>CM062394.1:3975078-4344813 GCA_031304145.1 Cardiospermum halicacabum
AAAAACATGCGATGTTTGTTGTAAACCACATTGAAGCGAGTGTAGAAGGAATTCGGGCATACTTTTGATGTGAGTCAAAATACAATTTCTTGAGGAATTGTCCACATCCTTCAAAAAAGGATTTTAAAGCTCCTATGGGTGAAGCTAGTTCAGTCCAAAGAAGTATCTAGTCAACTCTGAAAAATCCGAACAGGTCTAAAGGTGGAGCGACACCGACAACTGCGAATAGAGTAAAGGGTCGTACCCAGCGTGCACATTGAATGTGGTTACGGGTATGTTCTCAATTTTTAGTACTCCTATTTTTGCCTTTGTAGACCTTGGGTCAACTTTATCCTTTATTTGAAGCGAGGTACTATAGACAAGGAGATTGTCTAAGATAGATCTCAATGTGGCGGTGTCGAGTCGATTAGGGAATTGTGTAGTAGCTAATGAAGTGTTTTTAAAAGTTCTGATTATCATTGGCGGGGTGACATTTTCAAGGGATTTATTGAAGCTTCAATATGAAGAGTTTGATGTTATTCTTGGTATGGAGTGGTTATCCTGACTTAAGATGGTGATGGATTGTAGGGTGAAATAAATTATGCTACAATCACCATCGGGTTGGGTGAAGAATTTAGCGGATTCGTTGATGAGGCAGGGATATGAAACTTATATGGCCCATATGGTAGAAGTAGATAAATCGAGATTCGATGGAAATTTCATTCCCACGGTGTCAGAGTTTTTAGATGTGTTCCCGAAGGAGTTATCAAGTTTACTGTCTAAAAGAGAAATTGAATTTTCCATTGAGCTTATTTTAGGAGCGGTGCCAGTATCTATGACCCCGTACATGATGGCTTCAACAAAATTGAAGGAATTGAAAATTCAGCTTTAAGAGCTTTTGGATAAGGGATTCATCCGAACAAGCGTAGCACCTTGGGGTGCATTGGTGTTGTTTGCAAGGAAGAAGAATGGTCTGTTTCGATTATGTATCGATTATTGACAGGTCAATAAATTATCGGTAAAGAACAAGTTCCCTCTCCCAAGAATCGATAATCTATTCAACCAATTGAGAGGCATAGGAATGTTCTTAAAAATCAATGTGTTCGGACTACCATCAGTTGAGGATTAAAGAGAGTGACATTCCTAAGTCTGCTTTTAGGACACGTTATGGGCATATGAAATTTGTAGTGATGCCTTTTTGGTCTCACAAATAGATTGACGTTTTCATGGGCTTGATGAATTGTGTTTTCAAGTGTTACCTTGATCAATTTGTAGTGATATTTATTGATGATATTTTGGTCTACTCGAAGAACAAGAAAGAACATAACAAGCACCTTCGGATAGTTTTACAAATTTTGAGAGAGAAGCAATTGTATGAAAAATTATCAAAGTGTGAGTTCTGATGGAAGAAGTCTTTTTTCTCAGGCATGTGTCTTCTAAGGAAGGTATAAGTGTAGACCCAAAGAAGACAGAGGCAATTTGGTATGGAAGTCACTTAGAAATGTTATGGAGGTGAGTAGTTTCCTTGGACTAACGGGTTACTATCGCCATTTTGTAAAAGAATTCTCTTCAATTATGGGTCCTTTAACTAAGCTTCTACATAAAGGAGTTAAGTTTGAGTGAATTAGCGAATTCCAAAAATGTTTTTTCTGTATGGTGCCAAGTGTCATATCTTCACGACCACAAAAGTCTTTAATACATCATCGGCGGTGGGTAGAATATTTGAAAGATTACGATCTTGTAATTAATTACCACCTCTTAAAAGTGAATGTGGTAGCAAATGCATTAATTAGGAAGTCAATACATGTCTTGATGGTGATGTTTGCCCGGTTAAGCTGGGTAAGAGATTTTGTAGTAAGAGAGTTGACAATGAGACTGAATTTATTGCCATGGGTATTTGAAGCTCAATAGACCGATGATGAGATAGTTGAGCTAGTTAAGAATATGGAATTAGAATAATTGAAAGAACTCAAAAAGAGACCAATGGTGGGTTGTACTTTAAGAGTTGCATTTTTGTGTCGCCCGTCTTTGGGATTCGAGATGATATTTTAAGAGAAGCGCATAATAAAGCACTTAAAATGCATCCTGGTACCACTAAGTTGTTTCAAGAATTGAAGACTACGTTTTGGCAGCTGGGTATGAAGAGGAGTATAGTAGAATTTGTCGGTAAGTGTTTGATTTGCCAACAAGTTACAATAAAGCATTAGGTGCCATCTGGTTTACTTCAGCCTATAGCTTAATCGGAACGGAAGTGGGATATGGTGATCATGGATTTTGTTGTTGGACTATCCTTTATCCGAGAAAAACATGGTGCTATTTGGGTGGCAGTGGATCATTTGACGAAATCTGCTCATTTCTTTCCTATTCGAGTTGATTATTCTTTGGAGAACTTGGCGGATTTGTACATCAATAAGATAATGAGGTTGCACGGTGTCATGTTGTCAATTATATTTGATAGAGATCCCTATTTTACCTCACGGTTTTTTTTTTAAAAAAAAAAATCAGGATGCTGTGGGAATCAACTTGAATTTTAGCACGACTTTCAATCCACAAACTAATGAGCAACCTGAAAGGGTGATTCAGAGCTTGAAGGACATGCTATAGTGTTGTGTGCTTGAATACAAGGGTTATTGGGAGTAATATTTGTCTTTGATCGAGTTTTCTTACAATAACAATTATCAAGGGAGTATCCATATGGTTCCTTATGAGACATTGTATGGGAGACAATATAGAACTCTTTTGTGTTGGACCAAACTAAGTGAGAGTAGAATAATCGGTTCAAACATGGTGCTTGAAGTAGAGGAGAAATGAGAATTATAAGGGAGAAACTTAAAGAAACTTAGGATTGCCAAAAGTTGTATGCCGACTTGAAAAGAAAAGATGTTGAAATTAATGTGGGCGATAAAGTTTTTCTCAAGGTGTCTACGTGGAAGAAGGTATTTCATTTAAGAAAAAATGGAAAGTTGACTCCTCTTTTTTACTCGGGTCATAGAAGTGATAGTGAGTATTGGTCCCATTGCCAATAGGATGACATTGCCATTAGAGTTAGAGAAGATACATAATATTTTTATGTATTGATGCTTCAAAGATACTGATTAGATCTGTCTCATGTTTTGACTCGCGAAGAGGTTGAAATTAGACCGAATTTGTGTTACAAAGAGGAACCGGTCCGGATTTTGGCTAGAGACGTCAAGGTTTTAAGGAATAAGACGGTACCATTGTTCAAGGTTTTGTGGTGCAACTCGCCATAGAGAAAGTGCCATGGGAGACCAAAAAGGCAATATCCTCATCTATTCGAACTAGGTAATTTCAAGGATAAAATTTCCTAAGGGGAGTAGAGTTGTAATGTCCACAAGTATGACCTATTTTTTTTTGAATATTTTATTATATAAAAATTTATTTCTATAAAATTGATTTTCGAAACTTTCATATTGGAATAAATCGAAAATTCTCCGTAAGGGTAAAATAGTAATTAGAGATCAAATTAGGAAGCATAGAGTCATATCAGTTAAATTTTCAAAAATTCAGGCTTACTTTTGACTAATTAAATTCTAAAGGAAATAAATATGATTTTTTTCTATTTAAACATGGTTTGGTGGTATAAATACATTTTTAGAATAAAAAAATATATATTTGGGGAACAGAATTGAGAGCGACCGGATATTCGGGTTAGATTGGATGGTAGTATGAGGGCTTGGGTGAAATCAGGCCCAACATTGTGAATCAAACCTAACACCCATGAAACGCCCACCACACTATTACCGAGGGTGTTCATTCGGTCCGGATTGAAATGAATCAAACTGAAATTTTAGTATTTCGGTCCAAGATTATGAGGACCGAATACCGGACCGAAATTTAAAATTCGGTTTGTTCCGGCCGAAATATTTCAGTACGGTTCGGGACAAAGACCGAAGACAAAAATATATAATTTTTTTTTAAAAAAATGGTGTATTATATTAATAATTTGAAAATAATTAACTGAATTTGTAATTTGTGTGATGGTGTTTACTCAATATTTAACAAAATTCTTATAAATTTCACAAGTTGTTTTACTTGTCTAATAAATATATAAATAAATTGAATTAAATTATTCAATTTTTTTTTAATAAAACTACTAATTCGGTATTTGATCCGTGCTGAAAATTTCGGTACTATCCCGAACCAAATCGAATTTTTCCAAATGTGTGGACCGAACCATGCATACCCCCTAACCACTACTCAAAACCCCCTTCACCTCCACCATTCTCTCATGTTTCCCTCACACCAACAAAAAAACAGAAAACATGTTTCCTCTTCTTTTCACCCCTCAAACCCTAGTTTTCATTGATTGCTCTCAATCGCCAGGCCTCATTTAAGCCTTGAACTACCTTCTTAACCCCATTTAAGGACTCTTTGAGTGAACTCAAAGCTCTATCTCTCTTCAATCAATTTGGTAAGATTCTTGAGTTCTTTAATGACACTTTTAATTTTTGAAGTTTTTTATTCCAATTGATGGTATGAGTCTTAGAGGTCCCTTAACACTTTTGGATAGTTGGGTTTGTTGACTATGGTCTCTAATTGCATTTTTAGTTTAAATATTAAAAATGTGAAGAGGTATTTTAATGAAATTGTATTTGTTGTTGATTTATGTCGCTATTGATAGCACCAATAGACAACTAAAGTATCGGAGAGCACCAAATTGAGGAAACTAACTAGTTATCTTTGGAGGAGATGTTAGCACATATATTTTATGCTTTATATATTTATACGTTGGTTGTTCATTGTTTGAAATGATTTAATAATACTAATACATGATAATGAATGACTATATTGAGTAAAGTTATGGTAGTGTCACTTATTGAAGTAAAATGGAAATGGACATAAATAAGTGTATTTAATGTATTATGATAATTGGTGTTTGTTGGTATGTTGATTTGGAGGCTAGAGAGGCTTTTGACTATTAAATGATAAAGCTTTGAATGTAAATGTATCAAATGAACTCATTTGCATCTTCCATGTTTTGACTAAGAAGATGATATGATGATAAAGGTAAATGGTACATGTTTAACTTATAAAGTTAAACATGTACTATTCGTGTTTTTAGGTGCCATTTTTATAAAGTTGACATTGGTACCTTATGACTTTTTGGTAATAATGGAAAAATGATAAAAACTCTTTTGAATCACCTAAAAGGAATGTCCTTTTTCTTTAACTTGAGATAGTTGAAACTATTGGCATGCTATAGGGAAACTATTGGCATGCTATAGGGAAACTATTGGCATGCTATAGGGAAACTAGAAGTATATTTGAACACATTGGAAATGTGAAATTCGGCTTAAAGTGCGCTTATTAACTTAGGACAATGGTCCCCTCACAACCCTCTATAGACGACATCATCCTGATATTATTGAATCTTCGATCATACTGTATTTGCGAGTTAAATTCAAAGACACTAAACTAAACTAAAATGCGGAAAATTGTATACTTCGCTTACTTAAAAGTGATATATAACAGTAAGTGATATATAAATTGGTTGTTGTGGGTAACTGTGAGCATACAAGCCTTATATGATAATTAAATGGAAAATGGAAGCTAAAGGATTCTTTAAACCTTC
The DNA here is from genome assembly GCA_031304145.1 of Cardiospermum halicacabum. Classification (NCBI taxonomy): domain Eukaryota; kingdom Viridiplantae; phylum Streptophyta; class Magnoliopsida; order Sapindales; family Sapindaceae; genus Cardiospermum; species Cardiospermum halicacabum. Next base: position 3,980,651 of record CM062394.1, read on the forward strand.
GTTATCCGTGAAGTATAGGCCGACCAATCGTGCGAAGGCCTACCCGCATGAACCTTCAGCTTCGGAAGTAAAGAATTGTGATTAATACTTGTCGCTAATTGATATAGGTTGGCAGATGGCTGCATTTACTTTCTTAAAATTCCATTACACAACAATTGGACCACCACCATACCCCTATCATATCACCAATAACTCCTATTACTTAGTTTTTCATGTCTTTTTCTTTCACTCTTTCTATCATTTTCCTTCCTAATAAATTTTGAAAATTGCATCATCCAGATTTTGAAGATGCAGAAATAGATATAGAAAGATCGAAAGAAAAATAAATAAATAAATAAATAAATAAAGGCTGCACTATCTAATGAGAAAAATAAATAAATAAAAGCTGCACTATCTAATGAGATGAAAGTTGCAATATCAATGATCCAATGTATAAAAGGAATAATATTTAGATTTTAGATTTAACCTGAAGGATGAATAAATAAATTTGGCTCTATGCTGATTAGTCCAATGTAAGTAGCAAAGCATGGCATAGGCATCTGATAATGAAAGGTTTCATTTCACACAAAAATCACATTCAAGTGAAATACTAAACTCTTATATAACAACAAAACTGGACTTAGCTTTCTATGCCTAACAGTTAACTCTTTTTATGTTCAGTGACCCTGTTCTCTTTACTGAATATAACTTCACAGATGGCATCCAACATTGGCATATATATCAATCATCTCATCTCCCCATACAGTGACCGATAATAATTATGGTCTATTTTTAATTCCACAAATATAAATCCATGTAATCTGACCAAAGATTCATACGGTGCGTCATTGAAGAAATTAACTTATACTTACAGTTCATGTGAATCAATATTCCCAACAACTTCAAGTGACATGATATTATGGTTCCTGTATCATGTGAAAGCACAGAACCCAGTAACAGTGTAGAGAGAACTTCACTTCACCTACGATGTTTTCTCAAGAATGATACACCAATTTGATTTGTCAAAAAATCGATCGATGATTACTGCATTGCTCATGCCAGAAATCAATCTGCAGGAAGTGGTGCAAATGTAAACTCATGAGTATACACTGGAGTTGATGAGTACAACATAATCTATAAAATGGCCAAGCATGAAAAATAATTAGCATATAGGTAGTTCAAGGGGAAATTCAGTATTACAATCTTATAAACCTTATGTACTTGGATCTCAACAAGGAACAAACAATAGGCTTAAACTCAACAGCGCATTTTACAGTCAACCTAAATATGCTCTTCACAGGTTTAACTTATTCATATTCTTTTATTATAACCATTCGCAACACAGACTCGACTCCTTCTGACCTCTTTCACCCAGTAACAGCAGTACAGTCAAATATATATGTTTTCTTATGGTACTTAAAATGGGTTGGTCTATATTCATGTAACAAAACAAAGCAGGAGAAAATATAGATTTAAGTCATAAGTACATCCATCATTACACTTGAAACTAAAAGAAAGGGTCTATCAGAAATAGATCATCACACAAGATTAAAAAGAGTTTTCAGCTTCTCCGTCTTTCCTTATATTATAGTATTTGTGCCATTAAACAGCTATCATTTTCAAGTCATTACACTAATAACTTCATCATCAGAATGGTCCTCCATAACAGCTGTGTAGATCATGTTATTCATTAACTTATTTAATGACTTTTTTCCATAAATAGAAAATACCCTATAGACAGAAAGAAGCGCTTGTCAGCTGAGTCTCTCAGTATCTATTATTTTTAGAAAATAATGACCATCGATGTAACACTAATGTCATTTCTCTATATTGAATTTGCATCACATTATGGGAAATGTTACAATAAGGTCTTGATAGACTCCCCAATTCAATGCTGAACTGAAGCATCATACACTCTTTGGTTGGATTGAATGCAAGTTTACCTACCAATTTAAACTTAATTTGTTATTTCAAGAAACTAAGCTTTCTTCCACTGCCTAACCTCAAAAGCGACAACAGAGGCTGTCATCCCAGATTCAACTTATGAGACTGCTATTCTTTTTTCAACATCTATGCTAGTTTAGTTTGTATTTTTTTTATAATAAAATTAAAGAGATAGAAATAGCAGTTTGTCCATAACCACTGTCCATAACCTATGTTTTGTTAGTTTGTATTACCAAATTACAGACTTTACTGGGCTGCTTTATATATTTATGAGAGTAAATAACACACAAACAGAAGCTTTAGCCTTACATTAATTACTGGAAAGTTAGCAAAAAGTAGCCAGGTTTCAAACAAATGGTAATTGCATCAAGTTTTAATTTGATAAGGAGCAATAGGTACCAGCATGCTAGATAAGAGTAGATAAAACATTTCAGTTCTTAAAAGAGGATAGTCAGGTTGTTCTGAGTAAGGTTTATAACATACTACTAGTAGATATGTGTAATCAACAAATATCAAATATCTGCACTTTTTCCTCTATTATACAAACTTTTTGTGTAGTTTAGTAGGACTCCCTAGGGTCATAGAGTAGAAACTCTTTTATGCAGAGATTCTGACTGAAACTTATTCTTTTTGTTTCACTGCTAAACAGAGTTAGACAATAACTAACTGGTTTCATTGTATCTAATAAGTTTTCCATCCATAACAATGAATTGCTGATAGCTTGAAAACTCATTCACCCAAAGAACCCCATCAAGTTAATACTAGTCCTTCCCCCAATTTGTCCAGTATCATAAAATTGCCAATCTGAACTCATGCACACATAGAATGCATCTTGCCCAGAACCGCTAACAGCAATATTTTATCTAGTATCTACTATGCAAGAAGTTTGCTTTCCTTCGTCACCACAGAACGAACAAGAAAACTTCTTCAGAATATTTCTGATTCAGTTCCACTGGGAAAATTTAAAAAGTTTTGTGGGAAAAAGAAGAAGAAAAAGAAAACAAGACCAGTGTCAATAAAGTTAACAATCATTCATCACAAAATGCAATGCAACAGAAATGATAAAATAACCGATCAATTATCATAAGATTGCAATCGACAGAAATGAAAAAGCAAGACATATACCTTTCAAGCTCTCCCTGACTAAATACATGGTAGTATCTATTGTACACTACAGCACCCTTTTTATCATCTTTCTTTGCCAGGCCACTTGCAAGAGCGCAAGCAGATGCACCACTGACTTCAGCCCGATGGTAAGGTAAGTGCCACGGCACAAAATATTCTTGCTGATCAGTTGAAGTTTTTTCATCTATAGAAACCGCTGATTTGTCTTCACCTTGAGAGGTTATATGCTTGGACTCCCAGATTTTCTGAGTCATATTATTTTCAGAAAATTTTCTGTGCAGTCCTGAAAAACCATTTTCTTCTGTCTCAGGGATACTTTCCAATGTCAAAGATGAAGGGCTTCGTACGCGAGGACTACCTGGTCCTATCCACTCTTCTACGTACTTTTGTGTAAGTGGAGTCCATTTGTTAAGTAATGATTTATCCTCTTGTTCAACAGCCCAGACCGTTATCAAAACTAGACCACCCTTCTTGACAACCCTAACTAATTCTTCAATTGCTTTCCTTCTCCTACTGTCAGTACTCAGGTGATGTAATACAGCTATAGAGATTGCTGCATCGCCAAAACCAGTTCTGTATGGAAGGTTTACAGCATCAGCAACAAGAACTTCATGTCCCCTATCCGCACAAATTTTTATTAGCGGGGCACTAATATCACAACCTATAAAGAAGCAATCTGGATTTAAACCCAAGTACTTTCCATTTCCACATCCTGCATCCAGCACAAGAGATCCTGAAGATAAGGAATTAATAAAAGTAGCAACTTTTGGCCACTTGGCAAATCGAGTGGCACTAAAATGTGGAGCGATAGCATCATAAACATGGTGGACATACTTCTTCTCCAATGCAGGCGTCACTTTTACACTCAAGGATGACAGATCCTCACTAGTAGACAAAGATTCCTCAACAAGTTCTTCACCCAATCCTTCAGTAGAAGCACCTTTAACATTGATCTGCTTCATATCTCTAGTAAGGATTCTGTGACAAACACTTCTAATACTAACAGATTTTAGATTGTGCAACTGAAAAAAGTTAAGGAAACATCTGGATGTTCTTCGTGCATCAAGAAACATCAACTTAATGCATAGAAGCAATCAGGATCCTGCAGTAGACAAGGCATAACCAGCAAACACCGTCTTAGTACCGGTAAAAAGTATGTAGAGGAGTGGACTCCAAACACTATTTGATATAGATTCTTTTATAATATTTGTTAAAAATTGCAGTTAACACTAGCGACTCACAACATTATTAATAATCCTACATAAATCTATACCACGAACAGTTATAGTTTTTTTAATTTTAAGTGTTCGCATGAATCTAGTCATCAAACTCCATTTCATACTGATCTATAAGCTTGTTTCTACCAGACACTAATATTAGAAGAGATTACTAGCTCTAGGATAATAACATCATTGTCAAATGAATCATTCTAGATTTATAAACTAGGAAACTAACTAAGAACCTCAAAAGTATTCAACATCAATACATTTAGATTGATTTGTAACACAACAAATGACTTGACAATAATTTTCAATTTGCAACTACAGCTTTACCTGAGCTTACTCGTAGAGGTTTAGAGATTGTGGGCGAAGACAAGGTACGAAGCTGCCGAGTGATAGATGTGGAGGAGTTGCCGCCGGCGAGAGCGGAAAGGAAGAGGAAGCAACAGTTGAAGGAGCAGTGTGAGACGTTGAAATAGGGTTAGAAAAAGTTTATAAAAACCCCTCAACTATTATTAAAATAAATATTGGCCCCTAAACTTTCATACTTTTCACAATACAAGTCAATTCAATTGTCGTGGCTTGGCCGCCAAGCTACGCAAATAAAATAAAATTTATTAGTACGTAAGGATTGACCAGTTTGACAGAACATCAATGTGCGAACAAATTCTCGTTCAAGGCCATCTGTAGAAAGAGAAGAAAACAAAGTATTAAAAAAGGATTCTTCCTCACGTATTCGTACGGGACGGACGGACCCCTATAAATCAGTCACTTCTTCGTCTCTGGATTCTCAGAATACAACAGAGTCAGAGAGAGCAAATTCATTAATTGAATAATGGCAAGCTATTTTGCAGAGGCATACGTGATGAAGAAAATGCACAAGGAGAAGATGGACAAGGAAAATCAACAGAGCATTGATTATACAGAAGAAGAAGAAGAAATGGTGTCTTCGGCTGGTGCTAGTGGCGGTTGTTTCTCATGGAAGAACACTGTCAAAAAGATTCATCCTAAAACCATTTCGTCAAACGCACAAATGGGGAAGAAAACAGAGCACAATTGATTTGATCAACTTTAATATATATATATATATATATATATATAAATCACCGATGTATATGAAATGTTTATTTGTGGCTGGAAAATTTTATCTACCATATATATAAATTTTTCATTATTATTTTTTTTTTCTGCATTGGTTCGCATAATGTATACATCTTCGTATTAGTTAATCTGCTTAATTCTGTGAGAACATAGGAAAAACAAAATCATGAGAAGAAAAGGAAGAAAAGGAAGAAATTGGATTAAATTGTAAAATACAATAATGATGTAACAAAATTATAAAAGAAAAAGCGAAAAAAATTTTAAATGGATTTTTAAATTTCAAAATATAATTGTATATCTGTTCTTAAAAATATAAAAAGATAAATTTTTAAAAATTTGATTTCAACTTTATAAACCGAATTTTATAAAATACGTATTTTAATTTTACAAATTTTTCAAAATTGATGTATTTCAAATAATGAAAAAGAAAATAAAAATGCTAAATATATAACTGAGAAAAAAATATATATGTTAAATATAGATTAAATTATTTTATCAAGTAATAGTACACAAATTCAGAATTATGGTTTGTGATTTTCTTAAACACCAAGTCTTATTCTTTATACGTGTATATCTACGTGAAATTTCACATTATTTAGCTAAAGGGCTAATAGCTTCTATATAATGATTGAGGAAATCCTCGAGAGCTCTTTTGGGATGAATTAGGCCTCTTTTGGGATGAATTAGGCCTTTTTAACATGGTATTATAACTAGTGTGAGCCTTATTATGGGCTGCCCTGAAAATAACCTGTTGACTCCACGCCCTGGGCGTGAAGTTAGATGAAACTTTATAGAGTTACTTGGTCTTGAAACTTTTACCTGGATGAAATCCATCTTATGAGATTGACATTTTATGGATTCCAAATTTTAATTCAATAAAAAAAATAAAATAAAATATCTATCATTATTAATATTTATTTTCTATTGATTTTCAATAAATAAAAATGTATTAAATATAATGATAATTTGAGGTGTTTATAATTTTAAAAAAATTAATGTAATTTTTTTTGATAATTTTGAAAATGGATTATTATTAAAGGTTTTTTACACAGTACTTCACAAATCGAAAATTATAATTTTTGTTATGAAAAATTACAGTTTGCTATATAAAAATAACTAAAAATTTATATTTTATATATTATTTTAATTTATTAAAAAAAATGGCAATACCTCCTATCAAATGTGGATAATAATTTAAACTATATAAAAAATAAAAAGAGAAAGTAAATATTAACTATTAATGAAATTTTTTTTATTAAGTAATAAATAAATAAATAAAATATAATTATATAAAAAAATTTAGGTACTTATTTCAGGATTTGATGTCCAGTAGATTATAATTAATACATGTTTTTTTATTATTTATGTATGTTAAATTTACTCTATTTTGTAATTTAATTTTATAATTCATAATTATTAAATTTGATTTTTGAAAACTCTGAAACTGTTTTTTCTTCAAAATCTCGAGTCTCGTCTCGAATGGAAGATCCTAACCATTCTTTTGATTCATATTGTTTTTTTTTTCTTATTATTGTACTTTGTCGATGTCTAGTACGGATGATTTTTCAATCGGCATGAATCTATTTGTGAAGAAAGCAGGGGAAAGAACAGCAGTCCTGAATTAATCTCAAACTCGTTGGAACAACTACAAGACTTAACAGAGAGAAACGAAAAGGGTAATGTGTATCGAACCTAAATTTAAATTTTCTTGTAATACATTACGGGTGATTTGAAATGTCATATCAGGACTGAGCCTTGTATGTGCTTGTGTGCCTCTTTGATTTTTTTTTTTTCTAGTTTTTTAGTTTCCCTGTGGTAAAAATTGTTCAATTGCTAATAATAACTTAACTCTTTTAAATTTGCTACTTTATCTGTATACTGTCATGCTCTCTTTGATTTCTCTGGATTTTTTTTTTATTTTTATTTTTTTTTTTAATTTTATAAAAAAGGTTAAACTTCGGTCAATCTTAAATTTTTTATACATATTATAAGTTGCATTTTTTAACGCATTTTAAATAATACACAAACACTTTAGTAATGTATTCTTAATTAATTATGTATATTTTCAAGATTTTTAGAGTGTTTTATTTTTTTAATCTTTGTAAATCATAGAATTTAGTGAAGATCTTTCTAAATTCTTTAAATAACTTTCAATTTTTGTATGAACACTGACTATTTAAAAAATATTTGAAACCTTTTATTTTCTAAATGACTTTAAAACTTACAAATCACATTATTATATATATATCGTTATTTTTATCAAAGTCAGAATTTTATAATCTAGAAGAAAAATATGTTACTATTTGAGTGTATTATGATCTTGAGATAATTATCGAGAATATCTGGTCTACAGAAACTATGAATTTAGTAAATGGTAGAGTAAGAAAAAAGTCATACCATATCATTATCCTCAACTTATCCAATGATATTTCAAGAGCAGTAGTTGAATACAAGAATGCATTAGATTTGTGAAAATATTTATAAACACTTTACTTGGTATAAGATGTTTTAAATAACTCTTAAGCCTACATAAATTATTTGGATTTAAGTTTTTTTTCTTCAAATAAAATTGTAACTGAAAAAAGATTGGTTCAAGGCCTAAAAAGTAGAATTAAGGAATGACTAGTGTAGAGATCGTCAATATATAAATTATTATAGTATTGAATTCCTGTCTCGGTCGAGATTGTAGTGGAAGCTCGGACCATCATATTAAACAAATATATTTACAAATACAAAACCCTTTTTCAATTGTCTTATGATAGATCAATTTCAAATAGCAATCGTTTCAAAAATCTTATTCATGAAAGATAATCATACTATACAGTAAATTGCAGAAGACTTACAAATATATTTTTCCCTTAAGCACGGTTTAGGGAGTAATATCATACTACAAGGTTTATACAAAAACAATATAAGTAATGATCTTTTATAATCACTTTTAAAATACAATGTGAGTTCATTTACAACCATTATTAATTTCCAAAATACATATATAAGAATGTACATAGTTATATGAACTTCACCATTAGAGCACATAACCATATGCCTCACTTGATCGAACCTGTAAATTAAATTTTCGGAGAAAAAGAAAAAGAATAAAAAAAGGGTCAGGTACTCGCCTGGTTCGTATTCCATATCCTTAACATATATATACAAATGCTTTTACCTTTCCTATCGGTATGTAATGCTTTCACACACAATGCATTTCTATTGTGAGCATCTCTAAGCTCACCTTATCACATAGAAGTCAATAAATCACAAACAATACCTAGCAATAATCCATGCTAGCACAACAACCATAATATGTCATTTCACGCATGTCACGTACGTATATTGGGACTAATGTTATTGTGAATTATGACTAACTTTCTTATTTTTTTTCTAAGGGTAAAATTGTCAGTTTAGAGACATCTAAATTTCTGAGTCGGTTCTCGTAATTTTAAACTTTTTACTCTGAGGGTGATCTTAAAAAAGGAAAATTTTCAAATTCTATGTAATTATTTTTCCAAAGAGGGATATTTTCGTACAACCAGGTTACTAATTGGGTTTATTTGTAATTTTATCTTTAATGAAGAGTCAAAACCTCATAATAAAAAAAATACCAACTTTCTTCATTTTCTCTCTACTTTACAAAAACTTAAACCTAGAACATGAATCACACACCTCTTAATCTCCAAGAAATCAAGCCACTTTCGAGTGAGTTTTCGTAAGTGTTCTATCCCGAATCTATTGAACTGAATATCACGTTTATTCTCCTCTTTCAAGGTATTTTTTTGTAACTTTTTTTTAATTAAAATTAGGTTTTCAAAGAAAAAGAATATATCACTGTAGTGATTTGAGGTTTAATTTTTGAGTCTTAGTCTACTCTTCGGATGTTTCTAACAGTTTGTGATCCAAACCCTAACTTTTGAGTGTGCTATTAACGTTTTGGAATTTTTGTAAGTGATATATTTTATGTTGTGTGTTTTTTCATTAGACATCGTCGGCGCTGGTGATCACTAGCGAGAGTGAGCTCCACAATGGATTTAGCGAACAATGTTAGTAACCATGCTTAAGCCATCATGAATTCCATGGTTCTATATGCTTTTGTCTATTGCACTAAAATGGAACTAAAAAGAATTGAAACTGAATTTGACATAGTTGTGAAGTGGACTGTATTCTAGATATTAAACTGTTCTATTGTAACCTGATGTTATTTGGTTATGTTTTATTCTGGATATGTGTTTACCCTACTTGATTGTTATATTTGTTCTATTGGACTGTTATGGTCACTCTGCCGCTATAATCTGGAAAATTGAATTGATGTTGTTGTGTTCTAAATAATTAATTATGAACTGTAATACTGTGAATAAAAGCCCTGTTCTATAGTGTTAATAATGATAAGACCAACATGCCGTAGGATCGAAGTATACTTTGATATGTGATAAACGTACTGGTTTTGATTTCCTATAATTTTTTAATTCGAGAATTTCCCTATTTGGATGTGATGACAACTAACTTTCTGTAAGCTACAACCTATTTTGGAGCTTTGCTCAACATTTTGTATCTATTATTATTTCTTGAATTCGTTATTAAACTATAGACTGGTGCTAAAAATTTGTTATATATTCAATAAACTCTAATATTATGATCCGTTGTCATTTTTGTAAATTGATAATGCTGCTGATTTTGTAAATTCTTATTGCTTATTGTTGGAGACGTTACTTGCTGTTCAGGTTTAAGTTTGCTTGTTATTTAGGTTTTAGGTTACTTACTGGTTAGGTCTTTGGTTGCTTACTGGTCAAGTTTCAGGTTTGGTTTGTATCTGCATCTGTTATGCCTTATTTAAGTCTGTTACTGCGCTGTTTGGAGGTTATAAGTCCTAACTTAGTTCCTTCGCGTGAGGTAGGGCTGTAGGAACATGGTACCAGGTCTGGGAAGGTCTAATTACATGTTTAGAATTTAGAATAAACATACTAGTAAAACCAGTAAACAACAATTTGACTAATTTTTTAAAGGAATTTGAAAATCAATGGACGAAAATTGTGAAAGTTATGCCCTTTTATGCTGGAGAGTCTTTTAGGGTTTTAGACCTTTGTTACATACTATTAACACTATTAATAAGTGATTTTGTATCAGTTCAGGTCCCTTTTTGAGTTTTTTATCAGTAGGCTACCTTGATTTTCTCTCGTTCCATCGAAACTTGTTTATATCAGGTAATTGCATTTTGTGTACTCATTTTGATTCTTAAGGGTTAATCCCAAAAAATTACTGAAAGTTTGCTAAATTCTAAAAAAAAAAAAAAAAATCACACCGGTTTGAATTTTCTCCATTTTGACATTTTCTTATTAATTGACAGTGGGGTTACTATTCACCTATTAATGGATGAATAGTAACCAATGACATTTTTTAATTTATATAATTTAAATTTTAAACAATTAAAAATTATTAAAAAAATAAATAATTAAAAATAAAAATATTAAAAATTAAAAATAAAAACACTTTTTTTTTCAATCTCGAGGTTCTTCTTCTCTTCTCTCTAGGTTCTTCTTCATCTTCTTCTATTCTTTCATCACATACAACACGTAAACTCATTTATTCAATCCAACTCTACTCTCTTTCCTCACCTCCCAATTTTATTCTAAAAATCTCGAATTCTCTTTCATAATCTTCAATCCAAATAAATCCAAAATCCACCAACAAAAATAATATTGAAAAAATCATTTCTTGCCTCTGAATCTAGCAAAAATTACTAAACAAACAAGATTAAAGTACTCTAATCTTCCATTTTTCTTGTCATTCAAGTTCTTCTACTCCATGTGTCAGATTTTTTTCTCTTTTATTTGTTCTTCCACTAGGTTTTCTCACATCATTATTTCGGGTTTTGATCTTTTTTTTAATGGTGTGGGAGACCAATTACCAATTGGTCACCAAAATTGTGATTTTCGAGTACGACAACTCAAATTGGCAGTCTCTTTAGTTCAACAATGGTGGAAAGGAAGAAGAGGAAAGAGAGAGAGAAGAGAAGATAGTTGGAGGAGGAGAGAGAGAGAGGAGGAAGTGGAGGAAAGAGAAAGAAAATAAAAAAAAATGAGAAGAAGAAGAAAGAGAAGAAAAGAAAAATGAATCACTAGAAGGAGATGGAGGAGAATGAGAGAAGAAAAAGGGAAAAATAATAAATAAAAGGAATATGACAATTTTTTTTCATTTTAATAATTTTTTTAAAAAATATATAAATTTGAAAAATCCAAAAACTCCTGGTTATTGTTCATTCAATAATTGGTGAACAGTAACCTCGTTGTCAACTAACAAAAAAAAAAAAAAAAAAAGTGGCAAAATAAGAAAAACTCATACTAGTGTGGTTTTTTTGCAAAATTTAGCAAATCTGCAGTGGTTTTTTTATGATTAACTCATTTTTTAATCAAGACATATATGCTTGTAATTGTTGGGCATTGGTTTACTAAGTCAAACTATTTGTCTTACTCTGATATAGGACTTAACTACAACTTTAAGAATCAAGCTATAGAGATTATTAAGGCAAACTATGAGCTAGTTTTTAGAGGAAAGAAAATGGGAAATCTGTACATTCTAAAATCTTAAACTTTAGAGTCCTTAGTAGACACTAAAGAAAGAAAAAGTGAAGAGATAACTAGGTAATAACTGCGACATCCTAAAATTGGGCGTAGAATTTTTCGGACTTTCCAGTCCAATTTGAACTTTTTGGTCAAAGTTCAAATTTTCAAAATTGCAAGTATGAATAATTCAAAAATTCATTGTAGGGATAATGACAAATAGAAACTATAGAACAGAAGTATAGGATCGAAATGGTTTATTAAATCATTTTCGAAAATGATTTCATAAATTGGGGTTTTTAGGGGGAAACGGGTCTTTTATAGCCAAAAGTGGTTTTCAGGTGTGGAAAGACCATTTTTAAAACAAATGAATGTTTTGAATTCAAATGTGAGCGAAAATTGGGTGCGGATTATGGATGGACCAAATGGTGAGTCACGGAGCCTAAAGGGGGCCAAAACTATTACAAGCTTATCATGACCCAACACCCCACAAGCTCACCAAACTCACTCTACAATCCTTCGCACATTAACTTAACTCATAAAACTTCCCCCTCTCTGAACCATTAAACCCTTCATCTCCCTCTTCACAATAGTTCTTATGTAAAACACACCCACTACATAAACACCCTATTTCATCCCTCAAACACTTACTCTTGTTTAAACCCACCTCACTCATCTAGTTTAAAGTGTTAATTTAGCCCTATAAGAGTCCTCAAGCATTCCCTGCACAATTCAACTTTTGGGTAAGTCCATGAAAAACCTTTATATGATGCTTTTACGTTTTGAAGAAATGGATTTCAATTTGATATCTATTCTTAGGATTTTAGAGTAGTTATATGTTTCCGATTGGGACGGTTAGGATTTATGGTCTCTAATTCGCCATTGGTTTGGAACCTTAGAGTGGAATCATGAAATTATTGATATGGGATGATGTCTTGATGTTAATTATTATTGTGGTTTGGAATTTAGGCAATTTAGGTGTTGCCAGAGACCAAACCGGTGGAAACTAGCTTACTTATCATCGGGGGAGAGGTTAACACTTTTCTTTTATGCTCTATATGTTGTTTGGTGTATTTTTGGTGTTTGTTGCATTAAATTGACTAATAGATTCATGACGGAGCATGAAATGGTTAAGATGTGTTTATTGATTATTAAAGTCAAGTAAATGGCTAATGGCATGTTGTGTTGTAATTGAATGAATTGATGCTATCAAGTTTGAATATATGCATATTTTCTTGAGTTTGTGAAGATTGGTGTGAAAATTGTATTACCATGGTGAAAACTTGTGTATTGTAATTTGTTGAGCCTTATTGTATCATGTTCAATGGGAACATATTGTTTATATGTTTATTGATTGATATGAACATGATTTTATGGGTTTTGAATTGGATAAGAAGAATGATCCTTGAGACTTTGGATAATATTGATAAACATTGTGAAGTCTTGTCTCTAAGATACCCTTGTTGATAAAGAAGAAAAATTGGTTAATTTGATTTGGTTGATAACATAATAAATTATTTCCCTTTTGTCTAGCTAGTTAATGAAAGTATTGGCATGCCATAGAGAGTAAAGGTTTCTCTCATATGTAAAAATGAAAAATCGGCTAAGCAACCCAAATTGATAAACTAAGGCGACGACTCTGTTTAGATGCAGCGGAATCATTTTACTCTTATGGTCCCTTGAAATGGACTCTCAATGTGTGAACCGGTTATAAGGGGATACAACCAGTCTCCATGGATTTCAACCTTCAGGTCCTTTGTGAGCATTAGCCTTCTCATGACTTCGGCCTTCTTGTCTATTTTTTCTAATTGAGTTAGAACTACAGGCAAACTTTAAAATAATAATATACTATTTAAGTTCACTTTAAAAAATGAGTTTGATCTAAATATGATTTTATGTTGCTTCTTGTTGATCGAATTAGCCTAACTCAGTTCTATTGTGATTGAATATTGTTGTTTGGGACTTTGAGGGTAGTTTAACTAGCTCAAAAAGTTATTTGGACCAATATGATAAGTTATGGGTGGTTAGGGATTGAAATTGGAATATTGCCATTTTTTATGAATAGGGTGTCTTTATCGGTATCTTGGTTAAGCGGACCAAGGTGCCAGTTGCTCTCTATACACTTCTAGATGCCTTGGTTGACGTCTTGGTCAAGCAAACCAATGCACAGGTCAACATGTTGGGTACTCTTGATACATTTCTGGGCATGTTGGTCGACAACTTAGCCTAACGAACCAAGGCACATGCCAAGGTCGTTCATCATTTCATGAAGTTAAGTTGGACATCACATGTCATTTCATGTTATGCTTTGTAAAGTCACTTGGTTATCTAAAAAGTTCATAAAACCCTCAATATTAGGAAACCAATTATGATTTCTAGTGTTATGAATACTTGGGATAATGTGATGTTATACATTCAAACTCATGCTATTTATGAATGAGTTAGGATATATGTGTAAAATTAACAGTCTGTATATATTTTTAATGATTTGTATATGTCTCAATGTGACAGTCCAGCCGCCATGCCTCAGGTCCTTCGGGGGCGGAGGTTAGGTGTTACAATGACATAGGAGGTTAGGTCATATAGTGTCACTAGCTTAATAAAATTGAGGAAACAATGACTAATTGAAATTGATACTCCATGCAAAATATCATTCTTTGAACATTGTATTTTAATAAAACAGACCAAACTGCCTTTCAAATCCTCAAATAAAAGGGCTAAACAGACTTTGAAATATATTTATTTTAGTTTATAGGGTCCTACAAAGGGTCCCCATTTTCAGTAATAAAATCTATTTTATATTGTTCATAGATGATTTCTAAAATTATTTGCAGATATTTTTGCTAAAATTCAAAAGTGAAGTTTTCGAAACCTTTAAATTATGAAAACCTCAAATTGAAAATGGAAAACTTTAAGAACCGACAACGGTCTTGAATACTATAACAAAGTTTTTCAAATTACTATACAGAGAATGATATTATTATTTACAATATAGTTACATATACCCAAAAAAAAAATAGGGTTAATGAGAGATTAAATAAGATTTTACTAAAAAAGATTAGGAGTGTGTTGTTTAAGGCTAATTTACCAAAAATCTTATAGGAAGGAGCCCTTTCTAGTGCCGTATATAAAAAAAATAGAAGCTCATCCTCTACTATAGACTTAAAAACTCCTTCTCAATAATGATATAATAAATCGCAGGGTTTAAAACATACTAGAGTGTTTGGATGTGGAGCTTATGTTTATCAAAGGTTAGGAAAACTACAACCCATATTAATTAATTTCTCTTCATAGGCTATTGTGGTGGAACAAAAACTACAAATTACTCCATAAAGAGATATCAAACTATAAGTTTTTTTAGAAGTAGAGATGTAGTATTTACAGAAGAAGAATGACATGGTTTTCTAGAATATGATGATAATACATCCAAAACTCAAAATAAACTCAGTCTTACTAATTTTAGTATTGATTAGAGCAAATCTGAAAATGCTCTTTAGAATAAGACCCTTGTTCCTAAAAATTCTATAACTCACTCTCATTATAATCCTAAGTTAAATAAAGTTCTAATAATGAACAAATTGAAACTAACTATGAAACCAACCAAATTGATAATTTTGAAACTGACCAAAAAGAGATTTTTGAAGAAAATGATCTTAAAAGTTACATGTTGAGTCGAGACCGAACTAGAAAATCTATTAAACCTTTATCCAGAGAGCTTGATTCTAATCTAGTTATATAAGCATTAAAATGTAGGGGTGGATATGGTCCGGGTCGGCCTGGTTTTGAGCAAAACCGGAACAAAACCGAATTACTTGGTTTTTCGATATTTAGGACCAAGCCGAACCAAATAGATTAGTGAAACCAACCGGTTTGGTTTTAGTCGGTTCGGTCCGAATTGGTCCGATTTTATTCGCTTTGGGCTTTCTTGTTGGATCTAATATTTTGTAATTTATTTTTAAGTAAGTGGTATTCCATTTAATTCAAAATAAATTTATAATACATATATGAAATCAAATATCATTTAAAATCTAATTTATTTGTGAATAATAAAGTATTAACTAGGTTTGAAAATAAACAGCCAATATTCAAATAAAACAACCTATGTGATCACCAAAAATAACGAGTGTACAACATACATTACATAATTTGAATGAATAAGAAATATAACTTTTAGGTATATACAGATGCATGAAAAGCACATTAAATGATTTTAATACAAAATTCGAACAAAACAAAGATTGAAAAAATAAGAAAATAATGTAAAGAAAACATTATATATTTTTGAAACATATGAAATTTAGTGCTGATATGTTTAGATTTATTATTATAATTAATTTAAATCAGTTTTTTTGGATCGCTTCGGTTTTTGGAGATTAAAATCGAACCGAAATCAAATAGCTCGATTTTTATTTTATTAAAACCGGACCGACCCAAATAAGACTAAAAACCGATTAATTTGGTTCGGTTTGATTCGGGTCGGTCCGGTTTGGTCAAAAACCGAAAACCGCGCCCACCCCTATTAAAATGCTACTGTTTCTGAAATATTTATTCCCAATAATTAGAAAGAGGTTATGAATTATTCAAACTTTGTTGATTGGTAGCATGTTATAAATGATGGAATAGAATCTTAAATGAAAAATAAAACCTTGATTTGTAGCATGTGAATGAGTGTTTAAAATAAAAGAAAATTTACCTGGAAATTATTCTAGTAGATTTAAAACCAGATTGGTTGCAAAAGGTTTGACACAAAAACTTAGTGTAGATTTTTCTAAGATTTTCTCACCAATAGTCAGGTATATAACAATTAAATTATGTTAGCATTAACAACTTTCTTTGACTGTAAATTAGATCAATGCATATGAAAACTACATTTCTGCAATATAATTTAGATAAAAACATATATGTGTCCCAACTAGAAGGATTTGAAAAATCAAATCGTAACGATTTCTTGTTAAAAAGGTCTATCTATTAGTTAAAACAATCACTCAAACAACGGAATGAAAGATTCAATAATTTTGTCAGACATTAGACTTTAATAGGAGTGGAGTTTGTAGGATGTTTATTTGTATTTTAAGAAATCTGATGATGTGTCTATTTTTATACTTTTGTATATTGATGATATCGTTCTTATAGGACCAAGTTTAGTATAGATAAATAAAATTAAAGTTGATCTTAACAATAAATTTGAAATGAAGGATTTAGGAGAAGCCTCCAAAATTCTTGAAATGTCAATAATAAGCAATAGAAAATACAAAACCTTGAGTACAAGCCAGCAGAGCTACATAATTAAAATGCTTAAAATATTTTTATATTTTTATGTTAAGCCTAATAGTCTCCCGTTAAGTGCAAGTCATAATATGGATACAAAAATCAAATGAATCTGGAAATATTTTTAACTGACACACCTTACGCAAAGGTCATTGGCAGCTTGACGTATACAATTGTTTGCACATGACCAAATAATACATATTCAATTAGCATTTTAAGTATGAACCCTAAATTGAAAACTAGAATGCTATAAAAGGTCTTCTGAGATATTTAAAAAGGTCTCTAGACAACTTTGTTTATGGACAATATACTGATTATGTTCTATTTTGTGGATTTCTGAATTTGTAAAGGATGTTGTCTTTAGAAGATCAACCTCCTCTTATAGGTATACTGTTTATGGTTGTTGTGTCTTAGAAATGAAAATTGCAAATTGATATAGTTCTATCCCTAATGCAATGTATCGACTGAATTATTAAAGAGGTTCTATTTATTCAAAGCTTATTAGAGGAACTGAAATTGTTCCATGGGAAAAAATTGTCTATATTGAAAGTCATACTGCTTCTCATATAAGAATCTGGTATATCATGATAGAACAAAGTATACGGGGTTAAATACCATTTTATCAAACTTCACGTGCTAATGATTTTGTATAGGTTAAAAGATTCAAAAATACATGAATCCGGTAGATATCGGTACTAAGCTGTAATTGTTAGGAAATTACTCCACTGTAAAAACTTCCTCCATATCAACCAGACTTGATTGAATCTGGATTAGGGCAATAATAAAAGTTTTCTCTGATTTTCTTCACTAAAAAGAAATGATGATTTAATATACACACTATAAATATGAATAGAGGAATTTCTTTTAGATATTATTTTTATTATTAGCCGGCTTTTATGTCTACTGGATTGTAACTTTTAAGGTTTGACCTGTTATTGATCTGTTGAAGTAGCATGTTCTAATTGTTGCCCCAACTCATGACCAGAACACGCTTCAAGATCTATCTAGCTCTTGACCCGCGTATTTTGCAAACCTAAATGTCAAAGGCTTCTTTTCTTTCTCATGCAGCGACACGACTCGTTTCAATTTTTTCTATGTTAGAGTTTTATTGTTTATATTCTTTTTCTTTGTGATCCTGCCTTCATGAGTCTGGTGATTTTGTAATTAGTGCTCTTATCATATATAAATTGATTTCATTAGTGAAGAAATCAGTGTTCATCACTAAGCTCAATGTGAATTAGCTCATTTTCTTCGTGAACCACAAGTTGTAATGTCCACAAATTGGGCCTATAAGTTTGGATCAATTTGTAATTTTTCATATGCTTTATTTTCGAAAATTCCAACTCGGAATAATTCGAGAATACTATTAACGGCAATCGTGAGATTAGGAAGTTTAAACAAAGATTTGAAACCTAGAATTGAAACTGAGATTTAAATTCAAAAGTAAATATTTCAATCCAAAAATGGATTTTTATTACAAAATATATTTTATAAACTTGAAGGATATTTTCATTAAAGAATAATGTCTAGAATAACAATTTTGACTCACTTTTGAAATACCATATTTTATTCCAAAATTGGATTTAATTACTGAAAAACGGTAAAAACCGAATTAGAGACACTATATTCGTGATTTTAGAGTCAAAGACATTTATTAAATATGATTTCAAAATTATTTTCAAAAATATGAATTTTGAGCCAAAAACGTCATTTTAAGCCAAAATGACCATTTTGCCCCTCTTAGTGGGAAAATTTGAAAATTTAAACTGAAAGGTGATTTTTGAATAAAAATATGAAAATAAATTTTTGGAGAAGCGTAGAAGTGTCGAAAGTGAGTTTTGGTGGAAATTGGACTCGAAATTGGATTGGGCCCAATTTTGGCCCAATCCAAATTCAAGCTCATAAGGTGTTATGAAAGCACCACAAACACCACTACTCAACACCACACTTATCTCCTTCTTCCCCTTCCAATCACGTTTTTCTCTCTTCTTCTACCCAAAATCATAACTTTTTACTTTCCAAGAAATCACACAAATTTCTTCAAATTAAATGCTTCAATCAACTTCCAAGACTCCATCCATTGTCATTTTGGGTTCATTTAAGCTTCTTATATTCTTTAATGTTCATGGTAAGCTCTCTTGAACTCAACAATGGTGGTTTTTGGATTTCATGATAATGTTTCTAATAAATGGTGTTTTTGAGCTTTATTAGTGTTTATTAAGGTTCTCTAAAGATTATCTAGGGTTGTTAGTGTTTCTAATGTTGATTTTTCATAAAACCCTAACTTTGAAAATTATGGTTTTTGTGTTCTAAAGCTTGAAATGGTGTAGTAGTGATCCTAGCATGATTATAAAGATATTTGTGTTGATCTTTAATCAATTACAAAGTCTTAATCTCATTAGTTGTTATAATGCCCTTAATAGAGTGGTTATGTGGTGATTAAGTGATATAGAATCTTACGATGATATTGGGATTGTATTATTGATGTTTTGGTGTATACATATGCTTGTAGTTGTGTTTTATATGTGATTGAGGATGTTTAGCTAGTCATTGGAATCGCACAAAGCGAGCTAATAGCTTGGGATCGATGAATGCGAGGTTTGTATTTCTGTTTTTAGCCCCACATATTGTTTGTTATTGTTTTTGCATTAAATTGACTAATAATACACTTGGTATGAAATGAAATGTGAAATTTTGATAATATGGTTGCTTTGACATATTTGTTGGTAAATATAATCAAATTGATGTGAAATGATTTATTTGTGCTCATATGATTGTATATGAAATGCTCATAGCCACATGGATATGTATAAAATGATGTAACATGGAAATCGGTACATGTATATATTATTTTGAAACTACAAAGATGTATATGCAGATGCTTTTGAGGCCTTGATCATAATTGGAAAATTTTTGTGCATTTACCTCTAAGGGGTTAATTGCACCACAAGAGTTTTGATAATAATGGAAAATGGTAAATTTGTATTGATCACATAAAAGGAATGCCCTTGTCTAGCTTGCTAATAGTTGAATGTATTGGCATGCCATAGGGAAACTTAGAAGTATACTTCGACAAATGAAAATGTGAATTAAGGCTTGAAGTGTCGCTTATATGATTCGGAGTGACGACTCCTTACCGGATGCGACGTCATCAACCCGATCCTTTTGGATCTTATCATATCTTTGGACTTACCGTGATCTTCGGATCTTATCGGGGTTTCGGCCCACTACTGTTCTGTTTTCACTATAAAAAGTTGAATTAAGGGCAATAACTTAAAACAAGTGTATTGTGTTGATTGAACTTGATTGGTTTATGTTTTGAACTTGAATTGACCCTTAATCTTGATTAAGATGTTACATGGTATTATGGTTGATCATGAATAATAAAAACATGGCTAAATGATGTTGATATATGAATAAATGTGGTTTAATCAAACCAAATATGGTAATAAATAACAAAAAATGCTTCTAGTGCCCTAAGATGTTGAACTTGGTGAACACTGGGTAAATTTAGTTTCAATAGGAAACTAAAGAAAGATTTGTAATAATCATGCTAAATAATGATACTTGAATGTGGTTAGATGATAAGCTTAAAGGAAGATGATTTACTCATGAATAACATGATAATAAGTGGCTTGATGACTCATAAATGAGTTTCAAGAATCAACTTGGTAAGACTAAGATGATTGATGATGCTTTAAACTTATATTACATTTGAAACTTGTATTTTAATGCTTCAAAATTTTTATTATATGAGATTGTGTTTGATATGTGTTGTATGGATGTGTTTTGGGCAACCAACCCTTAGTCCGACCCTTATTTTTCAAATGAATATGAACTTGTAGAGTCCCTAATGCTTTATGTCCATTTTTGGTTTCCAAATTGAATTTACAAATCTTGTTTAAGAGCTATAAAAATGATTTGAGAAAGTTTTTATATGTTGAAGTTTTATATGTGATGTTTTGGAACTAAAAGAATCTTGAATCAAATGTGTTTTATTGCTTTGATTCTAGGTTGTTTTTAAGTGTTTAAGATGCTTAATAACTCTATAAATTGTTTTTGGAATGGTTTGTAAACAAAGTTTTTTGAACATTTAGAACACCCCACGCCCTGGCCTTGCGCCCTGGTAAGTGACCAAGACGCGAAAATTGGTACCGAAGCTGTTTTTGCAACCTGGGAGCCCTGGTCCGCGCCCTGGTCAAGCTTGCCAGGACGCCCAGGTCTGAACAACAATCTGAGACTCTGTTCTCCTTCGCCCGAACTTCGAATTAGATACCATTTACGGCTACAGATTTGTATTAAAGTCCTCTATCCAACCATGTCATTTGATATTTGCGATTTCCAAACTCCTCCGAGGGTGCAAAAAATCTTTTGAATTTCCAAAAACCAAGTTTTATAATTTAAAGGTTATTTGATATAGGTACTTTGGATCATATAAATCATCATGTGAGTTTCATTTACTTACTAACTAAATAAATTTTTATATAAATGGACTTTCAAAGATAAAAGATCCCTTGTAGCAAACTAGATTACTTTAATAATATCCAAAGAAAAATTCTAAGTAAATTCTACTTCTTCCAAATTGTTCCCAATCTATTTCTAACCTCTTAATGGTATTTTGAGATCAAATAATATTTGAAAAATATTCTTTCAATTTGTGTTAACCAAATAGGAATTTTGGGTTTTTAAGACAACCTAAGCTTGTTATGCAAGAAATCTTCTTTAATGATTTTCAAAATGGAATTTTCACACCCTTACACTCAAATGGATCATTTATAAACTTAGTGACTGGAATCATGCTCAGTTGACCGTGGTTGACCGGGTTGACTTCGATCAATTTAGGTTATCTTGTTTCAATGGTTTGTTTGGTACTTCCGAGGCTTGTCTTTGGACTTTACCAAGATTGACCAAATGTAACTTGTGAAAGAAGTAGTCATCCTTGTCTGGTACCAAGTATTCAAATTGAATTTTAAAGTTTTGAAATCCTCACATTAGTTTTAACATGTGTCAATATACGTGTAAAGGTTGTGGCCTTCAATTTGTTGGGTCAAATGGACTAATGGTGGGTGTTGGTTGCATATGTGATTGTGTGATTTGTTTAATTGATGGGATGGTATTTTCATCTAATTGTGGGTTATATAAATATGGGAAATGGTAAATTCACCCAACTAAAATGGATAGACATATATACAATATTCCCATGGTATGTGTTGATTGTTTATGTGGTATGTGATGATATGGAGTGATTATAATCATATGTGATTATGATCTATGTTGGATAGGAATTGTATGTGTTTGACTTCCTTGTAATAAGATGAGCTTAGAGATGCTCACAATAGAGATGTCATGATGTGTGTACGCATTGCATTTTACTAAAGAAAGATGCATTTGTGTATGAGTGTTTGGGAAATGGAATGCGAACTAAGCATTGTTGCCTAACACCCCTTTATTGTTGTTTTTATTCTTTTTCTTTCTGGAATGGAATTTTTATACAGGTACGATCGAGCAGAGCACGAAGGTTTTTCATAAAATAGACATTCTTCATGATCATGAGTTTTGTATATAACTAAGTATTATTTTGAAATATTAGCAACTATATATAAATTTAAAAGAATGATTATAAAGTTTATATTGGGCCCTTATATGTATATCATACCATCATTGTTTTAATACTAAACTCATGTATAGTTTTGAGAAATTGATTTTTACAACGCCATTGTGTAGATTTATAAATAAATACATATTGTTTACGCTTCCGCAATTGTGTTACAAAATGTCTACATGATATGTTTACTTATTTATGGATTTTAAGGTAATAGCTATTTATATTTTAAGAAGTAAAGTTTATTTTAAAGATAGAATAGAGAAAAAGAATTTTGGTAACGTTCATACTCCGCATCCTACTGTACGGAGTGGGAGTTGAACGTTGCACAAGTTGTATTGTAGACGGTTTTTGTTGTTTATGTATGTGAGATTTATTCTTTTTTATTTTTAGTTTTATAGATAGAACTAAGAGTGTAGATTAAAAAGCTCATTATTTATAAATTAAAAAACAATTTAACAAGTTAGAAAAATAGATTTATTCCAACTTTAAATGAAAAATATGTATATTTTTAGTTATAATTTCTAAAAACTATTTTTTCCTTTGGAAAAATTAGTTTGATTTTTTCTCAAGCTTATACTTACTAGAATTTTTCAATCTTCTAGTTTCAACTTCATCTTCTAGAACATCAACTAACCAAACAAAATATTTTCTATTTGCCACGTAATAGCATGCCAAAATTAGTAAACAAACTACTAAAATTTGGTCCAAACAAACTACTAAAATTTGGTCCACATAAATTTATCAGTCTGATGCCAGAATTTTCACTCACAAACATAACACTTCAACATCCACCATCTGTTGACACATACACAATATTCTCTAGTTAACAAAAACTATTTCTAACTTATTATCCTATATACACTCGAAAAACCTAATAATTCTAAATTTAGTCAACAATAAACTGTCACCAAATTCCATTTTGAACATTTATATAATGACATTTTTGTTCTATTAATTTTTTGAGAGAATAATAATAAAAGTTAATATCATGGTGATGATGGGAACAGGATTGGTGGAAATTTGTGCGATGAAAAATGTGTGTAGGGAAAAATCAAGGCAAGATGATCAAACTAGGAGAGATGATCAGATTAGGAGACATGATATGCAGGAAAATAATCGAAGGTATGAAATGGGTTCACCTTCTGGGTGTTTTTTTGGAAAAATCAGACTTCAAAAGTTGCATCTCTGGAAAGTGGTCAGAATTTATTAGGTGGAAGGAATTCCAGAAGATAATAATATCTGTAAAAAAAAAATTATTTGGTAATTGTTTATGATTCTCACTTATGTAAATAAGTTCAATGTTGATAAGGTTTGAATTAATTTTTTTATTCTAAAAAATTCTATTATTTTAATTGTCTTATGATTTTTACTTATGTAAATAAGTTTGATGATGATAGGGTTGGGGTTAGAGTTATCTTATTTTTTTTAAAGAAAAAAATTAATCTTATCTTGATGAAGAGAAATGAAAACTTCCATAAAATTTCTTTTAAAAAGTATGAAATACTCGTACATTTTTATACAAATTTTTTCAAAGATTTTTAAAATTTATGTATATTGCCAAAAATCACCGAGCCTGAAACATAGTAAAGCGTTTGGATGTAGAGTAAACTTATCAAATGTTAGAC
This sequence comes from Cardiospermum halicacabum, assembly GCA_031304145.1. Lineage (NCBI taxonomy): Eukaryota > Viridiplantae > Streptophyta > Magnoliopsida > Sapindales > Sapindaceae > Cardiospermum > Cardiospermum halicacabum. The sequence continues at coordinate 4,005,069 of CM062394.1, forward strand.
AAACTAGAACCGATATCAATGAATTGTCTTTTATAGGCTATTGTGTTGGAACAAAATGCTACATATTAGTCCATAAATAGATATCAAACTATAAGTTTTTTAGAAGTAGAAATGTAATATTTACATAAGAATTGTATGGATTTCTAGAATATGATGATAATACATCCAAAACTCAAACTAAACTTAATGTTTGTTTGTTTTTCCCAACTTAAAACTTAATTCCACTTCATTTCATCAAATTTAGGTATAAAATGCCTTCTATTAAATAGCAATAAGTGTTAAGTTAGAAAACAAACATGCACTTAGTCTTACTAATTTTGAGTATTGATAAGAACAAATCTAAAAATGCTCTTAAGAATGAGACCCTTGATTCTGAAAAATCAGGAACTCACTCTCATTATAATCCAAGCGATTATGAAGTTAAATAAAGTTCTAATAATGAACAAACTAACTATGAATTACCAATCAAACTGATAATTTTGAAACTAACCAAGAAGAGATTTTTGAAAAAAATTATCTTAAAAATTATATATTGAGTCGAGACTGAACTAGGAAATGTATTAAACCTTTAACTAGAGAGCTTGATGCTAATCGTTATAAAATGTTATTGTCTCTGAAACATTTATTCTCAATAATTACAAAGATGTTATGAAGTATTCAAACTTTGTTTATTGGTAGCATGATATAAATGAGAAATAAAATCTTAAATGAAAAATAAAACCTTGATAATGGTAAAAAAATCCATAAACAAGAAATTAATAACATGTGAATGGGTGTTTAAAATTTTAAAAAATAAATTACCTGAAAATGAATTTAGTAAATTTAAAGTTAGATTGGTGGCATAATGTTTCACACTAAAACTTAATGTAGAATTTTCTAAAATTTTCTCACCAATGGTCAGACATATAACAATCAAAATTATGTTAGCATTAATTGCTTTCTTTGACTATGAATTAAATCAATGCATATGAAAACAACCTTTCTGCGTTATTATTAGATAGAGATATCTCAAGTAGAAGGATTTAAAAAATCAAATCATAAAGTTTGCTTGTTAAAAAAGTCTTTCTATTAGTTAAAACAATGACTCAAATAAGGAATAAAAGATTTCATAACTTTGTGCAGACATTAGACTTTAATAGGAGTTTGTATGATGTTTGTTTGTACTTTAAGAAATTTGATAATGGGTCTATTTTTATATACTTTTGTACATTGATAATATCTTTCTTACAGGACCCTGTTTAATACAAATAAATAAAATTAAAGTTGATCTCACAAATGAATTCGAAATGATGAGAATCCTCCAAATTCTTGAAATGTCAATAATAAAATATAGAAAATACAAAACCTTGAGTATAAGCCAACACAACTACATAGTTAAAATGCTTAAAACATTTTATACTTTTATGTTAAGCCCAATAGTCTCATGTTGTTGCAAGTCATAATATGGATCCAAAAATCAGATCAATATGGAAATATTTTAAATGACTTACCTTATGCAATGTCAATCGGCAGCTTAACGTATGAAATTGTTTACACATGACCAAATAATATATATTCAATTATCATTTTAAGTATGAATCCAAATCGAAAACTAGAAGGCTATAAAAGGTCTTCTTAAATATTTAAAAGGGTCTCTGCACAGTTTTGTTTATTGACAATATATTGATTATGTTCTAATTTATAGATTTTCTAATGTTGATTTGCAAATAATGTTGTCTTTAGAAGATCAACCCCCTCTTATATGTATACTGCTTATGTTTTTGTGTCTTAGAAATCAAAATTACAATTTGATATAACTCTATTCATAATAGAATATGAGTATAGAGTATCGGCTGCATTATTAAAGAGGCTCTATTAATTCAAGACTTATTAAAGGAACTAAAATTGTTTAATGGGAAAAAAATAGTTTATACTGAAAATCACAGTGCTTCTTATATAAGTAAGAATATAGTATATCATGATAGAACAAAACATATGGAGTTTAATGCTACTTTATCAAACTTTACGTGTTCATGGTTTTGTGCAAGTTAAAAGAGTTAGACCTACAAAAATCCAGCAGGTACTGATACCAAGTCTGCAGTTGTTAAGAAGTTCCTCCACTTTAAAAACTTCCTCCACGTCCACAAGACTTAATTGAATCTGGATTAGGGCAATAATAAAAGTGTTCTCTGATTTTCTTCTCTAAAAGAGACTGATCATTTAATTTAAACATTTTATTATGAATATAAAGGAAGTTTTATTATAAATATAAAGGAAGTTTTGTTACATATTATTTTTATTATTAGTCAGCTTTTATGTTTATTCTGGCAGATTTGGCTTTGGTTGTATTATTGACTTGTTAAATTAGTCTGATCTCAATAGTGAAGAAATTAGTGTTGATCAATGTGAATTAGCTCATTTTCTTTGTCTAGATGGTTTTTATTGTTTATGTATGAGAGATTTACTTCTTCTTCTTTTGTTATGTTTAGTTTTATAACTAGAACTAAGAGCGTAGATTAAAAAAACTCATTAATTATAAATAAAAAATAGTTTAACAAGTTAGAAAAATAGTTTTATTCCAACTTTAAATGAAAAGTATATGTATATTTTTAGTTATAATTTCTAAAACTATTTTTTTTCTCTAGAAAAATTAGTTTGATCTTTTCTCAAGTTCATACTTACTAGAATTTTTCAATCTTCTAGTTATCAACTTCATCTTCTAGAACATCAACTAACCAAACAAAATATTTTCTATTTGCCACGTAATAGAATGCCAAAATTAGTAAACAAACTACTAAAATTTGGTCCACGTAACTTTTACTCACAAACATAACACTTCAACATCCGCAATCTGTTGACAAATACACAATATTCTCTTGTTAACAAGAACTATTTCTAACTTATTACTCTAAATACAGTGAAAAAATTAATAATTCTAAATTTAGTCAACAATAAACTGTCACTGAATTTCATTTTGAACATTTATATAATAACATTCTTGTTCTATTAATTTTGTGAGAGAGTAATAATAAAAATAAATATCATGGCGATGATGGGAACAGGATTGGCAGAAATTTATGCGATGAAAAATGTGTGTAGAGAAAAATCAAGGCAAGATGATCGAATTAGGAGACATGATGTGCCGGAAAATAATCGAAGGTATGAAATGGGTTCACCTTCTGGGTGCTTTTTCTGGAAAAATCGGACTTCAAAAGTTGCATCTATGGAAAGTGGTCAGAATTTATTGAGTGGAAGAAATTCCAGAAGATAATAATGTTTGTAAAAAAAAAAATTATTTAGTAATTATCTTATGATTTTTACTTATGTAAATAAGTTCGATGTTGGTAAGATTTGAGTTATTTATTTATTTATTTTTAAATTCTATTCTTTTAATTGTCTTATGATTTTTATTGATGTAAATAAGTTTGATAATGATAGGTTTGGGGTTAGAGTTCTCTTAACTTTTGTAAAAGAAAAAAATTTAATCTTATCTTAAAAAAGGGAAATGAAAACTTCTATAACATTCTTTAAAAAAATGAAATACTCGTATATTTTTATACAACTTTTTTTTCAAAGATTTTTAAAATGTATGTATATGGCCAAAAATCATAAAACTGGAAAGTTTTGTTATATATATATATATATATAATAGATAAATAATTAAGGTATTTTTTATTAAAAAAAAAAAGGAAAGAAAATGAGATGAAAAAAAAATGCACAGTTAGGGGTGTATATAAGCCGAGCATGTATATTTGAGGCGAGTTGATTTCAAGCTCATACAGACTCTGAATTGGCTCGTTTACCAAAAGTTCGAGTTTTATTCGAAATTCACCATGCTTTTGGTATCCAGACTCGAATCTAACTCGTTAGCTAATATACATACTCGGGCTTGACTCAAAAGCTCGGTTCTAACTTGACTTCTTTATTAAAAAAATATAAATATATACATATGTGTATATAATATACTAGACTCATCAAACTCATAAGCTTTTAACTATAAGACTCAAGACTCGACTCGTTTAGACTCAAGCTCGGGCTCGACTTTTTGGCAGCTTCTTTAAACTTGAACTCGAATCAAGTTTTATAATATGAGCACGAACAGTTCACGGATCAACTCAATTCATTTCCACACTTTACACAGAATATAAAATCTAATAAATAATCAATTTATAAAAACTAACAACGAATAAATAAAATAAAATAAAAGAATTCCTAACCCAATAAAAAAAAATTAACTAAAAAGTATGGCAATAGTAATTAATGAATAGGGATCCCAATCCTTCCACATAATCAACTTAATTTTTTCTCAGTTTTATAGTTGGGGCAAGGGAAATATATATATATATATATATATATATATATATGCTCTCGGCCTACTACGCCATCCTTAGGTCTAATCAATCACATTTAGGGGTGGAAATAGGTCAGTCGGCCTTTCAGGGGCCTACGGCCTAACCTATATAAGGTCGGGCCTGACCTGACCTATTTAATAGGCTAGATTCAAGTTTTTTGAAAAACTTATTAAATTAAATAGGCCAGGCTCAAGCTATACTAAAAACTTTCGAAACTTAACAAGTCGGCCCATATATTATTTATACCTATTCTTGATTGTTAAATTTATTAGTAAGTTTATCTATAAATATAAAGTCCAATTTATTTTTAAGTATAAAGTCCAATACATTATTTATAAATATAAGTAGTTGTTAACATACTTTTAAATAGGCTTTCAGGCCTAATCGACCTTTAAAAAGGCCAGGTCAGACCTATAATACAAGTCTTTAATAGGCTTATAGGTCAGACTCAAGCCGGAATATTATGATACATGTCGGGCCTGTTTAATCAAAAGTCTGGCCGGCCTAATCTATTCCCACCCCTAATCACATTATTTCATTTTAATCATATTTAATTGATTGTCTCCCCCATGCACTACATAAATATTTAATACAATCCACATTCTATAAGTGATTTGGAAGCTCTTATCATCAAGGTAAAAATCTCATTTTCCCTTCACAATATCCAATCTGAAAATAGTTTTATGATTTTGGTTCTTGAATATTTTTATAATATTTTTGGGTTGATTTTTGAATAATTGTTATGTACTCTTAGTTTCCATAGAGCTTAGATATTTAAAGCCCCAATGTTCCATTGTTGTGAAACCTTTATTTTATAAGTGGTATATGAGTTTTAATTCTTGATACCTATAGATGGTTATTGAGACAGTTTTGAGATTAAATAGTATGTTATTAGCTTCCAATTAAGTTAAAATGGTTTTCCCTCTAATGTCTCTACTATAATAATGCGTTTAAATTGGGAAACTGTAATGTGTAATTTTGGAAATGAGTTTTGATTGATAAATGTTGTTAAATTTTTGTCCTAGATTATTGTTAGTAATGATTTTGAATTGATTATAACACATTTTGGGAAAAATACAAATTTCATTATGTAGTAATGCCCTTAATAGAATTGTTAAGTGGTGATTAAGTGATGTTGGCATCATATGATGATACTGTGAAGTGTATTATGCTGTAGTATGGTAAATATGTCTTGGTTTTGGCTTTCACAAGTGGAACCCTCAAGGGAGCAGCTTTCTAACTTGTGGATTAACGGATGCGAGGTTCGTATTTATATTTTTAACCCTATACAATTATATGTTATTGAATGATGCATCAGATGTATGCCTATTTGTAATTATGCCATGGAATTGGTTAAATAATATAATCATCGAGAATTGAAATGATGAGCATTGTTGTCATGTTAGGACGCTAGAATATTCATGTGGTGTATGTAAAATCATGATAGATGCTGCTCTTTAAATTGAATTTTGGGTGGACTAGGTCCATATTGTTTGACAAAGTTATGATAAACTTAAATTTCGCAATGTATTCTTACTTGAATGATGTGATTGTGCTTATTATGATAAATATTATTTGAATTGATTGTTATTGATGATTGTTGATGTGAATTGGTGATATATATATAAGACTTGAAAGTGCATAATTGGTAAATTAATTGGACGATAGGTCTTTTATGGCCAATAATTTGTCATATTGAAAATATGATGACTTGAATGAATGACCAATTGGAAAAAATGTACCTTGATGAATAAAACATGGTATTAAAACCAAGTGCCCTTAAACTAACTCTAGAAGATAGAATGGAAGGCATGCCTAGGGATTAGAAACATTTTGGCACAAATATATCGTGTTTCTTTGTGCGGAAGGCATATTGGGACTTATGTCAATATTGTATTGGGGAATTAGTTCATATAGGACTTCGGTCCATATTGGGACTTCGGTTCACAGAGGACTTTAGTGCCCTTAAACTAACTCTAGAAGATAGAATGAAAGGCATGCCTAGAGATTAGAAATATTTTGGCACAAATATATCGTGTTTCTTTGTGCGGAAGGCATACTGGGGCTTATGTCAATATTGTATTGGGGAATTAGTTAATATAGGACTTCGGTCCATATTGGGACTTCGGATCACAGAGGACTTTGGTCCATATTGAATTGGAACTTCGATTCATATTGGGACAATGGTCCATATTGAATCCTGCTTTCTTTTCTATGGTTTGTTCTTGGACATTGGCTAAAAAACTTGAAGATTGCCATTGGGTAAAGTATTGTAAATTGTTCTCGAGATGAGATTGATAATGTTCTTGACATGGACATTAACATTGTCATTGATATTGTTATTGAAATTGAAATCAATATTGAGATTGATATAATTAAAGAATGAAAAGTGATTTACAACCTTGATGAGATATTATTGGTAAATGTGCATTTGTGTAACTTTAGTGTGTGCTTCACCACTCCCAAATTGTTCATAACTGGATTATTGCAACCACGTGATAATGGTGTTAAAATGGACTAATCATAAGTTAACTCTTTCATATCTATAAGTTATAATTGGATTAATGTGGCTAATGCGGCTAGCTTGACGTAACTTGAAGAGAAAAAAAAAGAATGAATGGAAACTTGACTAAATAAGAGTTCATGATATGTCTTGTACGTGATCTTGATCAATTTTGTTATGTTTGTTTGGTGAGCAAATTCTAGTCCAACCCCTTTTATGAGTCATGATTGATGCATATTGATGTCGTGTAAGTGGATTGGTTAAACACCCTAATGGCATATTAATTTAGATTTGTGATGTCATTATATTAATTGGTTAATCAACTTGTTAAAAAAGTTGTTTGATATAGCTTAATAGTGTGTGAATTGATTAAAAGTGACTAATTGAATGTTGGTAATTGTTATTGGAACATGCATATGTCTAGAGCTTAATTGGATGTATGAATGGATAATTGTCGGCTTTTAATTGGCTAAATTGTGATTTGGAAAATCCTATTCAAGGATTGTTAATCAACTTGATATTAACTGAGTTAGTACGTTTTGGTTTTTCTTGAATTGGTAGAATGGATAAGAACTTGGAAAATTGAACTTGTTTGACTAGTGTTGCTCCTGCAAAAAGTTGGCCATATAAGCAAATTGTCTAGTTTTGTTTACCCAAAGGATTGGGTCGCTTGAAAAATGGATGATTTGTATGTGTTGCTTGGTGTGCATAGATGATATGTTTAAATTTTGGTTGCATTTTGATTTTAGTTATGTTTTAGAACTGAGCAAATCGATTGGGTGGTAACCTGGAAGTTGTCAGCTCAAAATAGAGTAAAATTCGCATCTTACCAAATTATAGTTTAGTAGGTAATTAGGTACGTAATTAGGGTAGAGGCATGTTGTATTCTTTTTTTTTAATACCGAATTATAATTAGGTAAAGAATTCGGTACCCTCAAAATATTTGACTTATTGGCTCTCGTTCTCCTTTATTCGGACTCTGATTTAGGTTTAGTTTATGGCTATGAATTCTTCTTTGAATCTAGTTTTCAACTATATCTTTAAACTTAAAAAATATAATCATTTTAATGTTAGAGTTTCAAATCTCCTTCAAGTGTTTGTAAATTTCAACTTTTGAAAAATACGTGCAACTTGCATAAGTCTTGCATCCGAATTTCAAATTGACCCCCGTTTATGCATATGAATTTGTGATGATATCCTATTTTAATTTATGTTTTGAAGTTATAGATGTTAAATCAATAATTTAGCAAGGATTTCAATCTTCTTTAAGTATACGAAACATCTTATTTTGAAAAATCGAATTTCTTAAATTAAGAATCTCTTGTTTGAATTGTCTCTAAAACCTCTTGAATCATTCATTTGAGTGTATTTATCACTAGTGAACTTATCTACTTTTGAATGTGCCAAAATTTATTTTTGATCTCGAATATCATTTTGATGAACGTGTCTTTAAAGATATTTGAAAACACTAGAGTTTTGCAACATGAGAAACTTTATAATGTTGTCATTTTATTGATTGCTTCTTATTAAAGAATGGACTTGTGTCTTTCAATTCCATTGCTTACTAAATTTTATTTCAGTATATAGTTTAGTAACTAGCTTGGATAGAGAGTGTGTCACTCACTTCCATCGGCTACCATATTGTAATTCGGTATACAATTCGGTAAGAAACCCGGGCCAAGAAATATATGAATCATTTACTAGTTTACTTACTTGTCGTTCAGTGTATATTTCGGTACTTAATTTGGGGGGAGAGAGATTTCATTAATTCCATTATTACCGAATTGTAGTTTCGTAAGCAATTCGACAATAGTTTGGTAACACTCTTAAAATCAAAATTTTTTACGTGAATTGTGGCATGATTAGACCTTATAAATTTGTAGATTGAATATGTGATTATTTGATTGATTGGTGATCAACTTTTATGTTAGGTCAAGATCCCATTGAGTTAGTTGTTTGGACTGAGCGCGATTTGGCTATTGAAGGATTTTTTGATTGAATTATCGTCTCTTGATTGATTGATCGTGTATTGATTGGTAGTCATGCTTGACTTAATGTACTTGATTATCTTGTTTGATGGTATTGATTGTCTTGATTTGTTGCATGATTTATTAATGAAACTTAATGGTTAATGATAAGACAAATGAGCTTAATCTTAATGATTTGTAGATCATAGAATGAACATGTATGTATGACATAGCATGTCTTGATTGTTGCACTAGTATGAATGATTCTAGGAATTGCTTGTGTTTGGCTTTGAGAAAATAATGTGAATTTAGAGATGCTCACCATAGAAGTGCAATGTGTGAAAGCATTGCATATCAACATAAGGGTAGAATCATTTGTTTGTGCTTGTTTGGGGACATGGAATGCAAACCAGGTGTATCTGAGCTTTCTTTTTCCTTTTTCTTTTTTTTTTTCCAAAATTTTATTTACAGATTTGATCGAATAAGGCATATGGTTATGGGCTCTCATGGTAAAATTCATTTGATTATGTACCTATATTTGTATTTAAAATATAATTGTATTGTAAAATAAATTCCTGGAGTATTTTAAAAAATGTTTGTAAATAAATTCCTTGTATTATTGATTTGGTATTTCTGCAATCCTGTTTCATGTGATTTATTCCTAAATTTTTATTTGAGAAACTAAAATATTTATTAATTTTCTGCTTTTATTGTACGTTAAAATTTGAAATAATGAATTGTGTTTGAGAAGATATTATATTAAAATTAAAATCTTCTACAAATATCTTCCTATTTGGTTGACTTTTGAATATTACACTTGAATTATAAACAGTTAATTTGACGGCTCGGACTTCCATTAGGATCTCGTTTTTGTTCTACATCAGTTTTAATCATATTACTTAATTCGAAAATTTAGAACTTTTTATTTTTCCAAATATTTTTTAAATCCATTTTGATAGATCTTGTTGTTGTCATTATTATTATTATTATTTTTAGGGTTGAATGGAAACCAAATCTAATTGTTAGATATTTATAATGTTTCACCATTAAAGACTGAGATCCACTTCTATTATCAAATTTAGAAATAAATTATAGTGGATGCTTATAATGTTGAAATATGTGATGTTATATTGCACAGTTGTAGCAGTGTTGTATAACTATAAAATAAATTTTTATTTTGGGAAATAAAAAACTAATGAAATCAATTTATTTACTTGAGATGAGGAATCCATCTTGAAATATATTATAAATAATCCATTAAGATGACTAAATGGAAAGTGACATCAGGAGGATCCAAAATGGATGGCAACCAACAGTCAGAGTGAACACAGCTTCTCTTTCTCAACCACACCTTCCCCTGACCCTTGAGAAAGCAAATCCCAATTTATCTTAATCCAACTTATGACCATCTTATCCACCGAAGTAGTGGTAAAGATAATTGAATTCACATGACCAATCACAGGTTCACTATTCATATCTTAAACTAATGTCTTCAATATAGAAATCAAATTTAACATAAACAAACGAGTGTCAAAATTCAACGTGAGGAGATCACTGATGACATCATCCTTGGGGCCCACATCAAGCTTGTCCGTGTAGTTCCTTTGACGCGACCACCTCACATTCATTAATTCAATTAATAAAGTCGCCATCCAAAATTTGCTTGTTCCACAAGTACAGGATACGTAACCTCTCCTATAAATATCACAACTCCTCAAGCCTCCTCTCTCATTCATATTCACGTATACAAACATGTCAACCTTCTTCGGAAACTCTCTTGCGGAGGTATATGTCGCCAGGAAGATTCACGTGGAGGAATGGAAGAAACGCAGAGAAGAACTGTTGAAGATTCAGGGAAATGAAAATGAAACAGAAAAAGGATGCAGTTCTGGTTGCTTCCGGTTATCGAATTCAAAAGCCAAGAAGAAGGTACATCCTAAACATCAAGCTGGACTGAGTACCCAGAAGAAATAAGGAGATAGTAAATGTCGATATATTTTGAATAGGGTATAAATTTATTGTATTTATTGGGTTTTGTTTTCTGTAATGCGTATCTACCTAAAGAAATGGATGTTACCGAGATTCATTGTATGTACACTCAGTTGTATCAAGGTTTCTATACTAATATTATTTGTATATATTAAAGATGAAATGTGAAAAGTTAGCTAGTTATTTTTTGAACTTAAAATAATAATAAAAGAATGAACAGTTATATGAAAGCGCGAGTGCTGAGTCAAGAAAGCCAATCTTTGACCGATAGTGTTTTTAATTGAAAACAAATGGGAAGGTCGAATTTCCACCCACGTTCACGGTTTACATGTATGAACTCATTAATGAAAGCACGCTTGAGTGATCAACTCGGTGGAAGTGAAAATGTGGTTTTGGTTTGGTTCCAAACTTGTGCGATTCTTGAAAATCAAGCGAGAGTGTTTGTCCTCAATGCAATTAGATTGTAGCATTGGCTAACATGCTGGGAAGATCAGAAAATATGTGTTTGAATATATGGAGGTGTGGCACAAATTGACTTCTAAAGAGATTTATTTAATTTTTTTTTATTGAGATTTGCATAAGGGTTGTAATTAATTTTAAAAAAAAATTAAAATTGGAATTCATTTTATAAAAATAATTCAAATTATTTTATTTTAAAATGAATTATAAAATATAATCCAATTTTGAATCAAATATATTCTTTTAATTGTTGAAAATCTGATTTTAATGTTAAATTACTTCCCCATCCTTATTTACAATTAATTAACAATCTGATGAGTTAAATTTTAACCAAATCTTCCACCAAATGTGAAATTATAAAAATATCTCTGAATTTAAATTGATTTATTATTGATAAACGAACACATCTAATAAATATCGTATAATTTAAATTGTTTATAAATGATGATTAATGTTTTAACATATATATATAAAAAATAAATATACCGCCACAAAATCATACAACAAATAATTTGATATACTTACGCGTTTATATAATTATATTTATATGTGTATAACCTTATAAAAGTGTCATCCTAAAGCCGCTTTCAATTCATATTCGGTCCTCTTTAGAAATTCTTATAAAATTTCTTTTGAATTTATTAGTGCATCCACACATTTAGTGAAAATATTTGAACTACTATACATCTCCAAAAGCCTCGTTATACATGAGTACATCACATTGTTTAAACAAAACATACACGTTAGAAAAAATAGACTATATAGATTTGCAGATGAGATGATAAACAAATAAATAAATTTTACTTTACATGTCATTCAATATTTATATTTAACGGCAAAATATTTTTAATTATAATTATAATAATTTAATATTTTAAAAATAAATATTAAAAAAATCTTATTTAATTATATTATTTTTTATACATAAAAAATAATATAATGAATACTATGTAATCTATTTAGTGACAAATATTATATATATATATATTAAAATATTATTATATTTTTCAATTATTTTTAAAAAGTAATATTATTTTTATTATAAATTTAAAAATATTTCAAAAATAAAATTATTATATATTTATTTAATTGATTATTAATTTAGTAAATAATATTATTAAAACATGGGATAAAACAGTATTTTTTGTTTTTAAATATAAATATATTCGGTTAATTCTATGAAATGCGAATGGATAAAACGCACATGTTTGATGATGTCATTGCTGGCGACCCCTAACACAAATAAATAAATAAATAAATAAATAAATAAATAAATAATTCAGCTATGCACGTACTCGCTGACGTCCACATAACGCAAGTCGTCCGTGGTTCCCTATAAATACACTATACACTATATCAACTCTTCAGTCTGCACGAAAGAGAAAATGATGGGATTTGGTTTGGGCAGGGTCGGTTTAGCAGAAGCGTACGCCTTGAAAAATGAATATATGAGGAGGATGAAGCAAGCAAAAGCAGCAGATGACAATCCTCCCAAACGAAGAATGGAGAGTCTGACCACCGGATGTTTTTTCTCTCGATTCGGGAAGACCCGTACTGCCAAGGTTTCCATCTGCTAAACACAATGGACTGGACTGGAGTATCATTGTTTCGGTTTGCCCGAGCCCATTGGGCTTGCTGCGTTTGAGTCCACGTGACCCATTTAGCTACTAGCAATAATTAAAGTAAATAATCTTTTAATAATTGCACTTAAACTCAAAACCCACCCACTTCAAGGAATAATAAACAAAGCTTGCTTTTTCACTTTCACCAGCCAGTACTTGTCATCATGTGCCAAAGTGATTTACCTAGGTCAAGACATTCATGTGATAATAAAGCTACATTGAGAAAGCCGTGAAATCATATGATAGTCTCATCCATTTGACTTCAATTTGAATCTATAGTACACATCTATATCACAGTTATTAGACACAACTAGTTTAACTTAGTTATTCTACTAAGAGTTGAAATGTGGATGTACAAATGATCACAAGTTATACATGCAAGATCACGAGATAGAAGAACAAAAAGAAGCACAGTTAGATATGATTTGGTGATTCAATACAAAGACAAACCAAAACCCATGTGCACCACCACATTAGAGTTTTGAAAATTTGAAATGACCCCACGATCTCTATTTTTCTCCCCTATATCATGCAATTTTCCACCTCTATATCTTATCTAATCAACCTCCATTTTGCATCTTATATTTTTAGTATTGTGAGAAAAATCAACTTAAAAGACAAGGCAACCTAGATTATATGCCGAAATTTAGGGCACTGGTCAAACAAGATAATTAAAAAAAAAAAAAAAATCTGGTTATTTATTACCAAAATAAAAAATTTAAATTTAAATTAGTGGACGAACAGTGAGAGGAGAGCACTGTACTCCACAATACAAACACGATAAACAAAGTCACTTTACAGTGAAATCCCCGGTGACCCCACCTCATCATCATCCACACAAACCCTTTCTTGAATCTTGATGTTAATTAATTAATTAAATTAAATTATTAATCAAAGAACGACAAGCTTTGGCGGGATGTCTCTGTTCTTCTCTTCTAAAGCTGAGATTTCACATTCAATCACACCTTATTATTAATATTTTAGTCACTTATCTCATCCTCTGTTTTTGAATTTTTCTGCTTATTTACGCTACCCAACAAAGAACACGCACACACACTTACTTCCAACCAAGCCTTCTGAGTAAAGATTCTCTGCTCTTTCTTCCACCTTAAGCACCTCTACATCCTCACCTCATCTCCCCCACCTAACCCATTATTATTATTATTCATTTCTCTGCTTCTTCAACATCTCACTGTAATTTAATTATCAAGTGTCGTCTCGTTTTTTCTTTTATTTTTTCAAATAAAAAAATGATTTAATAGGAAAAAATACCTTTGTGACTTTGTGAATGGGTTATTTATGAGCCTTATTTAGCTAAACATTTGCTTTCGGATTCTCTTTTTTTACTCTCTTCTCATTCTCGCCTTTGTGTCAGTTTCCGACTCTGCATTGTTTCTTTCCTCTTCCTCTTCTTTGTCGTTTTCTTCGGTGAGTTTTTTGAATTTCACTGTGTTCTAGGATTTGGATCCGTCAAAGTTTCTATTTCAGGTCACCGATTCGACTACGGTTTTGCTTCCTCTGAGGTACATTCTTGCTCTGATTAGTTTCTGTTTTCTTTTTAGCTGTTGATTCGTGTTGTTTATTGTTGCATTATACTTTGTTGTGGTTAGCTGGATCTTGAGTTGACTACTGAAGCTTAGTTTGATTATAGCTAGACTTGAAGATCTGTGCTCATTTTGTCCGCATTTCTGGTTTGGTTTGTCTTCTGCTTTTAGTATTGATGATTTAGTGTTAATTTGAAGTTGATTATCACTCTATTGGAGATTTTTCACTTTTAGTTGCTCGACATTTTGTAATGATGCGATTATTCATTTGGTTTATTTTGCGTTGTTGATGCAGCTGATGAGATTCTGAGCTTCAAATTATGTCGAGGATAGCTAAGTGGAAGATTGATAAGACAAAGGTGAAAGTAGTATTTCGGCTACAGTTTCACGCCACGCATGTAAGTGGAGTTTCTGCTTGTTTTTCAATTTATTTTTGCTGGTTGGTAGATTTAAGGCACTAGAAGTTTTTCACTCAATCTATTTCTGTCTCATCTACTGGCAAGAACTTCAAAATACAATGTTGATATAGAACAGTTCATTGGTAACTAGGAGGGGGTTCATGGGTTTGGTTCCGTATTGGAAATGAAATCTAGCCTTTTGTGGATGTGTAGACAATAGCATTTGTTCATCTCTATGTTGATTGTTATTTCTAGGACATAGTTATGCATGGATTGTATTTTGTCGGTTTAATTAGCAATGTCTTTTTTCTCATGTTTCTTCCTGCTTTGAATCAGCTTCCACAAAGTGGATGGGATAAACTCTTTATATCGTTCATTCCTGCTGATTCTGGCAAAGCAACAGCAAAAACCACCAAAACTAATGTTAGAAATGGGACATGCAAATGGGCGGATCCAATTTATGAGACTACAAGACTTCTCCAAGACATTAGAACTAAACTATACGATCAAAAGTTGTACAAGTTTGTTGTGGCAACGGTATTGTCTTAATTCTTCCATTATATTTCTCATGTGCAAATACTTCTTTCTTTGGTCATAGGAATTTTGGATTTTCACTTACACTTATCTATGAACTATTCATTCGTTCAACCTTTTCACCGTTGGTCTTATTTTGTGATGATTATGATTATATGTTTATGACTTAAATTGGGTGGTTATCAGGGATCCTCTCGGTCTAGCCTTCTTGGTGAGGCTACAATCAACCTTTCTGACTATGCTGATGCATTGAAACCTACTGCTATTGCACTTCCTCTTCATGGTTCTGATTCTGGAGCCATTTTACATGTGAGAATTTTTATTTCTGAATTTTGTTTAGATGATTCAATTTCACCAAGTTAACTTATTTATAGCCTGGTGTATTGGTTCTGCATGAATAAAAGCTTGCAGAATTTTTTTCAAGTAAATTAATGCACATATTATATTGTATATATATAATTTTCATGATTTTGCTTTGTGAATGCCAGGTTACTGTGCAGCTGTTGACATCTAAAACGGGTTTCAGGTATCTCATTGCAACAATATGAAGTTTATGGTTTGGTTATTTACAGCATTTTATACATGGTCAGATGTGTTTCAGGGAGTTTGAACAGCAGAGGGAGCTAAGAGAAAAGGGGTTGCTAACCACCGATGTTCCGACAAGTCCTGACGAATCTTTTGGTGGAATCAATAATCAGATGGATAAGGTGTGGTCATTTGTAATTTCTTTTTCTTTGTCTATCAAGAGAATATTTGTAATCTTTATTCAAATACTATATTTTCTATTTTTTTTATTCCCTTGAAGTATAGGTCAATTCCAGAGTTAGATTCAAAGAAAAATTCGAAGGGCTCCCTGTGCTTGAAGAAGTAGGGGTGAATGAAGAGTATGCAGACTCAGCTGCTGGATTTGATGGCTCTTCTAATACTTCGGGAAGCTTATATGCTGAGAAGCATGATACATCCAGCATTCACGAAATTGACAGCATTAAGAGTAATATGTCTGTCGATTTAGCAGGACTTGGTCAAAGTCCACCACAAGACAAAGCAGAGCAACCTGATCATCGTTTCTCAGCACATGGAACTAGTGATTGGGTTCCTGGATGGGGTTCAGACTATTCTGCTGATAATGACTTGGCAATTGCTTATGAAGAAAATAGTAAACTTAGAGGCTGCTTGGAAGTGGCTGAGTCATCTATTCACGAGCTGAAGATGGAAGTAAGCTCCTTGCAAACTCATGCTGATGAAATAGGCAATGAAGCACAAAACTTTGCCCAGAAACTTGCTGGTGAGATTGCAACAGGAGAACTGCTGTCAAAAGAGGTTTCAGTGCTAAAATTGGAGTGCTCGAAGTTGAAACAAGATCTTGCGACACTATCAAAAATTAAATCATACTCTTCAACTACCAGTAGGGAAGGGCAAAATCATCAACTTCAAGACTCTCAATTCCATTGGCTAAAGGGGCTTTCAGTTATTGAGGATAAGATTCAGGGATTTCACAGAAAGGCATGCCTTGGATTCCATGAAAGGGACTTCAGGACCCTCCAGACTGAATTAGAGGCATTGCTCAGTCTTCTGCAAAATCTCAAGCAAGAAACAAGTGGGGCAGATTCTAAATACTACCTATTAGCAGGTGATCATGCAGGCATGTCTGAGATCAAAGAAAGCAGTTCAAATAAATCTGATCAGTTTGTATCTGGAACCAGATTTGACACTGAATTTTATCAACCGGACATAGACATGCTTCATTCTGTTAGTGTGCCTGGTTTGGTGTCTCATGAACCCAATGCTCTAAATGCAATGGAAAGCAAATTATTTGATCTTTTGAGGGAGTTGGAAGATTCTAAAGCTGAACGCGATAGCCTTACAAAGAAAATGGACCAGATGGAATGCTACTATGAAAATCTCATTGTTGAGCTTGAGGAAAACCAAAGGCAGTTGCTGGGAGAATTGCAGAATCTCAGAAATGAGCATTCTGGTTCTCTATATACTATTTCCTCTGCTAAGGATGAGATGGAGACCATGCGACAAAACCTGAATGAGCAAATGATGAGATTCTCTGAAGAAAAAAGTGAGTTAAATTCTGTCAACAAGGAGCTAGAGAGAAGAGCTTTGAGTGCAGAAGCCGCATTTAAGAGGGCACGCTTGAATTATTCAATTGCTGTCAGCCAGCTACAGAAGGACCTTGAGCAGTTATCCTTACAGGTTTTGTCTATGTATGAGACTAATGAGAAACTCATCAAGCAAGATTTGGTTGAGTCCTCACAACCAAGCTATATTGAATGTGCTGAGATTGGACAAAATCAGAATCAGAATTCTGAAGGATCTCATCTCTCAAAACTTTTGGAGTTCCAGAGTCACTGTGTTGGGGCTACAAAACAAAACTTGGGTGGAGATATTCTTTTAGAGGACTTGAAGAGATCCCTTCATTTGCAGGAAGGGCTTTACAGAAAACTAGAAGAAGAAGCCTGCGAGCTGCATTTTCAGAATGTATATTTGGATGTGTTTTCAAAGACACTTCAGCAAACCTTACTTGAAGCAAGTGCAGAAATTAGACTGATGAAAGAGAGAGTGGAGGCACTAACACGGCAGCTGGACCTTTCAAATGAGTCTAATGAGCTACTTATGCAAAGGCTTCAATCAGCTATGGATGATATACACTTCCTAAATGAGTCCAAAGCCGCATGCTTTGCTAAATGTAGTGACATGGCTCTGCAAAACCAAATTTTAGAAGCTAATATACAAGGTGTCACCAATGACAATCATCTCCTTAGGCAGAAAATTACTGAATGGGAATCTGTGATGGTAGAATTTGCAAGTTTCAAAAGCAAATATGAGGCCATTACTGCTGAGAAAGCAGATTTAGAAAATTTGCTGGAAAAGGAATCCCAAGAAAAGAGCATTCTTCAACATGATATTTCATCTTTACAGCAAAATTTGAAAACCCTCAAAACTGAGTTTGAAGAGCAGGCTTTTGCATATGAAAACATGCAAAATACTGTCAACTTTCAGCAAAACAAGTTGCAAAACCTGCTGTCTTCTTATGTCAAAGGTTTCAATGACCTCTCCCTCTGCAGTGAGTCAGTTGGCCAGAAATTGGAGTGCGAGAACTCTACAGACATTGCTTTGCAATTAGAAGAACTTCAGCAGAATGCCTTCAAGAAGCTTCATCAACTAACAGAAGAGAAGAGATCTCTAACAAAAGAAAAAGACATTGCTGAAGCCTCCTTAAGTAAAATGGAATCAGAGATTGTGCTGATGAAGCAGAAGTTTGAGCATGATAAAAAAGTGGCAGTTGACCAACTGGATGAGTTGGGAACTATCAAAACTGAGTTTGATGAGCTAACCTCCCTCAATAAAGACATGCAGCATACTCTCAACTTTCTGCAAAACAAGATGCAAAACCTTTTGTCATCTTATGAAAAGGATTTCAATGAATCGTTTCTCTGCAGTGAGACTGTGGATCAGGAATCGGGGTCTAAGGACTTAAAAGATGCTGCTTTGCGACTGGAACAGTTCCAGAACCAGGCCTTAGAGAAGATTCACCAACTCACAATAGAGAAGACGTTTCTAACAAATGAAAAGGATAACGCTGAAGCTTCCTTAAGCAAAATGGAAGCTCAGATCATGCTAATGGAGCAGAAGTTTGAACATGAGAATAGAGAGGTTGTTGTTAAGCTAGATGAATTTGGAACTATTAAAACTGAGCTTGACGAACTGACTGCCATGAATAAAAACTTGCAGAATACTTTCAACTTTCTGCAAAACGAGATGCAGATCCTGCTCTCTTCATATGAAAACAGTTTTAATGAATTGTCTCTCAGGGATGAGTCTGTGGGTCAGGGATTGAAGTCAAAGGACTTGAAAGATATTGTATTGCATGTACAAAAGCTCCAGCAGAATACCTTTGAAAAGATTCACCAACTCATGGAAGAGAAGAACTCTCTTATAGTGGAAAAAGATATGGTTCAAGCATCCTTAAGCAAAATGGAATCTGATGTTGCACTGATGAAGCAGAAGTATGAACATGATAAAAGGGAGATTGTTGATAAACTAGATGAATTGGGAAGTATCAAAACTGAGTTTGAGGAGCTGGCTGCTGTGAATGAAAACTTGCAGAATACTATCAACTTTGTCCAGAATCTGATGCAGAACCTGTTATCATCTTCTGTAAATCTTTTAAATGAATTGTCTTTTGATAATGAGTCTGTGGGTTTTGACTTTGTTCCCAAGGACTTAACAGATGTTGTACTGCAACTAGAAAAGCTCCAGCAGAATACCCATGAGAAGATCCACCAACTTGTGGAAGAGAAGAAAGCTCTAACTGATGAAAGGGATGATGTTCAATTATCCTTGAACAAAGCAGACAATGATATTCTTCTGATGAAGCAGAAGTTCAAACATGATGTAAGAGAAATTGGTGATAAACTGTATGTGTCTGATATCCTGGTGCAGAAGCTTCACTTAAAAGTTGAAGCACTTGCAGACAAACTCAAGGTTAGTTCTGAAGTTGATGAGAACTATGCAAAACAGCATAGAGAACTATTCTCTGATCTAGATGGTTTGGAACTTGAACTGCATCAACTTAGTTCTAAAACAAGGGATTTTACACAAGAAATCTTGGCACTGGAGACTGAAGAAGTCAGAAGTAGTAAGCAGACAATTGCTGCACTTACTGAAGAAAACCAGTCTTTGAAGGTGTTATTACAGAAGAAATCTGAGGAGTATGCTCTGCTTGCATTAGAGGTTGACACGTCCAAAGAAAGTCTGCAATCTCAGAATGATGAATTGCATGTCGAGAGAAGCTTGAGAGACAAGTCTGACAGTGTGGTTGAGGATCTTAAGGCTCAACTATATCAGAAGCAGCAGCAGTTAGTAGATTTTGATGAGCATAAATCTGAGCTGGTCCATCTTAAGCAACTTGTCTCAGATATGGAGTTGGAGAAATCAAGGTCTTGTGATCTTTTGTTGCAATACCAAGAAAGTCAGAGGCTTGCCAGTGAAACATGTTCTTCCATTTGTAGTCTGGAATCGCAGTTATCTGAAATGCACGAACTGCTTATAGCTGCAGATGTTAAAGTCATTTTCACACAGATGCAGCATGAAGCCTGGTTCGACGAACTCTTAAAGCGGGTTCACTCCTCAGATAAGCTCTTTAATGATCTTCGCATGGAGAATTTAGATGTTGAGAATGCACTTAAAAATTGCCTCACTCGTGAAGCACAGAGCAAGGAAGAAAATGGCAAACTGTTGGCAGGTCTTGATGCCCTGAGATCTGAGTTTCACACCTCGATAGTGGATAATAGAGCATTGCTTGATAAGAACAGCATACTGAGAGCTGAACTTGATGAATGTAAAAGGCAAGCTGAGAGTACGGCTGTTAATCTTGGCGAGAGTAATAATCAGCTTACTCTTGAAGTAGAAAGACTGAAACACTTGTCCTTGCGTTCTGAAGAAGAGATCGGTGATCTTATGCTGTCGAGGGAGGATTTGGAAGTGCAACTTTTAGTATTTAAAGCCAAATTGGATGAACAGAGTGATCAAATAGACCTATTAGGAGGATATAATGATGAAATCGTGAAGCTCCGCAAACAATGCGATGAATTATCTCGAAAGCTTTCTGACCAGAGCTTGAAGGCGGAGGAGTTCAAAAACTTGTCAATCCATTTGAAGGAACTTAAGGATAAGTCTGAGGCAGAATGCATTCAACTTCGTGAGAAGAAAGATTCAGAAGGAGGACCGCCTACTGCTGCTGCACAGGAATCCTTGAGGATTGCTTTTATTAAAGAACAATGTGAGACAAAGATGCAGGAGTTAAAGCAGCAACTGTCTATATCCAAAAAGCATGGTGAGGAATTGCTCTGGAAATTGCAAGATGCTATTGATGAAATTGAGAATAGGAAGAAGTCTGAAGCTTCACACTTGAAGAAAAATGAAGAGCTGGGAGTAAAGCTCTTGGAATTAGAAGCTGAATTACAAGAACTAATATCTGATAAGCGGGAAAAGACCAACTCTTATGACTTACTGAAGGCTGAGCTTGAATGCTCATTGATGAGCCTTGAATGCTGCAAGGAGGAAAAGGAGAAGCTTGAATCATCATTGTCGGAATGCAATGAAGAAAAACTTAAAATTTCTGCTGAGCTTACACTGATGAATGAATTGCTCAACAGTTCCAAGGTGTCCATTCTGAATGAAGGAAGCGCGGAATTATGTAAAGAGAGTGGCACCTGTGATGAAATAATTGGCAGAAATGTTAATCAGAACAATCCAGTTGCAAGCACTTCAAACCGAGGAAGGATAACTGAAGATGCGGTTTCTAGTGACGATTCAGCAATCAATGTCTATTCTGTGGAACAAGATCAGACATTAATTTCTGAAGATGCAAGAAACACATGCCTGGTTCCTGTTGATGATGGTAGCCCCTCGCAAGCACTTGTGCATATACAACCTCAGCAGGTAACCAAGAACATTTGTGTTCAAAACATCCTTCCGTATATGTTTAGTCTCATATCCATCTTATATATATAAACATTTCCTGTGAGCTTTAGCATAAAATTGCCGTAGTTGTTACTTTGTTTTGATCAATGGGCCAGCAATTTGCCATAAGTTTATGTTGAGTACGTTTCTTTTATTGAGCATTTTTTTAGTGTGCGCTGGCGAGGAAATATCAGATTCTTACACAAATTCTCATAAATATTGCAAAAAGACCTCTACTTGATATAATCATTTGTACAATCTAGTTAGTAATTTCTCCAACCATCCCCCTCTCTTCTTATTCTCTTACTCTACCTAAGAGATGCTTATTTTTCTCCTTAAAATAGTTATTTGACTAATATGAGATACTAATTTTAATTTTATTTTTTTCCTTCTAATGCTTCCTTTTGAAATAGGATGAGAGAACCTGGGTTTGAAAGGGATTGTTTTCTTTGAAATAGGTTTGATTATCTTGAATCTGTCATTACTAGATAATTTTCCGCAAGTTATCTGATTCCTTTTAGCAGAGCTGCATCAATGCATACGTTAAGCTACTTCAATTATTTAAAATACGCTTTCTATATCATCTAATTTATATAATATGAATATTTTCAGGATCTTCTTGTATCTGATGAAGTAAATGGAACTCCACATGATGCCCTTGTGAACTCCGAGAACTCGCATCGAGGGCGTTTAGCTCTTGTCAGTGATTCTTTCAGAGCCGATAGTCTGAAATCTAGCTTGGACCACTTACATGAGGAGGTATGTACTCTTCGTCCAGAACAAGTAATAATAAACAAATTCTCTTGGGGAGATTTGTGGAACACCCAGGACGGACATTACAAGCTTTTGCTCATTAGAAATTTGCCTGCATGAGCATGGTTATATGAATTGACCGTGTCTCCTGTCTGCAGTTGGAGAGGATGAAAAATGAGAATTCCCTACTTTCACAAGATGGTGATTATCATGCAGACCCCAAATTTCCAGGTTTACAGAGAGAGTTGATGCATTTACATCAGGTAAGTTTCATCTTGCACAATGTCCCTAACTATCTTTCCAATTCTTCTTGCTCTAACTCTGTTAGTTTCCAGGTAAATGAAGAATTGGGAAGTATGAACCCTGCATTCAAGCAATGTTCGAGTAATGGAAATGCCATAGAAAGGGTGCTAGCACTGGAAATCGAGCTTGCTGAAGCATTGCAAGCAAAGAAGAAAGCAAGCATTCAGTTCCAAAGGTACATCATTACTTGCAGTAATCAAATGCACACTATTATTTGCTAACGGTATAGCCAAGTGTTATAAACAACTTTGGTTTCCACATTGTGCAGTTCTTTCTTGAAACAACACAGCGATGAGGAAGCTATTTTCCGAAGCTTCAGAGACATCAATGAGCTAATCAAAGACACCCTGGAAATGAAGGAAAGGTTTGCAACTGTGGAGACTGAACTAAAGGAGATGCACGATCGCTACTCTCAGTTGAGTCTTCAATTCGCAGAGGTTGAGGGAGAGAGACAGAAACTCATGATGACCCTCAAGAGCATTCGAACATACAAGAAAGCGCAACATTTACCACGCTCCTCATCAGCATCTCTGGGAGATTCTTCGGCTACATAGCGACCTTGTATCAGTATCCGTCTCTTGTTTGAACAATTGCTTCTGCATCTCTGCCTTCCAACACCCGGGTTAGTAACTTATCAGTAGTCAAAAGTGACTGAATATTCACCACTACTGAGATACTGCAAAGGGTCAAAATTTTGCCAAGTTTGGTTGGGATGTCCATAGCTAATAGTGTAAATAAGAAAAAAGATGTTTCTGTTTTATTTACTATTTGGTGGTAGGATCATATCATATGATATAGAATTATAAATCCTGTACCATTTTGACCCAGTTTCTTTTTGCAGTCTTGGTATATTTAGTTGTGCTGTATAGTTAAAACAAATTCTTTAATGAACAAAATTGTCTCTATTTAATTCGGCAATGAAGCAACAAACACTAGTACAGTCATCTTCTGTCGACACTTGTTTCTTGGTTTATGTATCTTAATTGTATAATAAAACAAACAAATGAAGTTCGACCTGAACTGGACAAGTTTGTCAATTAATTTTATAACTATCATAAAGCAGTCTACAGCAAACTCCCTGCAAAAGACAAAACAAATCATTCTTGTATTTTTCTTTTTTCTTGCCCCCTTTTCTTCACTTTTGAAAAATCATCCTGATCATCTATGCACTAATTCAACAACACTAATTTTTCTTTTTCTTCCTTTTTTTTTCTCCCTTCTTTTTATGTTCTTCAAACAATGAAAGCAAGAGACCTCCAAACTCCTATTTGCACCCAACTTAAATTGTCATTCCTTGACTGCTGGTTTTACAGCAGAAGGAATGGTTTGATAAAGCCTACAAGATTGAGCATGAACACCTGGGCTCTTTTGAAGAATGGTTCTGCTGTTTTCCTGAGAAAGAGGCATCAAGTGTTAGTTTAAAGTTTCAGAACTGTAACTTACCAAAAATATGCAATTATCAAATGTTAATGAACAATCATTAGTGATGTGAATAAAAGATGTCCGTGTATTGTGACTGAAGTTCTTTCTACCAAAGAAAATGTAGAACAAGAAATGCTCACTTGTCTATCAAATTCACAACACAATTCCTTAAGTAACTATGTATTGTAGATTAGATTACACTCAGACAGAATCCTTCATCTTATCAAATAGGAGTAGGTATCATGAAACTAAATAGGATAATTATTAGTATTAAGGACCTTGTTTTTTCAAGGAGTCAGGGTCTATAAGCATCCATGCAGGGTTACATAAACAAAAGCTAAGATGTAATACTTTCCCTCCCAAGGATGCTAAACAGCTACATAGCGCTTGAAATAGTTAATGGTCAGACAAAATGGCTATATTTGGTCTACAAATAAACATTACTCGCAACCCTATAGATGGTCTAGAGATTGAGAGTTGCAGCTCCAGATGGTCTAGCTATACGAAATACAAGTAACTAATACAGGAGCTCCTATCAAGTGTTTTTGCCAAAAACACCATGTTAGACTCATACACATTAAGCCTACAACATCAAGCAACCTGACCATAATACATAAAGAACAGTTTAAGACACAACCTAACACCAAATTTCAAGCATAATAAAGAGTTCAATTTCTCACAGGATCATAAATGAAACAAGCAAGCAAACACATAAACAACAGAGTATAGAAAACAAACAGGACATAGATTGTTATAGTTACCTTTGGATTTTTCAGGTAAAGTTGGACGAACAATGGCAAGCATAGTGATGGCACCTCCAGGAAGTTCACTAATTGGTACTCTAGAGTCAGCAATCGTCTTATGATTTTCCAATATCTTCCCGGCATTAATGAGCTGCAAGCTATTTATCGTCTTAGGACCGTTGTCTTTATCTACACAACACCAACAAAAACCCACAACCGAAGAAACAAATTCCAAATCAAAAACCAGAGCACAAGATCCAGACCGGAAAAGCTCAACACCCAGAATCAAAAACCCACAAACAGAATCATTTAAAGACGAAATTGAATAAAGAGAATAACCTTTAGGCCATTGCGTGATTATCTTCTCCTTAAGAGAAGCCACTGTCGTCGCTGGATTATACTTGTTTGGACCTATGTCGGTGCCATCCGATAGCCTAAACTTCACCTCAATCAAATCCTCTTCTGTCGCAGCCATCGATCAATCACACCAATCACCTACTTCAACACAACAACAAATCTCTCACTGCAAACCAATAAAAAATTAAAAACTAATCAAATTTCAACGAATTCAGTAGAAAACATGAAGAACCACACCAGATCAGATTCCACCACGACCTACCTATCAGATGTCGTCTGGAATTGGACGAGTGGATTGGAAACAGAGAAAGCACATAAGAAGTTGTGGTGGTTGAAATGGAAAGTTCGAAGAAAGAAGGAATGGGTAAACTAAACTAACCGAAACTGAAGTTTCTATATGTGTTTCTTCTGAAACATGTATCACTTCATTTTTAACACCAATTTGCGTGTATTTCTTCACTACCTTACAGTTGTTGTTGTTGGGTTGGGTATCTCTCTTCTTCTTTTTCACCCCCTTTATTTTTCCTCTTTTTCATTTTCACCCTTCAATTTATTCAACTTTGAATAATTGGGTCGAACTTACTTTTACGTCCCTGCTCGGCTAATAAAAATTAATATTAGAAACCATACTAAATAGAATTAATTTCTTAAAGATCCGATTCTCTCTCCATCATAGCAGTGGACATCTTTTTCAAATGAAAGTAAAAGCACCATTATAGCCCAAATGTGTGTGAAGTTGAAACCTATCAGGTGAGCAGCTGCAATCACGTTTATTTTAATAAATCCATATTTAATCAACTAGAACATTTATAAATTATTGATTTCTTCTGGGTTATTTCCATTTGCAAGTTGGAAGTCAGGTGACATAATCACACCATTTTTCAATAAAACGTCTGTGTCTGTTTCAATGAATTGTAATTTTTTCTCTTCAATACAGATACTGGAAATAATTTATTTGTTTTCTTCTGGCATTTGATTATTGTGAATATACTAGTTGTTGTTAGCCTCCTCACCAATATTCATGCATCATTCTTTGAATCAGTTCATTGATGCTTGTTTTGACACCTACCAAAATCCATCTGACATCAGAAACCATTTTGAAAGTCATAGAATGCAACTTAATCAGTTCACGTATTTGTATGTTGAACTGTTCTTTTAGCAGCCTTGTTTTGAAGTTAATCATATGTTTTGACCTTGTTATACCATACATCAGTCATTTTCCAATGTTAAGATCTGAATATAACAAGTCTTGAATCTAAAGATTGATATCCTAGTAACTAAATTCACATTCAACACCTAAAAGAGAGTTAAAAAAAGAAATAAAAGGGTTGATAATCAATATCTCCACCATCAGCATCTGTTTATCTCTATATCAGTTGTCTGTATTGATAAATGTACAATCACCATCATCATTGTTCATTATAAGGTCTCCACCACCAACATCCTCACCATTATCTATCACCAATCATCAACATTTCTGTTCTGCTACTGTCAACAATAATTTCACCCACAATCATTTCCACTTCTACCAAGTATATTTGTTTCTTTATACTCCAACATTTCTAGTGGTACTAAAATTCTAATATCAACAGGCTCAACTTGGTACTAAAGTGACATCAAGAGCTAATACAATCCATTTCCTAGTAAAATTACAATCACAGATGCATTATCTCCGCATATACTAGATTTCCATTTCAAGTGAAACCTATGCTGTTGGTGACAACAATGTTTTTAATAATTGTTGGAACAGATGCATCAATTGGATGCTGAGAATCAAAAAATGCCTGCTTTACTATAGCAGTGCTCCATTATCACTAACCCCACCACTATTTTTTTGTTCAATCACCTGTCAATGTAATGGAACCCACCAGTAATGCAAGACCAAACTAAATACCATGTCCACCAACAGTAACCATCAATGATAACCCATGAAAGAACCAACAGAGCATCACATATCAACAATGTATATTCTAGGATGAGCACAAGACACTTGTATGACGATTAAGCATTAGATGCGGATGGATGGTAATATTATATAGGTCATATAGTCCCAGCTGAAGTCTCCCCACCCCTTAAAGAGAATAAGAACAACGGTACTACCATGACAATGTCAAAGAATCACAACTGAGCATCTCATCCACATCTGTCAATTCGAAAGCTTTTATTTCAAGAGGATTACAGTGAAAGAAAGAAAACTTGTTATAACAATGTTAGTATATGATAAATGTTATAATAAAGGCAAATCCGGCATCTATTTTCTTATTTCTTAACTTTATTATTACGTAATTGAATAAATATGGCACCTGCAAATACTACCTCGGTCATCTACAGGAGAAGAATCGAATTCTATATGGGCAGTAAGTTAGAAACTTGCCTTTGAAAAGATACAATTGGTAGAGTTGTAATCGCTCATGCAGTTGTTTTCTGCTTTTTTTGGGCACTGCATCCAAATGAATGTCCTCCAGGAACATTGAGCTTCAGATATTTGTTAATATAACCTGTGGATGAAAATAGAAGACAAATTTGAAATAGAATTTACATGTGGATAGCTCCCAAAAGCAAAATTTCTCAAGGATCAATCCAACTTGCTACATCTATCTATTAAGGTGAGCAAGAAATCTTTACTGATTAGCAACTTAGTAGTCAGAGAGGAACACAAGATGGAATATATATATACTACACTAATCCAAGCATCAGTAAGCACAAATACCACAAAAATGATTTGCAACTAGACAATTGTTTTAACATCATAAGTCACAAAATAACAAGCACTGAAGATATAGTGATATAATGTTGATAATTATGTCCCTGCATTTGATAACTGTTGAGGTAAATTCAGGATATCATGAGTTGTTTATCTCTATTATGAATTCGATGCTCTAGGTTTTGCTTATACATCTAACCTGTTGTGCATGGGCTTCCACATCCTGGTTTCTTATTAACAATAAAAATTTTCTGAAGGTAAAGTATAAAATTTTTACAATCATGATGCATCACAACACATTCAATATGTTTGCTTTGGTACAAGACAGATTGAGAGCAAATCTGCTTGTTCCAAGCTGTTCAATATATCTGCAAGCAAACAATTAATTCTACCTAATTGTTTGTATGTCAAACCTTAGAAAATACATGTGATAAAAGATGAGAAGAAGTGCTTTATGAGCATCTTGAATGAAAAGACTCTTAATGCAAGTTCCTAGTTATCTGAAGATGCCTAGTAAGGCTTGCATCTAAGTTTGACTAAGTTCTAAATTTACTTTGGAGTAAGGCATAAAAGGAGAACCATCAAGTGTCCAGGGATACAAACACCAGGTAATATGATTTTACTTTGCTAAACAGATATATCAGAACCATTAAGAGAACTATAATTATAACAGTAAAAATAACAAGGATTTACCATTGCTGAGTAAATTCTCCTCCAGATTTTAACTTACTGACAAGGAGCAAATCAGTTGACCAGCAGGCCGCTGCTTCTGCCCTCTCCCTTCAATCTTCAGTTATTCAAGGAACATGGTACAGTATTACAGACATTACTCATGACTGCTAAAACTACAACATAACAAAGACAAGCATTTCATTCTATCATTTCCTATAACATCGAATTCTACATGACATTACTGATCTTTCAAAAAAAGAACTTGCTGAATAAATTGGTAAAGAAAGCAAAAATAGATGTTGAAAAATACAGCCAAGATATCAAAGTAAAACATATTTTATCCCCATTTATTTCCCTTTGGACAACCTTCAGTACATTTATAAATTACATATTTGATAAAATATAGCTTATTTTCTTAATAAGAAAGCAATATCATACCCGTACTCACTAGAGAACATTGCATGTTATTTCAGCTTTAAACGGCTTATCCAACAAAATGAATTTCACAACCACAGCATCTGCAACTAAAGGCCAAAGCATTCTATCCAATGTTGCTTGGTGAGTAGACCAAAGCACATTAAGCAAAAAGGGTAACTTGTAGACATTCTTGTAATATGGTAACTACAATGTGAAAAGAGTTCAGACAGCTTTCTAATCATGTATGAGTATTGAGGATATAAAGAGAACATGGAATTTAAGTAACCGTTGATGTGATAATGCGCAGCTTAGATATCTTTCTGCAGTTCTTACCATATTGTTGACTACAGAAGACCAAATAGCTAAGTAATCACATTTTCACATGCGCTCTGCCGTGATGCTAAACAATTTTTTATATATCAATGACTTGACAGTTTACAAGTTCAGCAGATCCAAAATCCTTTGAGGAAATGACCTTCCAAACAACCGTATCAAATTCTGGTTGGGAATCATACTGTTCATTTCCGGAGTCAGCTGACAAAGAACTCGAACTCGAACTTGACATCATGGAGCTCAAATTATCACGAAGATCAGCTCGCAAAACAGCAATGTTACGATTGAAATCTTTAGTAATTACATGAAGCTTTCCATGAAACCCAGCAAGTAAATATGGAGACTCAGAATCAGAAAAATCGCAAATAGGAACTTTTCCTATAACAACTTTCCAAGCATCTTCTTTTTGATCATACACTTTAATCTTGCCGCTATCTAAGGAACTAGAAGGATCAAAGGCATATAGTTCTCCATCTATGACAACACTCAACTTAGTACCTGCCTGTCGTGCAGGCCAACCCTCTCCCATCCCAATTGGCATTTCAACCCATGAATTTGTTTCTGGATCATAGATCTCTCCACCCACATCAACAAAAAAGGGCCAGGAATATAAACTTTGAGGTACACATAATCTCCCCATGTATGAAGTTGTGCCAGTGGCAATAGGCTTAAGCATGTCAGTCAAGAATGGGTTTGGGAGCACTTGAGCTCTGGAGAACGGCATGCTTGGAACTTCTGACCATGAACCAGTATCAGGATCAAAAACTTCAGCAGACTGCAGAGGATTTAATCCCCCTAGAGCACGATTAACTCCTCCAACAACATACAGTTTATTGTTTAAAATCCCAGTCTTAGAATAAGCCCGACCAATAGACATGGAAGCCACTTCACTCCACGAATTTACAATTGGATCAAATCGCCACACACACCTCATGGTTGATGTTCTAGAGAAGCCACCTAGCACATAGAGGCATCCATCAACAGCACCAATAGCACAACCACAGAACGGCATTGAATCCGATGTGTCCTTCCACCCAAGCCAGCTCCTCACCATCTCTGCAATTTTGAAGCTCGGAGAAACCATATTCCATATCCAACGCCCCGATGAAACATTCCTACATTCCTCTTCAGGAACAATAATCGGAAGAGGAGGCAACCTCTGCCATTTCCTAGAAAAAGGGTCCAACGCATGCCACGAAAGGCTATCATCTTCAACCTTAGTCAACACATACAACCACTCTTCTTTCATCCCAAGTTCCTTCCTCACATTAAACAATTCAGGGTCCGTAACTGTGGCCTTCCACTTCCTAGACACCAACCTTAAGTCTAAGTAGCAAATTCTAGGAAGCCTGGCAAGTATCTGAATTGACAACTCATCAGGAAGACTAGGGATCAATCTAGGGCTTCCCTCATGAAAATTGAGAGACAGTTTTTGCTTTTTACAGCTTTCACTCTGTAAACTCTCAGCAAAGTCTCTCGAACCACACTTAGGACCAGCTAAACTCAAAATATTCCCCATTATAAATCCCCCACAATCTGCAAAATCAACATCCCCAGAATCAGTAATAGACCAAAAATATAAATTTTGCATAAACTAATGCATAAATTAGAACTTAGAAAGAAACACATGTAATATATATCCAGAACAACAACAATCAATCAAAACAAATGCATAAATAACCTGTGAAAACCTAAAATCATAATTCTCATAATAAAATCCAACAATTGACAAAACAAATCAAAAGAAGCGTAACAGGTAAGGAAAAGAGCAGAAATAATACATTGTTGAGATCACGGAATTAAACAGAGGAATCCCCTGAACAGGATCTTGAAATCGAATAAAGAGAGACAGACAATTGTACAGATTAGGTATTAAAATGGGATGTGTCCGTCCATATGTTTTGTTGTATTGTATTGTATCAGTGATTTTACTGTTTTGTTTCATTGTCAAGACTTGGACTAGTAACAATACCAAATGTCGTATAAACTGATGATGATGTCTGGGATATTTTATGGACACGTGGATGGACAGATGTAAGTCGATGACAACAACAACAGTGAACATAATATTTTTAATAATTTTCGCACTGATTTACAGGATTTATTTCTTTTTAGGAAATATTTTTATTTATAAAAAAAAAATAAATTAAATTTAGATATATTTTTAATACGTTATTCGTATATTAAAATTTTTATATTTTAAGATATATTTTTTTTAAATATCTATTAATATTTTAAGTATAAATAATTTTCTTAAATTACAATTAAATTTCTTTTTAAAATTGATTAACTTTTCAAGAAATTAATGAGTTTAAAGTATAAAACTTAAAAGATTTATTTATCAATTAAAAAAAATATTTATTTATCCATAATTTACAATATAAAAATATGATTAATGCATTTTGTTTTGGTTACTAAAATTATAAATAAAAATAAATAACGTTTAATATATTATTATATAATATTTAATATTTTTATTTTAAAATTTTTATATTTATGTAATTTAAATATATATATATATATTATATATATACGGCGGTAGCTCATAATTTAAATATATTTTATAATTGATTAAAATTATAAATCAGCTTCAGTAGATATAAGGATTTTGTTTTCGCGAAAAGCATTAATTATTTCATTAGTCGGTGGGTGATAATTTGCAATACTTTATGCACATGTATCTATCTACGTATTAAAGATCTGGTTAGGAGAGGTATATAATACTCGTCCGCAAAAATATAAAAGAAACAAAAAGGTGTGGAAAATGTGATTCTCACTCAACCCTTGGAATCAAATTGGCTTCGGAGGAGGACTTATCTCTGATTCCTGGCTATTGCAGACCAATTTGCTATATTATA
Organism: Cardiospermum halicacabum; assembly: GCA_031304145.1. NCBI lineage: Eukaryota > Viridiplantae > Streptophyta > Magnoliopsida > Sapindales > Sapindaceae > Cardiospermum > Cardiospermum halicacabum. The sequence continues at coordinate 4,037,452 of CM062394.1, forward strand.
TCATATGCAACACATGCAACTATTGCAACTCCAGTTTCACCTGACGTGACTATATATTTGTATTTTCTCAATTTATCAAATAAATTTATTGTTTACTTAATCTTTGATGCTAAAGATAAGGAGTGTATCCATTCATTTAATTAAATTTGTTTGTATTCACCTGCTACTTTGAAGAAGAAGTTAGGTAGGATTTGACCCATTCCATATGAAGCTAGGCTTTGTGGTCCAAATTCGGTCATTCGGCTTCACTCGGTCCATTATATGTCGATCCAATGGGTTCAACGCCAAAAATGGGCCGCGTAGCTGTGAGGCCTATAAAAGTACAGATTAGGTTCAACAGTTTACAGAAGGTAGAGGAGGATGATTGAGATTTTTGTCTCCAACACACTATATAAGTGTGTTTGGGAAAAATTAGACGTTCAATTAATATTTAAATTTTAAATTAATTTTTAAAAATATTATATATTTAATAATTATGTTTAAAATAATATTTAATATTTTAATTAATATTTAAAATTATCAGAAATAACTTTTACGTTAAATTTTATTAAGCTTTTTTATTTATAATTAATTAAAATATTATTTTTTTAAATAGAAAAAAATTATTTTTGGCATTTTTTTTGTATTTTATTTACATTATATAATTTCATTTTAAAAACTTTACAAAAATAATCTTTTAAATTTTCACTTTTCAAAAATAGTTCTTCACATGTGTGAAGAGAATCCTTCACAAGTGCGAATGGCTATTTGTGAAAATCAAAGTTTTAATCGATAAAAAATCAAAATGAAACTTTTTTTTATTAGTTTTGAAAATTTGAACTTTATTTGGATTATTTTATATTTTTTTCCAAAATATATTTATATATATAATAAATTTTAGTAATTTTTATATTTAACCGTTAATTTAAAAAAAAATTAATACCAAATGTTCAATCCAACAGGTAACTTAATATTTAATTTAAAATTTAATCTTATAGTCCTAATTTGAACACTAAATATCTAATTTCAAATTTAATCTAATAGTCCTAATTGAAACACTAATATAATAGCTAATTGAAAATTCAATGTCAAACATACTATAAGTGTGTTTAGGAAAAAATTTCAATTAGCGTTTTAGATATCGTTTAGATTTTTAATTAACTTTTTGTTAAAATGTGTGTTTGATAATATTTAAAATAGCATTTAGTGTTTAAAATAGTATTTGTGAAAATTATCAAAAATAGTTTTCAACTCATTATATCTAACAATAAATTATTGGTTTACTTTACTAACTTTTTTTTATAATAAATTACATCATTATCTTTAAATTATATTTATATTTATAATAAATTTAGTAATTTTATATCTATCAAGTAATTTAAAAATTAAAATGGTATTCAAACATTCAATTTAATAACTAATTTAAAATTTAATTTAACAACTAATTGTTACTGAAATGCTAATCTAACGTCTGATTGAAAATCTCATATCAAATATATTCATGGTTAGTTATATCTTATCCCAGTTTTTAAAATTTGTTGACTTTTTAGTTTTGAATAATTGTTATGTTCTATTCTCATTTGATTTTTATTTTTATTTTTAAATAAGGTGGATTTTATTACCTTAGATATAAAATGAACATCATGCTTTTATTTCTTATTCATTATTAATTAAAATTTTATATTATATAATATAATTTATATTTTACATATAATCATAATTCATTACTATTTATAATATTAAATAAATATATAATTTTAATTCTATTATTAATATTTTAAATTAATTTTATTATAAGTAATTGATTTATAACAAAATTATAATAAATATGTAAAATTGTTTTAAAAATATATACAATTAAAATATTTTTTGAATCAATTCATTAGATTGATTTTCAATTTCAAAAATCATAAAATCAAATTTTTTAATTTAAAAAATTATTAAATTAATATTTAATAATAATATGAGAATTATTGAGAATTAATTAAATATTAAAACCAAACTGGACTAAATTAAAAATATTCAGATCGGATCGGTTTGTCTATTGAAAAAATTGACTTTTATAGGATTAGTTTGATTTTACCCGGCACTGAATCAAACTGATCCATATCCACTCCTAACAACATCAAATATCCAATTTATCAAAGAAAAGCAATGCAAACCTTCAAAAGCTAATCCAACACCCCTTATTCAATCCTACTTATCCACTTGCTTTTCTTCTAATTTGTACCCTAAGACATGGATAACATGCAGCACTTAATTAGCAATTAGTAAATAATCTGATGTGGAGAATATTCCAAATGGTATATGGAAAATTGAACTTAGTGATCCTCGACCAAAACAATTAAAACCTTTTTATTTGTTATCCATTTTGAGACCCGCGATAATTTTCTAGAAAAGAATTTGCGAGACGGAAAACTTTGAAAAGTGGGACAATAACCTATAATCGATGTTGCAAATAAAACAACCTAGAATCATCATCTTCAGGGTGAAAATAGTTTTTTTTTTTAAATTTATTTGATACTTTTAAGGTTTGCTTGGATGTTTAAAAAATCGTCGTTTCTACTTTATATCATAAACTTTAAACTTTTGATATTCAACGTTGTTCTCTAGCATTCACTGTTTATCTATTGAATTAGGGTTTACAAGGTTCAAATCAAACAAAATTGGGTGCTGAAAAATTCTTAACGAAATCTAAATACTTTTTAATATTTCCATTTCGCGTCAGAGTCACTATTCAAATAAAAAAAATTGACTCACTAAAAAGAGGGCTCTTACTCTGGCGACAAGAATAAGGGTTTAAAAGTTATTTTGCAAAATTGAACCATTAAACCACTTTATTTTTTCACTTGATAATCCATTACCCATGAGTAAAACCCCAAATAAGTAACCTAATTGATATTGTCAATGTTCAGGGTTCAAATAATCACTTTTGATGTAGTAAAACTTTTATAATATTCTTCTTTCAATTTAAATTTAGTTACTACTTTAATATCAATTTTATAATTCATTAAAAAAAAAAGGGAATTCGATTAATATGTTACCGCTCCATGAATAATTATTTGTTAATCATAATAGTCTCAGACATATATATTGAAAATAAGATTTATACCTTAATTGATTATATGTTAAATCTTCTCTAATCCACTCCCTCTAATTAGACCAATCATTTGTTAATGAATTAATCATTAATTCGCAACTTCTTTAAAAAAAAAAAAACAAAAACAAAAAAACAAGCCAAATAAGCAAACCAATAAGAATCACGTTCTAAAGCCTAAATATAAAGAAAGATACACCAACTAAAAACCTCACCAAAACACAAATAATACAATCAAACATAACCCGCTAATCATGAAAGATAAACACAAACAATGCAATTGGTTAAAAATCAAATTGTTTTCTAAGCTTACGGAGCAGTAATTGAACTAAGGCCACTTCAAACTTCCATTTCTATTAATGTAGACAAACCAAATATCAAATAAAGAAAATTAAATTTTTCAAATAGCTCAAGAAAAAAAAAACAATAAACCACAGGGAACAACACAGCGCAATTGATATAGCCAACATAGAAATTAATATAAAACACATAAATCCAACATAGCCTTTAGACGAGTATCCAAACATTAAAAAAATCGACATAATTGAGAATGTGTAATATTTGACAAAAACATAGGTTATTATATGTTAAGAAATTTCTGGTTCTATTCTACTTTCTTCCTGGTTTCTAGTTTGATTCAACCAAAATAATCAGTCCACACACAAACACAATATTTAACGTAGTTCAGCAAATTGCCTAATTCACGAAAAGATAACAACTTTACTATGAGAAATAATAATTACAAGTCATTCAGATAACACTCTCTCTCCACAAAAAATTTCTTTCTTTCTCAAAATCTCTTTTAGGCGGATAACTTCATCATGGCGAGACAACCCAATAAAAAATCTCTTTGCGGCAAGACAACCCCCTCCTTACTGCGAGACAACTCCCAAATAAAATCTCCTCAATGGTGAGACAACTCCAATACGAAATTCTCAACCCCAATGATGATCACCCCCACTAGGCATGACTTCAATCCAATGATCATCACCCCATAGGGACGGGATTCCTAATATGATGATCACCCCTCCCTCCCCTCCAAAGAGATGAGATTCTTTCTTCTTCATGAGACAACTCTATTTATAGTGATCATCAAATATACTTTCCTAATTTGTTTTCTTTCCAACTAAGGTATACAATCAACCAAATTAAGAAAACCAAATATTTTCAAAAATAAGAAATCAAACAATTAGAAAATAGATCCAAACTTAAAATAGGAAAGCCTTTTAAAAGAAAATTATTGTGATTCAACGCGATCTTAACATTATAGTACTCCTCGAAGGAAAGAGAACTCATGAGAACACAGTTGTCATCACTGACACAAATTAGAAGCAAAAAGAAAAAGGAAAAAAAAAAGTCGACAACAGTGTATAAAAGAGAAAAAAAAATATGTCAACAGATAACTCACCTCAACTTATGTCGTTATCGTCCCACGAATGTGTCTCTCTTGACTAACTGAAAATTCATTAGGAACAATGGTTGACGATGAGCTTTAGACAACCATAGTCAAGTTTAGTCGAGTGGAAGCTACATGATAGGTGTGACGTTAAAGAGAAAAGAGTAAGAATAAGTAGGATGGTTTGTGTGTTATAGAAAAAAATCAGTCGACTATTTTCAAAAAGTAAGAACACGTGTCCCCTTTTGATTGAATAGTAACAATTTTAATTTGATTTGATACACTAAGACTAGTTAATATTTAGTCGGTCCTTTTTCTGAATTTTAAATATTTCATCTTGATAAATTTATGAGATTACCATTGTCATTCAACTAATACAATCATTGTTACTTGAGGATAAATTTGAGGTAGTTTTATAATTTTTAACAAAATCAGAGGTCAAAATAATTTTTATATATATATAAAATGTATTTATTTAGTATGTTATTAATATTTTAGTTTTAAATAATTTATAATATAATATATTTAATGAAGAATAAAATTATAATAAAATTTATTAAAAATTTTAACGTTTATATATTAAAAATCCAAATTTAAATGATAAGTACGGTTGAATGTAATTATTTGAAAAATAAAAAAATAAAAAATAAAAAAAAAAATTAAAACAAAAATTATATACAATGTATCAATGTTATATAACCAAGTGATATGGTGAGAGTGCACATTGCCATTTGGATTAAGCCTATATACACCAGCTGTGATAAGTTCAGGACTCGGTATGGATCATCTACCATATCATAGTGACAATGTATACGAATTTTGGTGTGGAGTTTTGAGATTGAATATCATAATAATTCAACCATACCAATTGAATTCGGTATTAGTAGACTTCTACTTAATGATGGAATGGTAATTTTATGTAAATAATAAAATAGCAAATAACAAAATAATATATTAAATTTTATTTTATTTTTTAAATTATGTGCAGCTGAATTTGGAATAGAATTTGTGAAGTGATGAATTTTATTTTTGAAAAAATTAAAATTTGAATGTTTCAAAATAAAAATAAAATTTATTATTTTATTTTTGAATTTGTAAATTTTATTTGGTCTATTTTATATTATTTATAAAAAAAATTGATTTTCAAATTTATCCTCTGAATCAAATTTAAATAAAATAACTAATAAAACAATAAATATAATTATCTTTTTTTTATTTTTTTCTTTATTATTTTAATTATTTCATGTTAATGTTCGGGCTATTGAGTCGGAGTAAATAGCATTACTCTTGCAAAAATATACCTACCTTCTTCTCTCGGTAACCAATATGACAAAAATAGGAGGCGTGTGCGCAACAGACGTACTTTGACACATCATATACATACGTTAATCCTGCAACTAAACCGCGTGGCTCTACAACTAAACTACCATTAAAGATTTTACTTAAAAAAAACTGTTGCAGGTTTTGTATGAGATTAAGCGAGTGGGAACAGTGAGGCCAGCTGCCTAATTGAATTCAGATGAAATACACAGAACCTGAGCAGAAGCAGAACCAGAGACCAATTATCCAAACGCTCCAGCTCGGATTCTTGGATTTAGTGAAGCTAGCTGTACTACATTTCCATTTCGTCATCATCATCATTTTCAGCTAATCGTATTCGACACAATCTCACTCTTTGCATCGAAACTCGCTACTTTCGTCTCTGCATGACACTCACACATCACTACTACTTCAGCTTCACATTCGATATCCATAACAAAACAATCAAATTAAATCACAAACAAAACAAAAAAAATAAAATGAAAGAAGAGAGTTCATGAATGAAAATCTTGAATGATGGAGATTATCCCACCTAAATAATAATTTTAAAAAATAAATAAAAATCAACTGTGAACAGTTTTCACGGCTGGTACTGGCAATCCAAGGAAACACGAAGAAGGACTCATCAACACGTTATTGAAACTCAAACACATGTTTCCTCCGCCCCCCAATCTTTCAGACTCAGATTCCAATTCAAGTCCATCACAATTTTCCTCCACATTTTCAATATAATCATTATCATCATCGGCGTCTTCTTCCTCCTCCACCTCCGATTCATCGTCATCAAGCGGAACAAGCTGTAGAGTGAGATTACCGTTAGATCTATGCGCCTTGAAATACTCGTGATGTTTGACTTTCTCTTCTCGGAGAATCAACCGTCCGTCGCTCGTGTAATATCTTCTCAAAACGAACGGCATATGAGAGTGGAGATTCTCTGTGCGCGCGAGCAGCGTAATCGGCGGTGGAATCTCTCTCTTAACATTCTTATTCTGATTGTGATGATGATGATGATCTGGCTTAGAAGGAGAAACCTCAATCTCATTGGACAGGATTTGGATCTCGTTATCGTCGATCAAGTCGACACAGCTCTCCATGCCAATGTAGTCACCGATGTTCGAAAACGACGTCGAATTAGCCCGAGATGGTGGTGACATCAGATTCGAAGTCATCACGCATGAGTTTTGGTGTTTGTGGTCGTTTTCATTGCAAATGGTTAACGCTTTGAGACCAAGTACAATGCCAGTACAGCTCTCTGATGTTTTTGCCTTTTCGAGGGTCTCCATACGACGATACAGAAAGAGAAAAAAAAAAAAAAAATTTTATTTTAATTTTTTAAAAAATAAAAATCTGGAGATTGTGTGTAGAGTAGATATGGATATGGAGGGTTTTTATAGTGGTTTGATTTGATGAAAAGGAGAGAGTAGAGAGTGAGTTGTTTTCGAGAAAAAGCAGAGAGACAGCTAAGATTTGTGACGTGGAGATTTGGAGCTGTTTGTTTGTGCCTTGCAGATATTTCATAATCATTCATTATTATTTATTAATTTATTAACGATTTTTCCTGTAAAACGATTATTATTTTTTGTATATTTAGTGTATAATTGTAACTGAAATAAGAGAGAAAGTTAAATATATTTGTTATTAGAAGTATGTTTGAAGTAGGATTTGAAGAGATAAGCTCAAACAAAATGTTAGTTATGTTATTCAGTTGAAACACGTATTTTTCACATATGAAATTATTAATTACAAATTTATTATACAAAGATGTTTAAATCCACTATAATAAAACTAAAAGTATAATCAACATTTGCTTTTTAGTTATATAGTATTAATAGATATTCAATGTGATATTATTCTTTAGTATTTCAAGTAGGATTTACATTAAAAATGAATAAATAATAAAATTCAAACTGTTTTAATATAATATATGTTATTTAATATTAATGGATAATACTGTAAATTATTAAAATATATTTAATTTTTAAATCTACTTATTATTAGATATAATTTAAATAGAAATATAAATGTATATATATATATATAAATATTCTAAATAAAAAGATTTATTGTCTAGATAAAGAAGAATCTTGCTTTTAATTCATAAGGAAATTAAATTAATATAGTAATTAACAAATAAAATCTTTCATTTGCCACATGGTTTGATCCATGAAATGTTATCTATGTGCTAGATATTGCATTGGTTTTGTTTTTTCATTCTAAATCTGGAATTAATTAAAATTGGCAGCAATTGATTTACCCATTGAATCAAATTGTCCCAAAATAGCATTCTTCAAATTGTATCTCGAAATTTATTTATTTATTTGTTATTATTATTTTATGGTATAACTAAAATTAAAAATTTATTCCAATTTAAATTTTCCTTTTTAAATATGTAAAAATAAATAAAAGAAAGTCTATGTATGTAGTACCATTGTCCATAATCCTAATACAAATTTCATGCATAATATATGGCATATGAGCTATACATTTTAACTCGAAAATATATTAGTAACCAATGAGATTTTAATAAGTTTATTTTATTTTAAAAAAATGTCTAAGAAAAATAATAAAATTATTGAACAAAAAAAAAATAATTCGATATCGAAATTACAAGTTATATGGTTTGAGTTAATTCTCAATGAAAGAAAAACTACATTTGATAAAAATAAATATTAATAAAAAGTCAGAAGAATCACAGAAGACATGGAGGACGAAAGGGAAAACATGGTTGCATGATCATGATGATTGGGATTGCTTGTTATGTTTTAATTAAAAATAAAAAGGTTGGATTTGAATACTTTGATTTCGTGTTTGGAGTTAATGAAGGAGATCATAAGTGTGTGCGTGTAACACTCTTCTTCTAATGCCGCCGATTTTTGGGCGGGGTTTTAGGATGAGTCGTCTCTATAGTTCTTCTCTATAAAAATGGTTATTTATGGTATTTTTGCTGTTTCTTGTTTCACTAAGATTTATGTGATTGATGCATTTGGATAAAACAAATATGTTTTTATATATATATATATGAAGTTGGTGTGGAATAATTATAATTATAATTACTGAATTAATTTATCAAAATTTGTTGGGTTAATTAAATTTAATTTTAATTTTAATTTTAATTTTTTAAATTACTAGATATAAAAATAATAATAAATTATTAAATTAATTTTAAAAATAATGTAGAAAATAAATTTTTAAAATTTTAATTTTCATTTTTATAGACCGAGTTTCTAAAGATATTTCTGAATTTTTACCATTATAGATTTTGTGAATTATATTTATAGTTTGTGAATTACGGTCACACAGTTTATGAATAAATTAAAGTTTAGATTTACAAGTTTTTTAAAATAGCCTTATAATTGTATATAAATTTTTGATGATTTAAAACTAAAACTTTTCCAAAATATAATTATATAAAAAATATTTTTTTTAATGATTATTTATTTATTTTAACTTTTTTTAAGAAATAAAATTACTTTTTTTTTTCATTTATTAAATGCAATACTTTTCCAATTTTAACCTCCCTTACACTCATTTGAAAAATAAAAAGATAAAAGCTTTCAAACACATGGAAAAAAAATAACTTGTACGGTTTATAATTTATAATATATATTTAATAACAAAAATAATAATAATTCTTATTTAAACCGTCAAAATAATTGATTTTTTAAAAAAATATTGATAATAAGAAAATGTTAATGAAAAATAAATATTCGGTGTTTATTAATCTAATTAGTTTTTCATTCATCACTAATTTAATTAAAATTTATCTACCACTCATTTTATTAGAATTCACCGAAATTTATATATTCTCTAACTATAATTTAATATAAAAAATATTTATATTATTTTATAAGAAAAACATTTATATCATTTTATAAGAAAAACATTTATATTAGATGTTCCTCCCTCTGACTACAACTTATAAGATATATATATATATATATATATATATATATATAATATCAAAATTATCTCATTTTATTACATGATATTGATATAAGAGTAATGTTATAGAACCTTTTTTTATAATTAACTATTGTTGCCTACTTATACGTGGCGACTAATAATTGGATAATTTTAATTTGCATTTATTATATATTTAGTGTATGTTTGGTAGGTAGATTTTTAAGTAGCGATTTGGAAATTTAACCGTTTGGGAGAAGCTTTTTTATTAGCGATTAGATTTTTAATTAGCGATTTCCAGAACACTACTTCAAGTAGTTTTCCATGAATCGCTAATCAAAAAGCTCCTATTTTACCCTTATCAATTTATAAGTATGACTAAACTACCCTTAATAATATTAAAAGCTTCTATTTGTACTAAATTAGGTTAATTTTAATAATATTTTTTAATTAAATATGATTAAAAATCTTTAAATAATTTTTTTTAATTATTCTATATTTTATTTATTTATTAATTAATTGATAACTAAAGGATGGTTGGTTTTAAATTAAAAATCTTAAAAGAAAAATTGTTTAAAAATAAATACTATTAGTGAGGTAAAAAATAATATATTGTATTATTTATGTAATTTTACATCTAACAACTACTTCAACATTTAATTGTTATCACCAAATACTCATGCCAAATCGCTACTTCAACATCTAATTTAACCGTTAACAGCTAATCGCTACTTTAACAGCTAACTCAACATCTAATGTAACATCTAGTGCCAAACATACACTTATTTATCACTAAATCATTAACTATCACTATGAATAAATAGTTAAAGTGGACTAAAAAAATAGGTTTTGTAGTACTACTTTTAAAATAAATATAAAGTAAAATTTGAAATAATAATCTATATTTTTTAGAAAAGTAAATTAAGTGATTTTAAATTACATTAAAATATGATTACAAAAAATTGTTGAATGATTTATAATATTTAAGATGTTTCACTAATTAAGAAAATCACTTAAACTTTCAACTAGAGAAAATAAAATGTGCCTTAGTCAAGGTAAGAATATAATTGAAAACTGTGGGTGCGCCGTGAACTTATAATTGTCTGGTTTAGTAATGCTCTAATTTTTCTAAAGGTATTAAAGCTAAATTTTAAAAAAATTTCATCTTATAATTCAAGCTTTTTTAATTGGTAAATTGTTCTGCAATTTGTTTAAAATTTAATTTAATGAGTTTTTTTCTTAAATAATAAAATAGATCTATAAATTAAAATTAAATTTTTGGAATTATATTATTTAAAAAAAATCAAAGTCGAAAATATTTATAATAATGTTTTACTATTTAAAAATATTCATACATTTTCTAAAATTTATTGTTAAACATGTATTGAGTTTCATCAAACTTCGCTGGAATACTATAAAAGAAGATTTCTTTCTCATGTTTGATAGATTCCACTTATTCAACACATTCTCTCATGGATCATGTTCCTCTCCTGTCACTCTTATTCTCAAAATAAGTGGTGCCTCTAGAATGAAATATTTTAAACTTATAAGTTTTATTTGTTGCAACTATAGAATTTTGGCAAAATATTTTTCAATCCAGTTGAGATTTGTGTTGGGTGAAGTTATTGGTTTAGAGATAGGAAAATTTTAGGCAGCTTCATGGTTGGTAAGGAACTTATTCTTTCTATGAAAAACTCTGTTAATGCAGATTTTTTTATTCAATGCGGATTTGAAATAATAATTTATGCCCTTTTCTGTACATCATTGCATCTGAAGGACTTTCTGGTATCATAAATAAGACTTCTTTGATTGGTTTGTTTTCTGGATGGTATTTTCTTGCTCTTCAAGCTGGACATAATATGTTAACTACAACTTATATTCAATATGCGGATGATACTCTATTTTTCCTAGAAGGGTTTTTGCAGAATGTTGTAACTTTGAAAATACTTCTATGGTTATTCTCTACATCCTCTAGTTTGAAAGTCAACTTCTTCAAAAGTTGTCTAATTGGAATGAATATCAATTTGAACCAGATATCTTCCTCAACTGCCAAGAACAGATGTTTATGCCAACAATTTCCTGCTTTTAATTATTTAGGACTCCTTCTTGGCTTAAACTCTAACCGAATTTCAACTTGAAATCCTATTATTGATGGATTCAAAACTATTCTGTCTCATTGGAAAAGTTGTTCTATTTCTTTGGTAGACAGAGTAGTTATGGTTGACTTAGTACTTTCTAGTTTGATTGTTTATTACTTTTCCCTACTCAAAGACCCAATGTCTATTAAAGAGTGCCTTGAGAAAATAATGAGAAGATTATTGTGGGGTGGTTCAGATAACAATAGAAAAATTGCTCATGTCAGTTGGGATTCAGTCTATAAACACAAATCTTTAGGAGGTCTAGGTATCTGTCATTTATTAGATGTTAATGATGGCTTGCTCTTCAAATGGATCTGGAAACTTGGTATTTGAGGATTAGATTTTTTGGAATAATGTGGTTAGGTCCAAATACTATTTCGGAAACTCAATTATCCATTCTATTTGCTTAGACTCTGATCTTTCAAATATGTGGAGAAATATTGGGAAAGTATCTTCCTCTGACAGATTTTCTCAAAACCCGATGGTTCAAATTGGTAATGATACAAATAGCCTCTTTTGGAAAGACATCTGGGCTTCCAACAAGCCTTTTGAAAAAATTTCCATCGACTTTTTTCTATCTCTTTGCAGCCTAATATGTTGGTTAGTGATGCAGGTTTTTAGATTGGTAATTTGTGGCATTGGAAAGTCATCTGGAGAAGGTCTTTATTTCAATGGGAATGTCAGATAGCTCGTGATTTGTATGTCTTCATTAAACATCTAGTTCCATCCAAGCTTCTCCCAAACAAATACATTTGGAAAAAAAAACAGTTTCTAGCTCATATACGGTCAAATCAGTAAGATAGTGCAATTCGACTGAAGATCAAAGTCCCTTCGTTCAGTCTCTTATTCTTGCAGATATATTAAAGATCAACTTTTGCCTCCAAAAGTAACTATAATAGTTTGATTTGCTGTTCAAAATAGAATTTCTTCAAAGGATTTTTTTGGCCAAAAAGGAAATTATCCCCGAGTACTTTGTGTTTGACTTGTTATTACTTTACGTTTTTATAATGTAACATTTATTTTATTATGTATAGTTTAGCATGCCTGAGTACTATTTTCATTTTTGGATAAGTGATGCACGAACATAAACACCACCATCGTCATCACTCCTATAATGGTTGCTCCCACCCTCCATCTGTGCACTATAGTCAAAGTCATCCTCATCTTCCATTAAGTCTTCACCAAATGCACCGACATCTATTTAGGAATAAAAATATATTCTTTTAGATAAAAGTAGACTAATATAATAATGCACACCAACGACATTTGATTATTTAAAGAATATCTTCTTGAAGTCTCATGTTTTTCATAATATTATTTTCAAAAATTTCTTCATCAGAGTTTCATGTTCTTCGCTTTCTAGGTGCACCTCATAATGGTTTTCATATTATTTAGGGTTTCATCAAAGTTAACACTAATATGCTCGCCACTCAACGACCTTCATTTCTATTAGAAAAATGTGTTTACTAGTTTTTCTCTATTGGACAGACCCACATAAGAAATTTCACCTCTACCTGCACTAAATTGATTTTCAATATCACCCGTATCAACAACATCGACCAACACATTTATGTATTTAAAATATTCAACGACTCTATTAAACTCATGAAATATTTGTCTAACATTTTCGGTGATTCGAATCTTCAAATCAGTCGCAATCATTTACGTGGATGTATTACCTACCAACATCCAATATATATAATTCTACTAAATTCTTTTTAGTGGAACTCAAATTCAAATATTAATATATATATATATATATAATTTCACATTCATTTTTAGACCATGATTGATCGAACAAGTTATTTCTAAAAGATGATTGGAATAACGAGCATCCCTCACTACTTTAGTATGAACTACTTGCATGATGATATATAACTATTGGACAACCATAACAACTATTGTGCTTTCATGGGGAGTTGATAAAGAAAAAATACCACCAACAATAGCAACTATTGTGCTTTCATTGGGCCTCCTAAAGCCCATTATAAATGTTCTATTTGAGCCAAAAGGTATAGAATATTTAATTAGAAAATGAACGCGTTTCATGGTTCAGAGATTGATAAAGCGAATACGACGTGTCGAAGGACGGGGAGAAACGACCTCATATGTCAGAGACACGTGTCAACTCTTGTTATGATTTGAAAAACAAGTCAATCAGTCACCACCTCTATCAATGTTATTAATTTGAAATTTAAACTAAAGTCCCAGATTATGATTACCATTTGTCAATCTATGACTAGGTTTTCACGTGACAAATATACAGCATTATTGACGTAGCTGGTGCGCATTGCGCACTTGAACCCATTTATTCAGCGCATTTTAGCACTCTCTCACTCCCCCTTCTCCTACTACTCACTCAGACGAAGCTTTTGTGTTCTTTCAACAGATCAGTAAAGCCAAACCCCAAACCCCAACCTCCAAGTTCTTTCTTTCACACACGCACGCACGCTCTCATCGTCTCTACACATGAAATGTCGAATCGCGTGGTTTTTCTATTATTACTCTTAGGTTTGTTCGCGTTGCGCGGATCGGTTGCGGCGACGTTTTCGTCGAAGCTCGTGCACGTATTCTCCGATGAAGCGAAGGAGAGGTGGTTACTGAGAGGCGGTAATGTGTCGGCGATTGATTCCTGGCCGAGAAAGAACAGTGTCGAGTATTTGGAGTTACTTTTGAGAAATGACTTGAAGAAACGAAACCGCGTGAAGATTGAGACGAAGAATCAGTTGTTGATTCCATCGGAAGGAAGCCGGACTTTGTTTTTCGGGAATCAGTTTGACTGGTGATTAATTATTTTTTATTTTTTAATTAGGTATCAGTGAAGAAAATTATGAGTTTAATTTGCGTAATTTGTGGAAATGATTTTTCAGGTTGCATTACACGTGGATTGATTTAGGGACGCCGAATATTTCGTTTCTAGTTGCATTGGATGCTGGAAGTGATTTGTTTTGGGTCCCATGTCAATGCATACAATGCGCTCCTACGTCGGCCCCTTATTATTCTCCTACGTTGGTACTGTGAATATCCTTTTTTAATTTATTTTCATCGTTTGATATGTTGCTACTGTAACAAATGCCTATGATGGTAGAACTTTTGGAAAGGAAAATAAATATAAGCTAGTCGAACTTGTTAACGCAATGATTTGTGTTTGGTGGTGGAATTGTGGGGTAGAATAGTTGGTAAAAGTTTTAGCTTTTTAATTTGAATGATTGATTGGCAGGTGCTCCCTCTGTAACTGGGGCATCCCTTGTGCAGGATAGAGATTTGGGTGAATATGACCCGCTGGTTTCAAAGACTAGCAAAAATCTAACTTGCAGCCATCCATTATGTGACGCTCGGGAAAATTGTAAAAGTTTGAATGATCCCTGCCCTTATATTGTTGAATATGCCTCTGACAACACTTTAAGCTCGGGATATCTAGTTCAGGACACATTACATTTGGGTTCTATTAGTAAACATGCACCCAGGAGATCAGTTCAAGCCCCGGTTATTTTCGGGTGTGTTTCTAATTGGCATTGCTCTCTTTGTGTTTTTTTTTTAGTTGACTAACCTTATAAAGTGATTGTAAGTCTTACGTTTGTTTGATGCAGCTGTGGTAGGAAGCAAACGGGTAGTTATTTGGATGGAGCTGCTCCTGATGGTCTAATGGGATTAGGACCTGGGGCCATTTCAGTTCCTAGTTTGCTAGCAAAAGCAGGACTAATTAAGAATTCATTCTCTGTTTGTTTTGGTGATAATGCTTCGGGTAGGATTTTGTTTGGAGACCAAGGGCTCACCTCCCAACAGTCTACTCCATTCTTAGCTACAGGAGATGAAAAGTATGCATCTCTACTTCTTTCTGATGTCATATCTGTTATCTTAGTATAATCTTGAAAGCAAAACTTAGAACCTAAAAGCAGTTGTGTTAGCCACTTGTGGTTATTTGGATACTCCTAATATTTCTAGTGAGTAATAATTAGCTTTGTTTTTGTTTCAGTGATTACTATTTTGTTGGGGTGGAGTCCTTTTGTGTCGGAGGTTCTTGTCTTCAACAATCTGGGTTCAGAGCATTGGTTGACACTGGTTCATCTTTCACTTTTCTTCCCCCTGATATCTACCATAAAGTTGTTTTAGAGGTGTTTCTTCTGTCCTGCATTAGCTTTACATGAATGGTTTTATATTTATCATGTTAACTTTAAGGGGAGTGATTTTGTATTGCATTGCAGTTTGACAAACAAGTTGGTGCTAAAAGGGTCATTTCCCAAGGATTTCCTTTCGATTATTGCTATAATACCAGGTTTGATACTAATCCTGTATTTGTAGGCAGGCACACTTGAAAGCCCTTTTCATCTATATTCAGCACTCACACAGTTAGCTGTTTTCTTTTTCCTAACAGTTCCCATGAGTTGAACATTCCTGGCATGAAGCTCATATTTACATCAAACCAAAGCTTTGTTATCCATAATCACGTATACACCTTTTCTGAAGAGCAGGTAATCCTTATTTGACCTCTCTTGATTTGAAATTGAATTTGGTATTCTTATTCACTTAAAAGAATAATCTGCCTTGTAAAAGGTAAGAGGTTTTTGTTATGAATTTTCATGGTTTTGATTTAGGATGCTGTGAGTGAAATCAATTTAATGTTAGTACATTAGTACATTGTGTATTTGATCAGTGTCTTGTATTGATCCCTACTAGATACATTTGTGTTTGCTCCTTTTCTCTTAGAGTTTGCAATGATGATACAACTTATAATCTAATATTAATTGCTTAAACTTCATTTTGCAGGGCAATGTATCTTGTTTAACTCTCATTTCTGGGGAGGAAGACCATGGTACTATTGGACGTGAGTGCACCTCTGTTATTGAATACCTAAAATGCCACTGTTTTCCCTCTCTATCTATTTCTTTTCTTGTTTTCTTGCTCTACCTGTGTGGTATTTTTTTGGTGAATTTGGATATCTGTGGCTTGCAGAGAATTTCATGGTGGGTCATCGATTGGTCTTTGACAGGGAGAATTTGAAGTTAGCTTGGTCACATTCCAATTGTAAGTTTTCAGCATACCTTTCGCTCTCTGATATAAATTGTACCCAACTGTGAGTTAACATTTTATTTGGTTTCTAATTTTTGGTGAATGAATGTTCATACTTAGTTTATAACAGACTGAGGTAAGATTGAAGATTCTGCCTGTAAATTCTACTTTAAGATCGAAATATTCCTCCTCTAAAATAATAAATTTAGGCCTTGTGGATGTTATTTGAGATTTGATATTTGTCTAACAATCATCTGCCTGTTTTCAAGGACCCTGCATCCTAACTACTTCAGCTTATATCTGTTAACTTTCTTATAGCTTGACCTGAGTATATTTTTGAATCTTTTCTGCAATCTGATGTAAACTATACTGAAAATTGATTATGTCCTGTGCACATATTTAAGTTGAAAAATTATCTGTAACTATGCAATCACCTGATGCATGTACCACTTTGTAACTTTGCTCCTGGTGATTGTGTTTCTATTTCTCCAACCCACCGGTTTCTTTCAGGTCAGTTCTATTTGTTTTTTCCGCTAACAAAATTTTTTGATCGGTTTCTGAATCCACAGGTGAAGAATCGAGTAATCAAACAAATTGGCATCTTGGACCCCCTCCAGACAGTGGTTTGCCAACTACTGAACAACAAAGCACTGCTAACAACACCCATCCAGTTTCCCCTGCCACCGCAAAACCGGCTTCCTCCAAGTCTCCTGCAGCGTCACTGTTGCAGTTTCACTCCCAACTCTTGCTGATGAGTTCGTTACTGCTGCTGTTATTTTATCTCCTTCAACCATCAAATTAAGATATAATAATCTCAGGCTTCCCTCACCCTCTCCTTGTAAAGCTTGTGTTCATTCTTGTTGACCTCTTTTTCCCAACTCACTAGGTTCGTTACTTTAATCAGCAGGTCTTTTGTAATGATCAGGGTTGATAGGTAGAGTCATCTTTTTCTCATATATCAACTCATGATTTATCCAAGTTTTTACTAATGTATTTCACTTATCCTTGTCGAGTTCTCTTATTTAGATCCTACAGAGCAAACACCACCACCTTTGGTTGTTAACCAACTATTAATATGATCAAATTGAAGAAGAAGCACCTGTACCATAGATTAGTGGTTATACGACCTTTAGCTTGTTTGCGTTATAGATTAGCGCGTAATTAAAGTAGATTCTGGTCACCATTTCTAAAAACGACCTTAAAAACTATCACTAGAAAACAACACTTTGGTAGGATTTATAGGTAGGAATTGTAATTATCTGTATTAATCATCGTTTTCAATCTAACTATAAACTTATTATATTTATAGAGATATTGTAAAGAAAGATTTCACTTTAATGCTACCCCTCATCCATAATAGTTTTAGGTTCAAATGGGTCATGTTTTATGTAGTCATTTTCTAGAATCAAAGACCAATATTTGATACAAGTACTTGGCAATTCCTGGTGGGCTTATGTGAATAGTTTGAAAGTTGAACAATTGCGATATTCCCGGTATATGGAGACAATTGTGAAAGTGATGGTGACATGAAATTTGCGAATTAAGTCTCTCTGAAGAGAAATCATTGCTCTGTATATGGTTGTAGATGATGCCATGTATAGAACAATATTAAATAATGTAATATTCTCTGCTTTTATTGCTCTGTCCCAGAAAACCGACTCTGTCGGCTAAGTTCATTATCTTCATGAATTACTGAATGATTAATCACTTTTTAGTAGCATGATTAATCAATTTTGTTAATTAATTTGTTCAACAGTGGCTCGACGACGAGGAGATTAGATTAGATTATGAGACACTATTTAATGATTCTTTAGCATCTGTCGTAAAATCATTTGTAGCTTTTGATTTCTTTAATGTCTGATTGTTTTATATTTTCTACAGTCGCACCGCCCAAATCGTACAAAGCTATTTCACGAATTGACAAAAACTACCAACTGCAATCTATATACTACGTGGATTCAGTATCCACCGTTGAAAACTCCATGTGGCAACTGTTGATTCATTTACCTTTATTATTGAATTAAATTATATAATAAAGTCCATTTCTTCAACATTTTCCGGATAATGTCATTTTCTATAGTCACTACTAACTACTCGTCTTCACTGTTTCACTCCTGGTTTCGTGTACCCAAAGCTATGGACTCATTCTCTTTTCTAGTCATATAAAATTGAAGTACACAATTTTATAAAATAATTTTAAATTGGTTTTATTTTAATATTCTGATGGAATAACAGTTGGGATTCACAACCTTGTTAAGAAAGTTATTACACAATTACAAAGAAATTATAGTATGCAAAAGATTGAATAAAGTTTTTCCTTTATATTTATTATTATGTAAAGAAATAAATTTAAAAAAATAACCACAAAAGTCAAATACTATGTGATGGAAGCTTCCGTAATTTTTTAGGATAACCCCACTTTTTAAAATAAATTATTTATAATAATTAATATTATTTATTTTATAAATACTATAACAACTACAAGCCATAACCACCCATCATATATAACTCCTCCCTTCACATACACTATAAATACATTCACAAAGGCTTCTGTATCTATTTGAAACATTTGGGTTTTTTATTACATAGAAAAAATGGGAGTTGGAGGTACTATAGAGTACATATCAGATGTACTAAGCAGTGTGAAGAAACACAAGAAGAAGAAACAAATACAAACAGTTGCTCTCAAAATTCGAATGGACTGTGAAGGCTGTGCTCGTAAAGTCAAGAGTGTCCTCTCCTCCGTCAAAGGTATATATATAGTTATACCATTGATGAATCTATATGTATAATTTGTACTCAATTGGGTATTTGATGATGGTTTTCAGGAGCAAAGAAGGTGGAAGTGGACTTGAAGCAACAAAAGGCAACGGTGACAGGCTACGTGGAAGCGAAAAAAGTGTTGGAAGCAGCCAAGTCGACGAAGAAGAAAGTTGAGTTGTGGCCTTATGTGCCCTACAATTTGGTGGCTAATCCTTATATCTCACAGGCTTATGATAAGAAAGCCCCCGCCAATCATGTTAGAAAAGTTCCCGACACCGTCGCCGTCACGGAAACCACCGTCGACGACACCTATACCAATCTCTTTAATGATGAGAATCCTAATGCTTGTTCTATTATGTAGTAACTAATTGTTATGTAAATTAATTGTCCGATTGACGTTTGCATGATATGATATGATAATAATTATTTGGTACGTACGTGTCGGAATTTTTGGACTTTTGTAACTTGATTACTCGATTTGGGTTATTATAACTTGATTGATAATGTTTGTGTTAGATTGGTTTGATCTCAATAATTGTTATAAGCTTTCTAGAGTCTTCTTGACTAGAATTCTCCTTTTTGTTTTATTTATTTTTGAATGTTATTTATATATATATATATATATATTTTTTGGAAAATGTGTGTATCGAATAAAGACTGTGTATGTGTTTTATGATTGAGATGAGAGTGTACCCTATGTGTTTATTGAACCATCATTTTCTTCAACATATGAGGTTTTTATGAATTCACACACTTTCAACCTGCCATCTAAACTCAAATCCAATCTTCATCCCACAAGTTACAAAATTTCATAAACAACAGGAATTGAGAAATTAGATTTAATAATTCTGAGAAATAAATAAATTATTTCAATATTCTGAATAGTTTCACTTAAAATTTTATAATATATTTACGAGATTACTATTTTAGGACTATTATTAAAATTTTAAATTATTATTTAAAAAACTTTCAATTTTAAAATAATAATATCAAACACCTAACTATAAATAATCAAAATTAATATTATCCCACGTGTATAATACTCTTTTTTTTAAAAAAATATGGCATATTCAATAACACACTCTTTTAAAATTTTATTTTAAGAAGAATAGAGAACATTGTTATGAAAAATAAAAAAAATATATATATAAACTCCATACTTTAATCCAATCTTTATTCCACTAGTTACAAATTTTTATGAATAATAGCAATTGTGAAAAGAAATTATATTTAAATTTCCTGAAAAAATATTGATAAATAAATTATTCAAATAATATAAATATACTCGCTTAAAATTTTATAACATATTTGTTATTCTATTATTTTATGACTCTATTATTAATATTTTAAAATTGTTATTTAAAAAACTTTGAATTTAAAAAATAATAATACCAAACACGTACCTATAAATAATCAAAATTAATATTATTCTATATCTCTAATAAACTTTATTTAAGAAAATAATATATATTCAACAACGCACTAAGTTTAACCTTATTTTAGAACATAGTAGATAATATAAAAAAGAGAAAATTTTATTTTTACGCTATAAAAAGTTTACTCTATAATTATAGACCTGTCTTGAAAAGTTTGCAAATCTAAAATTTAACTTTCACTTCATAAGCCATTCACATACTTTGATCGTAATTCATAAAATCTGTAAATTATAAAAATTGAAAAACTCGGTCTATAGAGTGGAAACCAAATTAAAAAAAAAAAAAAAATTGTATGTTTTTCAAAACAGATCTGTAATTTTATTTTGAATTTTAAAAAGCTCATTTAAAAAAATTTTCATATTAATTAATTAATTAATTAATTATGTGTCTTCTATTTCGTACTGTGAGTATAATTTTATATATTATCTATCATTAATTAAACAGACTCCAAATTGTTACAATAAACTCTATTAGCCAACTGCTATATCAAAATAGTTGTCATATAAAAAAAAGTTTGTTTCTTTCACTGTAACAAGTCCTAACTTGGAAAACTAAAAATGAAAAAAAAGTGAAGGAGACAGGGCATTTGTAAAGAGATATGCACGTTGGTTTTGACTCTGACCAAGACGAAGATGGATGAATTCAGCTTTGAACTGATTTCGAACAACATGACAGTTGATATTAAGATGTTTGGTATGGTCATGGAAGACCGAATTGACTAAGATACAAATAGTTGTCTTAGAATCACAGCAAAGAGTGATTGGTATAGAATTGTTTATGTCAAGATCCTTTAATGTGAAAATTTATCTTTTGAATCTCACAAGTTATAGTAACCTTATATTCAGCTTCGACATATCTTCTGGGACAGTATTTTGTTCCTTCATTTTTTAGGAAATAATTGACGTTCCAAATAATACACAAAAGTTGATTAGGAAGTGCTTTGTATCAATAAAAGAGGCCCAATCAGCATTACTATTTATTGTGACTGTATAAGGAGAGTGAGCAATATAAACCAATCCACGATTGGCAGAGTCTTTGAGGTGTTTTAGAACATGTAAAGCAGCATTCAAATGAAGTGTAATTGGCTTAAGGTTTGAGTTGTGTGAGTAATATTTAGATAAGTAAAATCTAAATATAGCAAGCGATCAATGATCCTATTGCAGCTTTCTAGATTAGGTAAAAGGCTAGTATTGGCAGCATATAACTTGCATCCCTGTGATAATTGAGTTGCAACAGGTTTACTGTCTGTGAAACCAGAATTTGACAACAAGTCTAAAATATACTTTCGTTATTAATAAACATACCCAAATCTGATCGTGTAACTTCTAAACCAAAAATACTTTACTGAACCAAGATCATTGATAAAAAGCTCTATGTAATGAATTTTTAACAATTGAAATCTCATCCATATAAAAGATTCCATGAGAAGTAAGTCATCTACATATGCCAGTAGAGCAAGAAAGGAGGTGGATGTTGTCATGGTCAAAAGAAAATGATCTTGTGCATATTGAGTGAATCTACAAGCAACTAAGTGATATGTAAGTTCACAATTATACTCTCTATTGGCTTGTTTCAAGCCATATAATGATATATTAAGTTTGCAGACTTGACTATGAGGTATTGAATAGCCTTCTAGAGCTCTCATATAAATTTCTTCTTTGAGACGTCCATATAAGAACGCATTATTAATATTCATATGTTCTATGAGCCAATTGTTTGAAGCTGCAATAACAAGAAAAATCCTTACAGTAACCACCTTAACTATAAGAGAAAAAGAATCATAATAATCCATGCCTGCAATTTGATTATATCATTTATCGACAAGTCTTGCTTTATATTTATCCACACTCCCATCATAACTCAATTTAACTTTGTTAACCAATTTGCAACAAATTATCTTCTTTCCTACAGGTAAAATAATTACCTCCTAAGTATTATATGTCGTTAATGCCTTTAATTCAGTATGTGTTGCTTCCTTCCATTGACTATGCTTGGAGGCTTGAAGATAAGTTATTGGTTATAGGTAGGAGCAATATTGACTAAGAAACAAATGTGCGAATGAGAGAATTTGGTAAATTACTGGATATCACATGCTGAACTTGCACTTGTTACAAGAAAATCAAATGGTATTCTGATAGTAAATGCAAAACCTAAAAGTCAAACATGAGGTCTTTTGACTCTAGAACTAACTCTATGAGAAGTAGAATAAGTAAATGCATTTATGCTACAATATAAGCGATTGTTACATTGTCAACAACAGAGACCGAGTACATGGTCATGGACGCACTAAACACATAGACATCAAATACCACTTTGTTCGAGATATAATTTCTGAAGGAAATATTATTGTTCAGAAAATTGGTAATGAAAATAATCTTGCTGATATGATGACTAAATCCTTATCTACAATCAAGTTCAAGCATTGTTTGAGATTGATTGGAAATTGTGATTGTTAAAGTTTACTTACGGGATAAGAGGAAGACAATATTTCGAAGTTTGTTTTATGGATCAAGGTGAATATCTAATTGATAGTGATAAAAAAATAGATTCGGAAAAGTTGAGGTGATTCAAGTGAATATGAAGATTTGTTGGGATGTCTTGAATCATAAAGAATCCTAAACTACTTGATTCACTAAGAATTCTTTTTGGAAGGAATTCCTATTTCGATTTTGAATTTACTTCCTATTTATTTGTTTTCTTAACTTGAGAGGATTTGTTTTCCTAATTGTTATTTTTTATTTTTTCTTATTGAAAATAAATTATTAAGAAAATAAGAATTGTAGTTACTATAAATAGATGTGTCTCATAAAGAAGAAAGTATCATGTTCTAAAGAGAATTACACATTGTCAGTGCGGAAAATACAATCGTGGTGTGGAAAATACATTCGCGAGTTAGGATTAAAGTTTGGGTGCTTTAGATTGTGAGATTTGAGTGTAGTCATTGTGGTTATTTCGTGTGATATCTTGTAATTCATTTGATCCTTATAGTCTTTGTTTGTTTTGAGATTTTATATAGGATGGTATTGTATTGGAATGACTAATTTTTATTTGTTTCATTTTTAAAGTTATGATTTATGGTATTGTATTGTGTCGTGTGGTGCTTTTCCTCAAATTTAAAATCACCAAATTGGTGGGGATGAATGATTTTTCTCATCTAAAGTTCCAACATACTCTTAATTACTTATAATACAATACAATACAAGCCAATGCATCCCAAATATGAAAAAAGAAAAAACACTAATACAACACAACACAATTCTATACAATATCATATATTAATAAACAATATAATTTTTTAATCTAGGCAAAACGATAGTGGATTGTTATTCTCTTCCTTCGTGGAGTAGGCACATCGCCGGAACACACTAAATCTCTCATGTTCTTTTCTACTTTCTGTTCTGGTTCCACTCTAATTAGTGTTAGTGCCTGTTTGGTACGGTTTCTTTAAATAGATCTTTTAGCAGTAGATCTTTTAATAATAGATCTTTCGGAAGAAGAGTTTCGAAGAATAAAAGTTTAGGTGTTTGGTTATCAATTAAAAAAGCACTTATCAATTTCAAATTTTTTGGACATATCATTTTTAAAAGTATTTGAAGACGTTATAATTACTTTAAGGGTATTAGATATAAATATTAACTTATTTGTTAATATTGGAATATATTTATTCATTGATTTTTCTCATCTAGAAATTTAGAAAATTTGCTTTAAATTTAAATTTTGGTTTAAATTTAAAATGCAATTTGAGAGTTGAATATTGAAATATGAAATAATATCTACATGTAAAAAATATACGTAGTTACTATATATTTTTTTTTCGATTTTTTTTATATGAAACCAATTCAAATATGAATATTATATATATATATATAACTCAATTAAAAAGAAAAAAATTATAATAGAAGACTAATAATAGAAGATAAAGTTTTATAAAATTTTATAAATCTTTTTTATATAAATATTTCACAAACTTATATAAAAATTTTGATTGTGGATTTAAAATTTTAAGTTATCGTAATTTTATATATATTTAAATAATAGTATTTATATATCAAGTAAGTAAAATAAAATATGAGTTCATGAGTTATATATTATAAGGGTATGAATTATATATATATATATATATATATATATATGTTTTAAGGATATAAAAGATAATTTGTATCTTTTTAAAAAAGCTAAAAAAAAAAAATCTACTCGAAGAAGTATCAGATTTGTGCTTATCTCATTAGATAATTTTCTATTTTTTTAAACCCTCTACTACAATTTCCGTCAAATAACCAAAAATAACAAAGAAGTATTTTTAGATTAAAAAAAAAAGCACATTCATTCCGAACCAAACAACTACTTCCTCAATCTCGTCTATTCCTAATCGCTTCTTTAAACTTTGTTGGAAGTATTAACGGCGTTTTTGGTTGTCGGATTATAGTAAATGATAAGTTTGCAAGTTAGTTTTGGAGATAGGGAGAAAAAACGTATTTTTGAAAGGGCGGTGAAAATAAAGAAGATATAAGATGATCATATGGCATTGTCTTGACAGCTGGAGTTCATAGGGCTTGTTGGGTTTTAGTATTTGATTTGCGCTAATTCTCGACTCAAATCCAGTACAAGGTCGAATCAAACACCAATTTTGTTCATTTTTGTATATTTTTTTCTTCCAATTCTCGTTTCTGAAATATTTAATTTCTTTTAAAAACAAATGTTTTTAAAAATGGTTTAAATCTGATTTTTGAACTTTTAAATTAATTTTAAAATGAAATTATAAAATTTTAATTTCGAAATTTATTTTCGATTTTTAACTCTAGGTTCATTCTAAATTCATTGCAACTCAATTTTATTCCTAGTAAACCTATTTAAAAGTTTAAAAAAAAAAATAGATTTAGAAAATAATTAATCATCAGCATATAATAAAATTAAATATGGCCCGGTTATTGGTTCAGAAAGGTAAATTGTGGTCAAATACAATCAAATTAATGAAATCATACATAGAAGGGAAGCCGTAACTGGTCAACTGTAGTCAACAACTATCGTAAACCGAAGATCGAAAACATAGAATAAGCTTCATTAATTAGTTGACCCAAGAGGCAAGAACCGAATGTTGGGCCTTTAGTGGCCATGTTGCCCACTTTGTTGGGCCTTCAGTTTAGTTGGGCTTTTAGCGGCCACGTATGCTTCAAGTCATCCGCCCTATAACATCTGGTAGACATGTAGTTACGTTCTTTGGTAATTGTTAATTTAAAAGAAGAGGAAGAAGAAGAAGATTCCTCTCTCTATATTTTCATTACCATATTGTTTTTTCTAAATTTTGTTGAGAAATTATGAATAGATGTGTTATTAGATGATTTGTAATCCTTGATTTACAAGAAAAATAAATGATGCATGAGAATAAAAAAAATAATAATAATAAATTAATCTAAAATAAATAAAGAGATAATTTTTTTTTACCTCTCTATATATTTTTTTTGACGAGAATACATTTTTATATATTATTGGAACATTTTAATAAATATATTATTAGATTGATTTGATAATGAAATAGAAATATATTTCTTTTTCTCTTTCTACCATTTCTATAAATAAAATTTATTTTTAATAATCACGATTTATTTTAAATCAAAAAGTATTTGACTGACGAATTAGTATTAGTGATAGAGGGAAGATGATAATTGTTTTATATTATTATTATATTAAATTTGACGTAACATAAATTACGTAATTCTCTTACGTAATATCAATTTATTCTATTTATCACCTTTAATTTTCACCATGTTATAAATTTTTTTTAAAATTTATAATAAATAAAAATAAATAAATATGCTGTAAAACAAAAGAAGCCCATGCAGAGAGAATGCACTCTTGACTTGTTCGAGGAGGCACCGCTGGAGTTGTCTTGTTTCGCCTCCAGAAAATTCGGAGTTGATACAATAAAAAAAAAACACTTAATAAAAATAATAAACGACACCCCTTATCCCTAACCAGCACATGATTCTACATACTTCCAATGGTTGTGTATAGGGATTGTGATCCAAAATTGATTTTTATAAACCAACTGTTCCCTTGTCGTATTATTCAAAGTTAAACTAGTTATCCATATAGGTGAGGTCTAATGAAATGGTTATTAGGTAGGTTCAGCACAGTTACCACCAACCATGGTCTTGACATGTCCATGAACAAAGCTATATATAATTATTTTTAAAAAATTCAATATCAAACCAATTTATTTTTATAATTAAAAAATTATATAATTTATATTATAATTAAAAAAGACTATTTATATTAATTATATTTTTAAAAAATTCTAAATTTATTTTAAAATAAATAAAAAATTAATTTAAGAAAATTTAATCGTACGGGTTGGACTTTCAAAATAATACCCTTTGATATACTTAAATATAAGTACCATTGGCAACATTTTTCTAGAGACAACCCCTTCTAATTTACAAAAGTCTCACCTCCTAAAAAAAATTGAATTAATATAATAGACTATAGGTGAGCAACATCAAGTATATGATGTAGTAGAGTAATATATCCCAAAATTCATTAAAAATAATAAATGGCACCTCTTATCCTGACCAAAACAGGATTCTACAAATCTATCGCATACTTCCAACGGTTGTGCATTGGGAATGAGATTCAAATTTGATTTATAAATAGCTATAACTATACTCTTGTCGTATTATTGAAAGTTAAAATAGTTATATCTGGATGAGGTGGATGTCATGTTAGGTATGGAGTTATGAATAGGGTTCAGGTGTCATGATAATATGGAAATTTTATTAATATAGTAAATATATTATCATAAAATATTTATTAATCATGATATTTAATTTTTTATTGAATTTTTATATTTTATAAAAAAAAGTAAATATATTCTTTCACCATTATTTTTTTATCAATTCAAATATTATTAATTATTTATTATTTTACTTTTTAAAATTTTTATTTTAATAGTATAATAAAGAATCACATTCATATTTTTTTAAATAAATAATTTAATACAAAAATTATGAACTATTAAAATAATAAAAAGAATTTACTTTCAATAAAGTAATAAATATATTATTTCAATTCAAATATAATTAATTATTATTAATTTAAACATAATTAATTATTTAACATAAAAACGGATAGAATATATTGATAATAAAAAAATAATTTCATTGCACGATTATAATTAAATAAAAAACAATTTTTTAACAATAAAAAATAATTTAAAAAGTAATAGAACTATTACCTGTGAATTCTATAAAATAAAACTAAAAAAAATTAAAAAAATAACGTAAAATAATTTAATAAACAAAATGTAGTGCCAAATAAACAACAGTCAAATATTAGGTTAAGATTGCTTAAGAAAATAACTAAAAGTTTACAAAGAGATTTGAACAGAGTTTTTTCTAATGAATAATGAAATTCCCATCATTTTACAATCATCCCTACCCCCTACTTATAAAAGGTATTTGGGTCATATTTCTATTTGGATTGGGACTTTTTATTCTCCTTGAATTTGGTCTCCTTTTTGGGCTCGGTCTCCTTTTGAACTTGATCTCCTCCTAAGACTTAGTTTCCTTCTTGGACTTGGTTTCTTCTTTGGATTTGGGCTTGTTGGTACTATCCGAGTCTATATCAGATTTCTTCGCCCGCAGTAGGTATGTTTGTCTCTCTTCGGCCGCAGATTTAATGAGTCCCCTTCGACCGAAGGGGCGTTGGTCCTCTTCGGCCGAAGGTCTTGACTTATGCTTTTGACTTGAGTTTTATTTCTCAATTCGTTGAAGGCCCGTAAGTTGTTTTCCTACCATACAAAAAATCTATTAAAAAAATAAAATTATTGAAAATTATATTTATAATATAATTTAAAATAAAATTAAAATAATTTAATTAAATAATAAAAATAATAATGAGATAGAAAAGAATTAGCCATAGTTATTGCTTCATATGAAATTTTTTTTAATAGAGATAGAAAATGGAAGAACAAAAACTCAGTAATAAAAGAAAGAAGAATATACCATATATATATATATATATATAATATATATATATATATATATATATATATATATATATATACTAAGTCTCTTCAAAATCAACCAGCCAACTGATCATTAGGTTTTCTTCGATATTAACAGGATAATTGATTAATGAAAGAAACAACTGATTATTAGGTTCCTTTATATTAATAAGACAATCTTTTATTGCATATCGGTGTTATATATATATATTTATGTGATGTTTATATGTTTCTTTATTAATTCATTAGAAATTAAAATAAGTTATTGTTTATATAACCAATGATTAGAGTTTCTCTTTATTTTTTATTTTTTTTATTCTATTTGAGTTATAAATTTTAAATGATTTTTAAAATATCACTAAAAAAGAATATAAAAAATACAGTTAAATGTGTTTAATATATACGCTCCCTTATTTAAGTGAAATAAACTTATTTATAATGTATAATTTTAAATTATAATAATATATATTTTTATTTTTTTAATAATTAAAAATTTTATACAATATAATATTTTTTAAAAATTATATATCATTATTTATATTTGTTATAAATTAATAAAGTAATTTAATCGATAATAAAAATCAATAACGGAAAAGGAGAGAGTCACCGAAAATTTCATTGCTTTAACTCGAGGAAACTTGATAGTAATATAGAGAAGAAAAACCTAATGAATAAATAAAATATTATAATTTATGTTGAGAACGAATATAGATGGATCTGACAAAACATATCCATAGTAGACACGTTGTCGTATAGTAATGCATTCTAGAAAGATATTGGCTTAACACGAATGGTTGTCTGTTTCCTCCTCCTCCAATACATTGGGAACCAACATGCCCTAACCTTTTTAAATCACCAAAAGTTTATCTTGTTCCAACTTCATAATTCAATCATCCTATCACAATATCCTTAAGTAATTTACATAGTTTATAATCGTCTAGTTAGTTTTAAGTTTTAACTTATTTTTCTTTCTAAATTTTAAAATGTAAATGATTAATTAATTTAATTATAAATCAAATGAATTTTTTACGTAAATATAGTTTTAATGGTTAAATTTCATATTTTATTTTGTAAAATCAAAATTGTTATTTTTAATTTTCAAATTAAAATGAAATATATAAATTTGAAACTTAGCTCAATAAAGAATGTAAAATTAAATTAAATTAACTTCAATTTAAATTAAATTGAATTGGATTAAATTAAGAATTTTAGGGTGGAAAAATAAATTACATAAAACAAAATTTTTATATTTATAATATTTTATTATGTTGATTTTTAATATTATATTTTTAAAGAAAAAAATATATACTAATTTATTTTGTGACTATGAGTTTATGCAGCTTTTATGTTTTTTTTTTTAAATATAAGAGTTTTTATTATTATTTTAACAATAAATTATAAGTATTTTTTAAAAAGTATTTGTAAAGATAATATATATATATAATCTACTTAATTACCTATTAGTAAAGATAATATATATAAAATATTTCAATTAAAATTAATATGTATAAAGAAAAAAAAGAATATTATTTTTAATTTAAACCTCGTTATTTTATTGATTATTTTTCTATTTTTTTATTTTTATATTTTTTTTTATGTTGGGTGTTTTTGTGCCATTTGCGGGTAAATTTATCTCTCTAATCCTAACCAATAAACATTTTCTTTATTCGTTGCTTCTAGTGAGACAACTCTTCTCTCTAGGTTCCAAAAAATAAACACTTTGTTTATTCACTACTCCTAGTGAGACAACTCTTCTATTTAAATCCCAACAAATAAACACTTTTGTTTATTCGTTGTTACTAGTGAGATGACTCTTCTTTTTGAAAAGTTTGGAATTTCTTAAGCAAACTTACCTTAATTAGGTAGTACGCATTTTTTCTTATTGTATGACTTTTTTTCACGTTCAGTCATGCTTTTATAATTCTCTAAAATAATATTCTTAACATCCTTTTCTATCAAACAATATTTGAGTTGCATTTTGATAGTTGGTCATAATTCAATCTTCAAACAATATCATCATTAAAAAAAAAAAAATTATATGTTCTCTAAGTAACTACGCCTTTATTTTCAAGTGGGGTGAGATAGAAATGTTTTTTTATTTTCTCAAGTTCATCATAACAATCTTGTTGTTCTCCCCAAATAATTTTCTTAACAATATTCTTAACTTCTTTTTCTATTAATGTATATTTCAGTTGAACTCGTTCATGGTTGGTCAATATTAAATCTCTAAAACTTTAGACTTAACAATATCATCATTAAAAGAAGAAAAAAATAATCTTATATCTTGTGAAATAACTACCCTTCTGTTTTCAAATACAGCGGATCTAATAGTTTTTATTTTCGAGTCGAGAAAATCATTTAATGAAGCTGACCTTTGCCTTAAAAAGATTTTTTTTATTTTCTCAAGTTCATTCATACAGTCTTGTTGTTTTACTTAAATATTCTTAATTATTTTTCTACCAATATAATATTTTAGTTAACTTTCTTAATTGGTTTTTCATGGTTGGTCACCTTTAAATCTCCAAAATTTGACAAGTTTAACAATATCTTAATTTAAAAAAGAAAAAATTATATCTTCCCTCAGTAACTACCTTTGTTTTCAAGTGGCTATGATCTAATAATTTTTATTTTTAAAGGGAGAAAATCATTTAATGAAAGGCAAATCAAAAATGACAAATTAAGTTTTAATAATAGAATCCTATAAATTGCGACGCGTCTTATATGGATTAGTCATGGGCTTCTGATTATAAGAACTAAGATAGGCCCGATGTAATTTATTAGATTGGACTATCTGGGCAAATGAATGGATGAGAAAAAGTGAGAGTATATATTAAAACTTTCTCTTTTCTAGCAGAGATTTAGATCTTGTTAGCTTTCTCATCCGTTTATTGGGAGACAAAGGGGATCATCTGACTGGATGTTTTGACTTAAAAATATTTGTTTTATTTTCTTAAGTCATGTAGTCGTGTGGTTCTCTCAAGATATTCTTAACGTCATTTTATACCAATGTAATATTTCAATTGAACTTTCATTGTTGGTCACCATTAAATCTTCAGAATTTTATTTTACAGACTTAACAATATCTTCATAAAAACATAGTATTTCTTCGCTTAGTAACAACCATTGTTTTCAGGTGGAAGATCTAATAGTTTTTGTTTTCAAGTCGTGAAAATTATTTAATGAAGTAGAGCTTTGGATAAAAAAGTTTTTGATTTTCTCAGGTTCATTCATGCAATCTTGTTGCTCTCTGAAAATAATATTCTTAATGTTTTTTTAAATCAAAAGGAAATATTATATTTTTGCTGAAAAACTACCCTTTGCTTTCAAGTGCAGGAGATCTAATAGTCATTGTTTTCAAGTAAAGAAAATCATTAATGAAAGAAATATTTATCTTATTATTATTATTTTCTTCATTCATTTAGTTTTGTTGTTCTCCCGAAATAATATTCTTAAGTGTCTTTTTCTACGGATATAATATTTTAGTTGAACTTTAGCAGCTGGTCACCATTGAATATCCAAAAATTTTATAAATTTAACAATATATTCATAAAAAAAAAATCAAATCTTATATCTTTGTTGAGTAGCTACCATTTATTTTCAAGTGGAGGGAATTAATAGGTTTCGTTTTCAAATCGAAAAAATCATTTAATGAAATTGATCTTTGGCTAAAAAGGTTTTTTTATTTTCTCAAGTTCATTCATGTAATATTGTTGTTAAATAATATTCTTAATGTCTTTCTCTACCGATATAATATTTCAGTTGAACTTTGGCGGGTCAGCATTGCAAAACCGGACAAAAAAACTTGATATTGTCTTCGTCCACACATATAGGTGTCACATTTGCTAAAAAAATCAACCAATGGCGAAAACTAAAAAATCCATGGTAAGTTAAAAAATAAGTATCACATTTAGATATTTGTCAATATTCTTTTGTGTGTTTTGCCCAAATGCAACACTTATGAGTGAATAGAGGTAGTAGTATCTTATTAATAATAATAATAATAATAATAAATCTTAACTATTATTTTCAAGTGCAGTGATCTAATAACTTTTGTTTTTAAATCATGAAAATTATTTCATAAAATTAAACTTTAACTTAGAAAGATTTTTTATATTCTCAAGTTTATTTATGCAGTTTTATTCTTTTCCCAAGTATTCCAAAGGTTTTTCCAACCAAATTAATATTTATTTTTATGTCCACTATTAAATCTCCAAGGCTTTTATTATTATTATTATTATTATTATTATTATTATTATTATTATTATTATTATTATTATGTCTTTACAAGGTGATTACCCTTTTATTTCAATGTGGAATGGATCTGATAGTTTTTGTTTTTAAATCAAAATGGTCTAATAATTTTGTTCACCATTTGATTAATTTAAGTAAAAATTGGATTATGGTTCATGCCGAGATTTAATTTAATGAAATTCTAATAGCCTTTTAATTAATGAAAGAACATGAATTTATAAAAATTTAATATTATTTAATAGATTTATGAGATAAAATAATTTTTTTAATTAAAAAAGTAAATATTATTAACTGGAAGAATAAAAATCCAACAACAATATGAAAAGTCAATCTTAGAATAAAACCGATTATAAGGAAGAGTTGAACTCCTAATTATTTGTATACGTTACTCGATCCAAAAAATAAAATATTATTCTGAAGTGATTTTTTTGTTATTTTAATTATTAATATAAAATACTATAATTTTTTTCCAATTGTAAAATTTTACTAGATATACTGAAAAAAATTTCAATAAAAAATTATAATAACACAATTACAATAAAATAAATATAAAATAATAATAATAATTCTAAAAAATAAAATAACTCGTAATTATTGTTTATTTCAGAAAAAAATATATAAATTAAAGCAAAAGCTTGCCGTTGGCGATATTAATAGGAACATAATTATCCATATTAACACATATATATATATATATATATATATATATTACACTAGAGAGATGAAATAGCATAGTTTCCTTCAAATTATTTATTTAAAATACGTTGTTGTTGTCGACTAGTGCAACACCTTTTATACTGCACCTTAACACCACCCTTTGTTGGTTTCCTCGAAGGGGTACCGATTCATCCAATTTAATATAATTTCACTTTATCATCGTACTTCTTTTAAATTACCAAATTTTATCACCTTTCATTTTTACCAATTTATCAACCTACTATATTATGTTCTTATACTATGTTCTTATAATTTAATTAGTTTTAACAATAATTTCTTTTTTAATTTTAAAATACTAATAATTAACTAATTTAGTTATAAATCAATAAGTCTTTTTTATAAAAAATTCAATCATGTATCAATCAAAACATTTATATATATATATATATTTATTGTTTTCAAAAATATAAAATTCATAATTCATATTAATATTTTATCAAACAAAAATATGTAAAAAAAAAAAAATTAAGTAAAATTTCCGTATGACTATGAACATAATAAAATTTAACTATTTTAATATTATATTACATTTTATTTAATATAATAAATATAAATGGATTGAGATCGAATCATTTATATAATTTTATATTGTTTGTAATTAATTGATTTTTTAATAGTAAATAATAAGTATATAATTTATTATAATTATTATTTATATTTTTATATTAAATAAATGTATTATTTGAATTCAGTACCATTAATAACATATCACTGTTTAATAGATCAGACTGAAATGCTCTACTTAAAATTTATAAATATATTTCAATTCAAGAAATCGCAAATAACTGTCTCCTTGGTTGCAACAGAAATATCAAACACTAATTATAATAAAAATTTATATATTTTTTAATTAAATAACTATAATTTTTATAAAACAGTTTTAGTAACGAATGAAATTTTTTATTCTCGGTTGCATGGTAAAAAATAAGAATCATGAAATTTGGTTCAAAAATATCAACTATAATAAAAGTTTATATATTTTTTAATTAAATAACTATAATTTTTGTACAACAGTATTTGTAATAAGGAATGAACATCTTTTATCTTTTATTCTCGGTTGCATGATTTAAAAAAAAAAAAAAATCATAAAATTTGGTTATTGGTTCTTATTTTGGTTACTTTAGCTCGAGGAAACTTGAAACATATAGAAGAAGAGCATAACTATAATGAAGAAAGTATACACCATAAGAATATTATTAGGGTTTCTCTCCATGGAAGTGACCTACACATGATACCCTTGTCCAGATCCATCCAAATTTCAATACATTGTCAGTTATTATTACTGCTACACCGAAAGAAAGATATATCATTCATTGGAAATCCAAAAAATCCACTCAAAACAAAATACTTCAATCACCATAACATAATATGGTTTAATTAGTTATAACAAAATTAATTAAACTATAAACCATTGAATTCTTCTTATATAAACCCAACAAAATCTCATTTCCCACACATTCATAACCTCCTCTCAATCCTTAACCATCCTTCTTTTCAGGCTTTTTCTTCTTCCATGCATTCACCAAACTAAAAACACAAAGAGATTGAAAAAGAAAAAAGAAAAACAAAATATGGGTCGTGTTAAACTGGAGATTAAGAGAATAGAAAACAACACAAATCGTCAGGTTACATTTTCAAAACGTAGAAATGGCCTCATCAAGAAAGCTTATGAGCTTTCGATCCTCTGTGACATTGATATTGCTCTTATCATGTTCTCTCACTCTGGCCGTCTCACTCACTTTTCTGGCAAAAAGAGGTACATGTTTTTTTTTTTCTTTTTTGTTTCTTGAAAACGTTTTTCATCATGTTTTTGTTTATTTGGTTTGGTTTCAATACTCAGGATTGAAGATGTGTTTATTCGCTACGTGAATCTTCCAGACCAAGAAAGAGAACAGTGAGTTCCAACTCTTTTTATTGACCATATCTTCTTACAAAAGCTATTGACTCTTATTTTTCCTATACAGTGCTGTTATTTTTCCTGATCAAGCTAGACATCCGTATGTTCTTCACATCTACCTTTTGTAATCTTAGTAATCTTTTAGTCTAATTTTTTTTTTTTTTTTAATTTTTTTTCTTTTTTTCTTTGAACAGTGATATTCAAAATAAAGAGGTAAGATGAGATCTGAACCGAACTCTACATATGTTTTTTTTGTTAAGACTTTGTTCTTATACGATGAAAAACACGTTTTGAATTGATGCAGTATCTTATAAGAACCTTACAACAACTGAGAAGTGAAAACGACATAGCTCTTCAACTTGCCAAGTTTGTCTTCTGTCTCTTTACATCAATATGTTAAAATATTTTATTTTGTTTATGTAATCAAGTTGACGACTTTTGGTTTCTGGTCTTATGTGCTCTGTTACAGCCCTGCAGCTGTCAATAACGATATAGAGGTGAATAAACATACCAAAAAAAAAATAAATTATTTTGATATCTTGCTGATGAGATCTGTAAATAATAACTTTTCCATTACAGTATCTTCAACAGGAAGTTGCAAGGTTACAACAACAGCTTCAAATGGCTGAAGAACAGATAAGGTACATCATTTCTTTACATACCCTTCACTTTAAGATTTGGTTTCTCATACTTTTTTGTTAACACTTTCAGGGTATATGAACCAGATCCATCTAGGATGACATTAATGAAAGAACTCGAAACTTCTGAGAAAAATCTGCTTGACACTTTAACACAAGTTGTCCAAAGAAAGGTAGTTAATCTGTTTCAAATCAAATCAATACCCAGTTTATAATTTTCTTTATCTTTCCTGTGGGTTATAGGAATATATGTTGAGCAATCAGTTATCCTCGTTTGATGCTTCCACTATGCAGGTACAGGTAAAGTTTTTGTGTTTATATAATGAAACTATACAGGTTTTGGTATTTATGTTAAAATTGATGGTGGTTAGTGGTGGTGACAGCAAGGAATGCCTACATCATTTGAGAATGAAGTAGTGGGATGGTTGCCTGATGGTGGTGCTGGGAATCAACCTCAGATGTTTGATGCTTCAGCTTCTCTGAATCAGCTGAGAGATCTTTCGACTACTATGTATGATCCATCTTTACTACAAGGAGCTAGTTCAAGTGCAGGTCCACATAACATGGGAGATTGTCATGTTGGAAATCCAGGGACGGATAACTTTCCGGCCTGGCATCAGAATTATGTTTCTCCCATGTCGCCGCCTTTGTATACTCCTCAACTGCAGGTTAATAATGGAATAGAATCTGAATCATTGGTTTCTGAATTGGATATGGTATGGGAATTATGTATTAATGATTGGAATTCGAATGCACTTTTTGTTTTGCTTGAGCAGCATGGTATGATAGGAACAGAACATGGGGCAGAGATGATGGCACCTGAACAGGTTGAGATTCCACTCAATGTCCAACCTGATAACAATAATGAAGACGGAGACTATGACAAAATTCCTCAACTCAATGGACACCAGTAGTCCACTGTTTTCTTTTTTCAGTTATCTATGATACTATTAAGTTAGATAATGCTTGAACTTTAAGGTTTTGTTCTCTACTGTTATGTTTTAAGTACTTTTGTAACACTATCGATGTAAAATATGTTTTCATTTTCCCCATCTGCATTTTAAATGGAGTTTGGTTTATGTTATTTATAGTCAGTTCAGACTTCATATACAATCTACATCTTCTAAATTCTAAGATCCTAGAACTACATGAAACTAGTTCATACATGTACTAGGGACTTAAAAGTATTGATTCAAGTATCAGGAGAGTATATCAAAAGGAGATATAAACCCAAAATATATTTCATCAAAGTTGTTCTACACCATGGCAAACAAAAACACTCCACAGATATTTCTACAGAACTCCGACATTAAAGAAACCAATTCCTGTCTCAAGCTTAAAAAATTATCATGAAAACTTTCATTGTATCACAAGCAATTCTTTCATTGCTGTTTTAACTTTAAATGTGACAAAACTATAGCATATTCTTACATTACTACTGGCAAGAACCACACAAGTAAGACAGTGAAGGACATCCTTCATAAGATTTATATCCATCAAACTCTATGGTATTGTATAACATAACTGATCCAAGTTCAACCTTAAATGAGAAATTTTTGAGTGCCTGAATGAAGCAGATACCGTTTGTAGGCCAGCTCAGTAGAGTGTGTTATCAAACACCCAAGGTTCATGTGCGAAAAGCTCCCGTCCATTCATTTGAACTGTTCCAGCAGCTATATCCTCAGAACGCTTCCTAGCTGCCTCAGCTTTTCTTGCTGATGCATCAGCATCCTGTGGAATAATCACCCCATATCATATAGTCAATTGTAGCAAATTTCACTTGCAGCACTGTAAGGAATAGCATATCTAAATTCTGATCATAGCTCCGATAACAGAACAGAACAAGGCAATTACTTTCTAATGAAAGCTCCTCTTCGAAAAATGACCCATCCCATCATCTTAGCAACACATTCAATCTTAACTTAACATCTAGTATTTAAATAAATCCCATGTCATGATATAAATCCAACAGTTTATCTATGAATTCTACCTCTTAATTTCCTACCCCATTAACAGAAGTCACATGAGGAAAAACTGGGGCATATCTCTTATAGTTTTCATCTAAAGACTACACATAACAGCTTTTAGTAGGACACTTTCCCCCATAATATTCTAAAAAACCATATACAAAGTCAATGTTTTTCCCATCCCATACCCTAAAACACTAACAATTTTGGTAAAAGCAACGGATTGGTTGACATCAGTATCATTGAATACAAATTGAGTCTCTTTGATAACCATATCTCCAATCCCTAAATTAAGAATAGTTGCAGTTGATCTGGTAGCAATAAAAATCGGCAGCAGAGCAGATATTGAATGAATCGAATTACCTTCTGGCGTTTCCAGGAGAGGAACTGGGCCGGAGTGATTGTGGTAGACCGTGGTTTGTCGCCGTGACGGATTTGCAGGTCCTCCTCTGCCCCCATTGATCGTGGTGTTTCAACTTCCAATTCAAAGTCGTTATGTTATGTGCGCTGAATTTGTGATGTAATGGGTACTAAGCCCAACAAATATGAGTTAAACGTATCGTGATGGGCCTACTAACATGTCAGTATTGTGGTTAATGGGCCTATGTTATTTACAGCTTTGTACCTTTATTTCATTTTCTCCATACTGGTTATTTTAAAGAAATAATAATTTATTTATTTTTTAAAATATGGTTTCGAAATTGATTGTTTTACCTCATGAGATTTGCTTAAAAATTGTTTAAAAATTCAAATTTTTGATCGATTTAGTAAAAATAACCATCAACATTTAACTGTAGAGATAAAATCTAACATAAAAGTACTCTTCTTCTTTTTTAAAACAAAAATATGTATTTTACACTTAAAAAATTAAAAATACAAAATAAAATAATTTTATTCATGAAATAAATCATTTCCACAAATAATTAAGTTTATTTATTAGTAAATATAAATTATTGTGAAATATAAAATAATTATTCAAAATATAAAATATAAAATAAATAAAATATATTTCTATAAATTTAAAAATATATTTGTTAAGTTTTTTTTATCATCATTACTATCATTATATCATTATAATCCTTTAAAGAAAATATGTGTACAGTATTGTGAATATTAGAGCATCTTCAATGGTTTCGTAAATCGGAATATATACGTGACACGATAAATAAAGGGATACATAATAATGATGTGTCAAAAATAATATTTTAGAAAGAAAAAAATAAATTATTATTATCTATTTGGATTTCTCTAATTTATAACTCATTAAAATTAAATTTCTATTGCCTTTTTAATTTATAATTTGAATAGAAATATGATAATTACAATTTAAAAATATTAAAAATATTGATTAACACTGTGAATTAGGATGTGGAAAATAGAAGTTCTACTTCATACCCTCTATTGTTTTTTTCCCACATCACTGGGACATTGTGAATTCACATTGTCATTGGAATGAATTTTTTAAATAAAAAGTTTCGAATACCTAGGTGAACAAACCAATGGATTCACACTTCACGAGAGATGTTCTTATCTTACAATTTACTACCTGATATTTGAAATTATTTTACTTTCTATTATTTTATTTTTTAAAAATTATTATATTTTGTATAAATATTTATTTTAATTTTATAGAAATATTTTTTTTATAAATGTTAATTATTTAATAATTAAAATAATTATCATACAAATTTTCTCTTTTTTATAATAGTTAGATGAATGGTAGGTGTGTTTTAATTCTATTTATATTATAATTATTTGTTATATAATTTGTATAATTTAATTTTTTAAAATTTTACTACAAATAAATATTTTCTTTATTTTAGCAAAATCTAAAATAAAATAATATTATAAATATATATATATTATATAAAATCTAATTACAAAATTTAAGCTGGAATTCCATAAAGGTAATTGTTTGTGGTAAAATAAAAATATTGTGATAAAATGGTAAATAATTTAAATTTATGAGATAATATTAATTATTCATTTTATACTATTTAATCCCACTATTCAATTTTATTTAATTCAACTTTCATAATAATTATTTTTATTAATAATTTAGTGATTAAATTTAAATGTTAATAATTAAAATAATTTATCAATTTTTACAAATATATGAAATCAATTAATAAAAATATTTACATAGCTAAATTGATTAAATTTTTTTTTTTTAAAAAATAATTATAAAATATGGATAGAACATATTTTTCAAAAAACAGTCAAAAACAGTCAAGTTTGGTGGCGGTAACGAAAGGCTGTGGTCTGATTCTGTTCTGCCCATACAATGCAATGCCTGCATAATTAATTATTTACAGCATACTTCATTAATTGCAATCAATCATTTTTTCATCATTCCTTCTAATCTGCATGGATCCCATCCCATACCTTCAACTACACCGACCAAATCCTTCCTACTATATGATTATGTGTGAGTTGGAATTCTTAACACACACAGAATATAGTCTTACTTAAGGATAAGTATGTATGAAGAACAGCACATATTTGTTAGATTTAAAATTTTCCTTTTACTACTCTGCAACTCCATGGACCCCATACCTTCAACAGCACCGACCAAATCTTTCCTATTATCAAATTTATATTATGTTATTGAATATAAGGCGCTTGCTAATCTGTACTATCAATAGTTTCGAGGGTAAATATAAAAAGTAGGAATATTTAAATTTCTAATTTTATTTTTAAAAAATGGTATGAAGTGGGTATTAAAATTTTAATTATTTTTAAAATTTTTAAAATGAATGTGGTGGATTGATATTTTTATTTTTAATTTAAATTTTTAATTTACAATTGTAATCTTCAATTTTTTCAATATACATCACTTTCACAAATTTTAATATTTTTGAATTCATATGAGAAATAAAATTTTAAAATAAATTTTCATCACAAATTTTAATTACGAATTATAAATTCTTAACGAATTTTTTCAAAATCTTATAAAAATATCATCACATATTGTGCAAACCAAATTTTATTTTTTTTATTTATATTTTACTTTAAAATTATGATATAAAAAAATTCCTTTTATTTAATTTTATTTCTGAACTTTTTATAATTATTAAATTAAATTTTATATTATATTATTATTTGATTTTTTAATTAACTTTCTATTATAAATATATTTTTAAAATAAAAAAAAATAAACATTTCATTTTTTTTTCTGGTTTTTAAAAAAAATTAAATAATACGGAATATAGAGACAACGGAAAAACGGAATCTGTCACAGCACACAACCACCGATTCTTATTTGTCAAAGCAATATAACAAATAACTCGAGGTCCTAAGTTCGAAACCTCAATTTTTGATATTTCTTCAACAAGTCACTTGTACACACCTTTGCATTCATAAAATTTCGAATACTTTTATATTAAGCGCGGTGGAATGAATTCTTTCCTTATTCAAACAACACTGCCTACAGAATTCAAGCCGTCTTCAAACAGTGTCCCATCAGATAAGTTTCACCATTAGTAAAATCTCATATTGGTCCGACACTTACATTCAACAGAACCCAGATGAGATAATACACACCAAGTTGAGCAAAGACAGCACGGAAAGTGAAAAAAGCATTCACAAAAGACGTGCATGAGTCTGCGACACAGCAGATGATAATGGAGCAAATTTACAGTTGACCGTCAGAATTGGAAGCTGAGACTGACGCCAACGCCAACACCAACACCAACACCAACAAGAAGGAGAAAAAGATATAGACACAGATACCATAAATTTGGCTGACACAGTACCTACTCATGCATGCATCGATTTTTTTAACAAAATAACGTTTACAGTAAGGACATCATATGTCATATCACATTATTTTATTTACTTGTTTATTATTTTTACTGTTTTACCGCGGTGAATGTTGTTAAGTTTGTGAAAGCGAGGTAAAAAATCAATGCATTTAATGTCGCTGACATTGCATTGAATGAATCCTGAGACGCGTGTCAGGAAGATCCGCCTAGTAAGGACGAACAAATATTGCTTTAGTTTTTCAAGAGCCGAAACCATCTGTTATTGTCCCACTTTAATTTACACGAGTCTAATTGGAGTTTTCATCTTTAGAGGAACCAGTATTGTTGGTGTAAATCGATACTGTAACTGCCATTTTTGTTGGCATCGCTGTCTATTTTTTCTTATGTAACTTGTCCTCGTGAAGAAAACAATTGATTTCTTTTTGTTGGTCGGGACCAGAGGGAAGGCTGTGCTGTGCAGTGCATTGCATTGCATTTGTATTTCTATTTCTATTGTTTTCGTAATTTAGATTTTTAGTTTTATTTGCTTAAATTATTTATAGTTTTTCTAAGAAAATATGTTTGGTGGGTGGTGTGTTAGTAAATTAATTTTATAATAAAAACGTGACGAGAAAATGTTGAAAATAATTTAAATATGATATAATTTAACACTTCATTTTTATAAATTACATCCCCAAATACATCGTTCACGACTATTCATACAAAAGCCAATTCATAGCACTAGTTCAATCGGCATCTGTGTTAATATAAAAAAAAAATGTACTTCAACCGAACATATCCAATCTAGACCATAATGCATGCCACCTTGGTGATAACCAACCCTCTCCTGACACATATAATTCAACATCATTTTATTTAGAAAGATCACCACATAAATGTTCTGATTTTTTAGACGCAAAAGCTCTACGCGTGATTTTTTTTCAATAATATTATAATATTTTTTATAATTATTTAAATTAAATATTATTATAGTCAGAAAATAAAAAGAAAACTTATAAAACTCATTTACCAAAGAATCTTTAAATTCATTCAACTATGCATCACTTTGAGAAATATATATATATATATATGTATATATAATCTTTGATTGTTAAATTATAATTAGAGTAGAAAAACTTTTTGAATAAATATAAATATGGTTAGAAAGGTATGTTTTTATCTTTTTTTTTTTTTCTTCCTAATTTCAAATTCGATTCAACCAAAATAACTGACAAAAAATAAACAAAATATTTAACATGGTTTAATAAATTATCTAATACACGGAAATATAATATTATAGAGAAAAATGTTACAAAACAAATTCCAACAATTCCATTTATCTCTATATACAAAACTACTTTTTTTCTCATAATTTTTTTTAGGCGAACAACTCCATTATTGCGAGACAATCCAATACTAAATCTTCTTACGACAAGATAACCCCTAAACAAAATCTCCTTAAGGTGAAGCAACCCCAAACAAAATCTCTTTACGGCGAGGCAACCCCCAATCAAAATCTCCTCACAACAAGACAACCCTTAATCAAAATATTCTCGATGACAAGACAACTCCAATACGAAATCTCTTTAATGGTGAGATCGCAACCCCAATAATCATTACCTCACGGGACATGACCTTAATCTAATAATCACCACCCCAAATGGACGGGATACTTTCTTCTTCATGAAACAACTCTATTTATAGTAATCATTAAACATACTTTCCTAACTTGCTTCCTTTCCAACTAAGGAATACAATCAACCAAATTAGACCGAATCTTTCCAAAATAATGAATCAAACAATTAGGAAATAGATAAATCAAAATAGAGTTGATGATTTCAACATGGAATTTATTAAAAAATGCTGGAAAATAATCAAAATGGATATTTTCAAAATGTTTGAATCTTTCTTTCACTAGGGTCATATTCCAAAGGGTATTTACTCATCTTTTACCACTCTAATTCCTAAATTCTCAAGAGCCTACAATCTGAAAGATTTTTGCTATAAGCCTCGTTGGAAGTCTTTGAAAGATTATTACCAAATGCTTATCTATCAGATTGCGATGTGTTATAAATGAAGTTGGGAGCCATAATAAAGCGCATTCACTGATGAAAGAAAATTTTTAGATAAATTTATGTTAGCAAATGAAGTAATCCATTCATTATTTAAGAGCTTACAAAATTTGGGAATTTACTTATTTTGGTCGTTAATTATTTTGATGATTTGAATGTGTGATGATGACATGGCACAAATATGTTATATTTATAGTTGTTTTCTTCCATGATTGGTGGATTAAATTGATGATTTTGGTATTGAATTGTTTTATTTGGTATTTTTGCCCAGTTTTGAAGTTAAATTACAATTTGGAAGATTTTAGATACTGCAAAGATATTTATCAAGTCAAAGTCCACCAAGTCAAATCAGTTAAAAGATTTGAAGAATCAGATTTCTTATAAACGATTTGTTCAGTTGAAGTTTTGAGTTTTAAACTTTA
Source organism: Cardiospermum halicacabum (assembly GCA_031304145.1). NCBI lineage: Eukaryota > Viridiplantae > Streptophyta > Magnoliopsida > Sapindales > Sapindaceae > Cardiospermum > Cardiospermum halicacabum. Next base: position 4,082,200 of record CM062394.1, read on the forward strand.
AGTTAGAATTTATAGAAATAGCTTTGATCTTTCAAAATTTTCTAATTTTAGTTTTAGATTTAAATAAGTGTTTCCTAATAGAAGTAAGGGAGATTAGTTTTAATTTTCAAGTTCTTAGGTTATTCAATTGCTTTATACGTAGTTTTTAGAACAAGGCTTTAGGTGTGTAAAGCTCATAGCATATTAAGTTATGCCCTTGACACTTAGCTATGCTCATAGCCAGCTTAACCGATTTAATTCGGTAAACTCTTCTTTCCAGTTATATGTGTTATGAGAATTGTCCTTAATTGTTTATGTCTTCATTATTTATAAATTCTATGTGTTTATTAGTTTTCCGTTGAATATATTAATTAATTTGATTGATTAATATGACCAATTAATTTATTAAATATATAGTGTCTTTCTAGTCAATAGATTAAATACGTAATCATTAAATTGTTGTCTAATTAACAATCAATGTGTTACGTCATGCTTGTTGGGAAAACACGACTAGATCTGATACCACTTGCTGAACAAATCGGTGATCCATTGCAGAGGAGACGAGTATTGGTAACCACAAAGTAAAACAATATACACAAGACAAGAAAATAGAGATAGAAAATAAGACACAAGGTTTTACATGAAAACCCAAAATGGGAAAAAACCACGGCCGTCAGGACGACGAGAGACTAATTTCCTATGTAACAATAAAGCAACAGTTACAACTAGAATACCACTCTCTCACTCCCCAATCCAATTACATTGGTTACAGTCTCACACACAAGCTCTCTCAATATGGCTCTCACAGAATAACAAGACTCGATCCTAGAACTCAAGATCTCCATGGTTCCCAGACCCCAATCGGGCACCTACCAAACCTAACCAACTAGATCTACATTGTTCTCTCATGGTATCTAATAATAGATACAAGCACCATATTTATAGTATTAGGTTATTTAGTCACAAAGTAATCCTAAACCATTAAGAAAATATTTTCCTACTTAGGATTCTCAAAGATCTATTTTTCCTAATTATAATCCACTTTAGGAAATGCCATTCCCAATTAAATATGACACTTCCAAAACAGTCTTCGAGTCTTTTCCTAATTACAAAACCAATTCTGAATATCAGAATACACCTGAATTCTCGTCACAATTCTAACAGTGCTGTGGAAATTTTATAATCATATTTAAATAAGCGTGCTTGTTAACTTGTTTGGTATAAATTTGGATCTTTCTATTTCTTAATGCGATCTTCGGTTGAACCTGTTAAGCGTTTGTCGGGGTTATTGGTAAATTAGGGACTGATTAAAAGGGTTTGTCCGGTCAGACTAATATCCAAGGAAAACTTAAGTTGTTAGGCGCGATGTCAACAACTATAACCGAGTTTATTGAATTAACATAATTTATTTTTAGTTTCCATGATTAATACATAACTGGTTTGATTGACTTTGCTGGATTGTTTACTTTATTTGATTTTTATTAATTAATTTATTTATAGTTTTTTAATTAAATAAAATCTCAAAATTTCCAATTCTATTTATTCGCTAAACTAGTCATTCAAAAAGGTAAAATCAATTACAGTTCTCCGTGAGATCAACCCTACTTACCGTTACTACAGTTATTAACAGATATTAGCAGAAACTAATTATTTATTTTTAACAAATTCGATACACGTCAGATGACTCTGTAGTAGAATGGTACGATTGATTTGTGACAGAAAACTGTCTAAACTATTTCTACAATTACTTTAAAATAAAAAATATTTTCTATATATTAAGTGATTCATTAATCATGATACATTGTATCTATGCTATATCTTTTTTCATTTTATTCTTTAAATAAATTTGTGTTAGAGTTTTAGTTGATATGAAGAATGACAATTACATACTAAATTAGACGCATCGTCCATACATTCTTTAAATTGGGAACGAAATTCTCCTTAAATAAAAAATAGGGGCTTTAATTAAAATTTTTGTTGGACCCTGAAGCATTTTCCAACTGCACACTAATACGATATTTTGGATGGGGCATATTTATTCTTAGCACCACAGTAAAGATTCCAAATTAACGAAGTTCTATGCATAATATATATATATATAAATATCCTCTTGTATTTTTTCATAAATTAAATACTATCACTTTAGGATTTTGATAATAATATATAATATTATTATAAGTAGAGATTTTTCATACATTAATTTGATTGTTTGAATATAATATTGTTTGGCATGATTGGATTACAATTATTTAAATAAATAGAATGTTATTATTTTTACCATATATCATTTATGTTATTATTTTTTTGTTAATTTATTTTTATTATCAAAATTATTACATAAAATCTTAACCAATTTTATTCATTCATTATCCATTCCAGTACCATTTTTTGCCGAACTCAATAAGAATCACACTCAACTGGAAAATCTCATTTTTACCGACCATTTACTTATTTACTTACTTTATAGTATAGTATATAGTAATTTTAAAGAAATATTAGGAAGTTAGGGAAATGAGGTGGACGTGTCAAATCACGTGATTTGTTAACCCTGAAACATGAAAGGCAGAATTCGAGGAAAGTGGGGCTTACCCTACCCAACACGACCCGACCGGATGTCATTGCTACGCAACACCCTCCTCATCATCATCATGGAAACAGCTCCAATGTCTTTATATGCATCTTTTGTCCTACTCCTTTTACTATCATTTTTTTTTTTAATCAAGATATTTATATCTAGTGATTAATTATTTTCATAATTTCAAATTAAATTTTTTTTAAATATCCACGTGTTTTTAAAGATTTTATAAAATTTTAAGATTTTTAAAATCTATATGATTTTCTCATACAAATTTCATATAATATATGAAAAAAATACTTCAAAATGTTTTAAAGACAAAACCTGTTTCAAAACTATGCACTATCTAAATCAATATGTACATACTATATATTTATTTTTTGGAAAACACATCCATCTCAAATCATTTTTGTGTCATGTAGTTAGTCATTCTCCAAGAAACAGGAGTAGTAACTTTCAGTTCTCGTTAATAACACAGCTCCTTGGCTGTCGGGTATCTTTCAGTGTTCTCATATATAGCTGAGGAATCAAATTAACAAAATGGATCATGGGAATTATCAAAAATCTATAATAAAATTAAAATGGAAGATTTTATTTACAATGATAAATACTTCAAATATTCAGTAAATTTTGTACTTTAATTTTTAAATTTATTTTTATTTTATTTATTATTGTTTTTTTAAAAATCACTATAAATATTTTTAAAATATATTACTTTAAATAATATTTACTTTTTTAAATAAAAATATAGAAATTAATTATATTTGAAAATTAAACAGATAAAATATTTCACAATTAAAAATTATAAAACCACTCTTTTATTTATTCATTTCTTTTGAATTCTAGTATGCATTATAAGCTCAATTTCATTGGAATAAGAGCATTTCCATCCCAATTTCTGCGGAAGATAATGTGTTCGTGTAAAATAAAAGTCGTGAACGATGATGTGACAAAATTTGTATTGATAGACACTGTAGTTTAAAATTAGTCATACAGTGGTCACCATACGTCATTCTTTAATTTTAATTTTAGTAGAAATTTAATTAAAATTAGACTCTTTTATTATAATAAAAAGAATTTGAGACACATTAAAAATCTAACTAAATAATTTAAAAAAGTTGAGTGAGCAAGTCTATTTGACCATCTAAAGTAGAAAGTCCCATGGACAATGTCTATTTTAAAATTTGTCACGTCAGCTCGACATTCAAAATAGACGGTACTATTGACGCTCTATTTTTTAAAATATTATCCACATAATTGATGTGGTCGTGGAGAAATTGTAAATAGATATACCACCGGAAATGCTCTCAACATACCATTTTATATGTACCATTATATCTAAAATAACATAATATCTGGTGTTTTTATTTGCAGTTTTTTAATTTTTATTTACGGTTTCTTAATTAACATTAAATAAGGACTGTTGCAAAAGTTTCAATCCTAATATGAGAAATTTTTATTGATGAAGAAAAGAGATACATTATCAATACCACAGAATTAGAATAATAAAATCACAACTAAACTCTGTTCAAGATCCCAAATAACAATCCTAAAACAATAAACAGTAACAAACATCAAAAAAAAAAAAAAAAGAGATTTCAAAGCACAAAGAACTCGATCTATTTATTTATTTATTATTATTATTATTTATGTTTTATGCAAGGGCACTTGAAATAAAAAATAATCAAATATATAAATTATATTATTAACTAATAAGATTAAGGATAAAATTGGAAACAATTGTGGTATTATCTAAATAATTTTATAATATTTACTATATCTGTTTCGTTAAATTGTGAATAAAAATTAATATCCAAAATTTATTTTAAATTTATTCAAATATAGAAATTCAATTTTAAAAAAATAATAGATTAATTCAACGTGGATAAAATAATTTGGTCCAAGCTCAACTAAAGGTTTGAAATCATGACTCAAATTCAAACTCAATTAAATATTGATGAAATCGGCAATAAATACATATAGCACTTAGAATAATCGTCAAGGACTAGGGCGCTCAAAATTCCAGAAAAACAAGTTAATGTACGAAAAAAATCTCGTGCGCATGAAACATCAAGAAGCGCGAGCAGGGGAGCACCCAAAAGTCTAGTCGAGGTTAAACGATGAAAAGACAGCGGTTGAAAGTTCATTTAGGGTTTAACATTAAAGTAGAATGCCCAAAAGTCCAGTTAGGGCTGGACATAGAAGCAGAACACCTAAAATTCCAACCAAAACTAGTTAAGAGCCCACATCAATAGGAGAACGACTTGAAAATCTCGCTAAAACCAGTTAAGGGGACAGAATCGTTTGAAATCCTGCCAATGTGCATACCAAAGGAAGACGAAGAGTTTGAAATTATCCAACAAATCAATCGTAATAAATGTATTAATTTATTGAATAACATAACAATTATACATTAAAAGTAGATTTGAGGGTCATAATAGGTATTATGACCGTTCAATATAAAGCTAATCATTAAGTACATCTTATTAGGTTAAATAATGATTTTGTTATTTTAATCTCACATGTTGATATGTTGTAGGTTGGAAACAAAATGAAAATGAGCCGTATGTGAAGTTGTTAGCAACAACAATTTGATTATGGAGGATTTTTGTGTGGTAATTTTTTCTTGGTGAATTTTTGTGTGACAATTTTTATTTTTGGTGTATTAATTTATATATATATATATATATATAAAGATTATAAAAATAGAAAGCTGATGTTGTAGTGTGAGAAAATACACTAATGGAAAGTTGAAGAAATTCAACATGAGTGATTAAAAGTCAATTGATCTACATGCGTTGGATAACTAAATTTTACGTTGATCAGTGTCCTAAATCAAAGAAGAAAAGGAAGAGATGTCCGAATTTCTTATACTAGCATGTTTAGTAGTTTAATATATGCAACGATGTTTATGAGATCAGATATTGCATAATCATTATAGTATTACGTAGAGTTATGTATAATCTTTGTAAAGAATATTGGATATCTTTAAAAAGGAATCTTAAGTATCTTTATGGAACTTTAGACATTGCTTTACATTTTGGAGGTAGAAAAAATGGAGAAAATTTTAAACTGATATGGTGGATAGATGTTGATTCAGATAAAGACATTAATAATATAAATTTACAAGTAATTACATCGTAAATTTGTTTGGTGTTCTTATAATTTGGATTGAAAAGAAATATAGTTTCGTACTTTATCATTTATTAAAGAAAAATATATAACATTAATTTATGCAAATAAAAAAGTAATATAGATCAAAAGACTGTATATTGAATTTGAATTAGTTTAGAAAACTATAGGTTGAAATGTTACCGTGTCAATCACCTAACAAAGAAAAACTACATATCATTTTGAATTTGATCTACATTGGTATTCAATACTATTTCACTGTATAGAAAGCTGAGTAGAAAGTGAATTTTTTTATTTTTTGAGAAAATAGGAAATGAATGGTGCAAATTCACTAACTAAATTTGTAAATACTAACTAAACTTATAAATATATTGAAGTTTGGATGGTGTAAAGATGATATAAACACCGAAAAGTTTTCGCCAAGTAGAAGAATGTTAGAATTTCCCATACTTCGAAAATAATCTAACTCGAAATTGTCGCTTACCAATAAATAAATGCGTAAAAGTAATGTGGTGGGAAAACAACTTACGGTCTCAGAAAGCTGCGGACCCTCAACAAATTGAAAAATAAACCTAAGTCATAAACACAGCCAAAGCTTTCGGCCGAAGAAGACCAATGCCCCTTCGGCCGAAATGGGCTTACTGAACCTGCGGCCGAACACACCTCTGCGGCCGAAGAACCCGACACAGACCCGGATGGCATTAACAAGCCCAGAGAGGAAACCAAGTCCAAGAAGGAAATCAAGTCAAAGAAGGAATCCAAGTCCAAGAAGGAATCCAAGCCCTAGAAGGAGATCAAGCCCAAAAAGGGAGTCAAGCCCAATGAAAGACCAAGTCCGAAAAGGAGACTGAACTCAGGGAGAATAAGGAGTCCCAATCCAAATAGAAACAGGACCCAAACACCTCCTATAAATAAGGGGTAGGGATGATTAGAAAGGGATCCGATTTTTCATTCATTAGAGCGAAACTCTGTGAAACCATCTTTGTAAGCTTTTAGCTATTTTCTCAAGCAATCTTAGCCTGATATTTGGCTGTGGTTTATTTGGCACCACAGTTTGGCGCCCATCGTGGGGCTACGAAACCTCACACACAAGGCTGAGATCTGAGAGAAATAACAATCCAATTCCCGATTATCCCAATTCTGTTCCATCCCCATCAGACATGGCACGAGCAAATCCCAACACCGTCGTCGTAGAAGACCAGACTCCAAAGACGCCAAAGGAGCAACTCGCCATAATGACGGAGATGCTCAAGAAAGTAGAGGAAGAAAAAGAACTATGGAAAAAAGAAGCAGAATCCAGAAAAGCCTCCTCTAAGGGAAGAACAAAGCAATCAAGCCAGAAATATTCACCCCTCCGTAAGAAGAGACTCAACTTTGAGGAAGGCTCCGACAAAGGGTCTGAAGAGAGCGACGGGTCAACGGAAAGTCACAAAACTCTAGATCTGAACAGCTCAAGCAGTTCCGATGATGAACAGACGAGGGCAATGTCGTCCAAAAGAGGCCGTGAAAAGCGCCGTGACCGTGAAATCAGAGAACTCAAGGACCTAATACAACGAACCTTAGGAAGAAGAATAACGATGCGCTCTTCAACTACGCGCTATTCCGATACACCATTCGCGTCCTGGATCCCGAACACCAGAATGCCTAAGAAGTTCTCCACTCCCAGCATGAAGCCCTACGAAGGAACCACGGATCCTGAGGATCACATCGCCGAATACAAGACTCGCATGGGGACGTGCAACATCCCAAAAGAAGATATGGGGGCCATAATGTGTAAAGCCTTTAGTTCCACTTTAACTGGAACCGCCCAAAGATGGTATTCTTCCCTCCCTGGGAAAAGCATCAGATCCTTCTCCTCACTAGCCACGAAATTCGTCAACCACTTCTCCGATAGCCGGAAAAAAGAGAAAGATGTGGATGATCTTTACTACCTAAGACAAGGGGTCAATGAAAGCCTCAGGCTATGTGAAAAAGTTCAAAGAAACCAAGATGGCCATTCCGGGTTACAGGGATAAAAGCGCCATCAAGGCCTTCATAAAGGGGCTTGTAAAAACGTCAAAATTTTACGAAAGCCTCAAACTAATAAAACCAAGGACTTTCGAAGATGTCCTCGAAAGAGTAGAGGATGCAATGGAGTACGAAGAAGAATTCCAACCTCGGAATACTAGGGGGCCGCCAAACGCCTTGAATCAATGAGGACGAAACGACCGCAGTAGCAGTGGACGGAGCGAGGAGTATAGAAGAAACCAGAGAGACTCCGATCGCAGCGGCCCCTCCAAGCCAAGTTTCGCCGGCCCAGATCCTATACGCAGGGAGAAAGAACTACTTCCGTAACCCCTCATCATACCCACGAGGGAGGCCCTGACAATACTCAAAACCTTAGGGGACAGAGTCAGGTGGCCCGAAAAATCTAAAAACCCCTCTGCAAGGAAAGATACGTCTCGATACTGTCAATTCCACGGAGACCATGGCCACAGCACCGACGAATGCTGGACCCTAAAAAGAGATGTGGCAGAACTTATTAAAATGGGACAGCTACGACAATACTTAACCGAGAAAGGAAGGGAAATTGTGGCCGAAGCCGACAAAAACCGACAGCGGATGAACCCAACCCCAGTAGCAAATGCAGAAAAAAGGGTGATTAACATGATAGCTGGGGGATCCGATACGTGCGGACTGACAAGCTCGGCTGTGAAGAGGAAGCTCAGAGAAACTCGGAGCATATACAGCATCAGGAGTGAGAACACGGACAACCATTACTCCATCACTTTCACCGAAGGAGAAGCTGGAGAAATAACGCACCTCACCACAACGCTTTGGTGATCAAAATCTCCATAGCAAACCTGACGGTAAAGAGGGTACTAGTCAACAACAACAACATCGTCATCAACATCTGTCTCACATTTCCTCTACTCCACCGAACTTTTTCTTTGACGAGAAGTGGCAATTGTCCAAGAAAGAACCACCTTCCAAAACCTCTTCCTCTTCCTCCTCCATGAGCTTTGTCAATAAAAATCCATCAAAGAACACTTTGAATTCGTCTCATAGAGGGTGTTCTTTCACCAGAAAACGTGCTCGTCTTGTCAAGGAACAGAGAGCTAGGTTTTACATCGTGAGGAGATGCGTCACTATGCTCATCTGTTGGAGAGACTACAACGATTTTTGAACCTCAAAATCGAAACTAGGATCTGAAGATTGAGAGAAATTGATAACCAGAACTGAATCAAAATCTAATCTTTTTATATCTCACTATTTTTCGAGTCAAGAAATTTTGCGTAAGAAGAAGTCGGCGATGGAGACTAGAAAGTGTTTCTCTTTATATATATACATTTGAAGAAAAAGAAGAAAATCATTAACCAAAATAGAGAAGAATCCAATTCAGCGAAGAAAAAAAAATAAATTTGCAAATACAATAGAGACACCTAAGAATTTACCAAGATGTTTAGCTTTAATGGTATTATTAACTGGTATGGTGAAGCCAGGAAGAGGAACTAGACAACGATTCTTCTAGTGAAGCAAGATTCCCCTAGACCAACAGGCGACTGGCTTCTCCCCTAGCAAGCTTAGGGTTTCAGGTTCGTAATAATTTCTAATACTGCTCGATCTTAGCAGGTACGCTTCCATACTCTCTCCTCTTCTTAGCCTCTGTAGTCTCAATTCTGAAGATAAATTTATGTGTGAATCTCTATTAAACTGAAAATTTATTAGTAAGTTGTACTTATTATCATGACTGATTTACCACATGATGCTTATTCTTTCTGTTCATTACCTGTGGATGTCTACGATTTCCTTCCTCTTTTAGTCATTTACTTTCAGAGTCATCAAGAGTACGGGCAACAAAATTGTCAAAGGGCAACCCGAAAAAATTGCCAAAGGGCAAGCCTCTGGTAAATCCAGAAGGTCTCGGGCGAAGACACATTGCTAAAGGGCAACCCGAAAAAATTTGCCAAAGGGCAAGCCTCTGGTAAATCCAGAAGGTCTCGGGCGAAGACACGTTGCCAAAGGGCAACCCGAAAAAATTGCCAAAGGGCAAGCCTCTGGTAAATCCAGAAGGTCTCGGGCGAAGACACATTGCCAAAGGGCAACCCGAAAAAATTGCCAAAGTGCAAGCCTCTGGTAAATCCAGAAGGTCTCGGGCGAAGACACATTGCCAAAGGGCAACCCGAAAAAATTGCCAAAGGGCAAGCCTCTGGTAAATCCAGAAGGTCTCGGGCGAAGACACATTGCCAAATGGCAACCCGAAGAAATTGCCAAAGGGCAAGCCTCTGGTAAATCCAGAAGGTCTCGGGCGAAGAAAAATTGACAAAGGGCAACCCGAAAAAATTGCCAAAGGGCAAGCCTCTGGTAAATCCAGAAGGTCTCGAGCGAAGACACATTGCCAAAGGGCAACCCGAAAAAATTGGCAAAGGGCAAGCCTCTGGTAAATCCAGAAGGTCTCGGGTGAAGATACATTGCCAAAGGGCAACCCGAAAAAATTGCCAAAGGGCAAGCCTCTGGTAAATCCAGAAGGTCTTGGGCGAAGACACATTGCCAAAGGGCAAGCCTCTGGTAAATCCAGAAGGTCTCGGGCGAAGACACATTGCCAAAGGGCAAGCCTCTGGTAAATCCAGAAGGTCTCGGGTGAAGACACATTGCCAAAGGGCAACCCGAAAAAATTGCCAAAGGGCAAGCCTCTGGTAAATCCAAAGGATCTCGGGCGAAAACACTTTGCCCAAAAACTCCAAAAACTGGGGGATTGATTCACCGATCGAAAAGAAAAGGCAAGAAAAATTGCAACAAAATATCTTTTCATTGATTAATAAAGATTACATCTAGATAAAACACTACAAGAAATGAAAAGTTATAAACCAGCGCCCTCTCGCAACGCGGCCGTAGCATCAAGCTCAGTCTTCGCCGATTTCGGAGTCAATGACCCCCTGATAACTTGCTCGAGGGCATAGGTTCTAGCGGTGACCTCGGCCTGGGAAGCCTCCTCAGCCAAGACCTCCACTTGACCCTCCAAGTCTTTCATCTTCCCTTCGGCTGCAGACTTGAAAGCTTTCAGCTCTTCTATTTCCTTGGCCTGCCTGTTGAGCTCAGCGTCCTTCACCTTGCAAAAGGACTCGAGACCCAAGTTATGAGCTTGCAACGCCTCAGAGCGTCTAACGGCCTCAATGCACTGAGCCGTTATCTTCCCCAAGTCATCCTGGGTGGCTTTAAGTTCGGCCGAAGCCTTGCTGATGCTCGCCTCCATCTCTCCACGGTCACGCATGACGGTCGAGAAGTGGCGACGCATCCCCACCGCCCCCTGAAGCGCCTGAAAGAAGACCAAATAATCAAAAACAGGTTGACAAAAGAAGACAAAGCGAAGTCTCAAGAACTTACCCTGTACAAGCCCCCAACGGCCATCTCATTGAACAAAGTGAATGACAGAGAGTTCAACCATTCCTCATCCTGAGGAAAGAAAAAACCATCAGCAGCCTTCACCATCCCGGTCGAAACCCTTCTACTGGAAGAATCGCCAAGAAACTCGAGGAAGAGGCCGCTCCCACCGGAAGCAGGCTTCTTGCCAGTGTGCTTAACCCTCCTTCGCGGGCGCACAAATCCCTCTTCCTCTTCCTCCTCTTCGCCCTCCTCTTCCTTCTTTGGCCTCTTTTCTCTATTAGTAGGACCGACAGGACTCCTCTCTTCTTCGACCGTAGGCTACTGCCCCTCGGTCACAGTCATCCCCTCAGCTTCATGGGGACCCTCTCCATCAGATGGCGCCCGACTCGAGCGAGCGTTGTTGGCCGAAGACCCCTGCCTCTCCTCGGTCGAAACACTCTCTCGACCAAAGGCAAAGGCCTTTTCCTGCTCCGCTTGGATCTGGCACTTTATGGCACGCATAGCAAGCGCTCGCTGACCCGATGACTTCGACATCACGTAATCAACAATTTCTGCAAACAAGTCAAAAACACACTCAATCCGACCGCCCGAAAATACTTAGAAAACTAAGTCAAAATCCACCTACTTGTCCTGGTGTAAAAATGGCTGGTGCGTAGCTCGTGCAACAACCTCTTGTGACCGCGTTTCTTATCAGGAAGCGCGAGAATAGCCTCGCTCCTTGCACGCGCTCGAGGAGACGACTTGCAATTTTTGGCACCATGTTTAGCTGCAAACATAACGAAAACCAGTCAATACAAACGGCCGAACAAGAACTGACAAAATGTAAGACAAGTCACAAGAAGACTATGTGAATCCATCCAACACAACGGGTAGCTCGGGTCCTTGCCCAAGCGAGTGGCGCCCCTGACAAAGAAATACTTGTCTTTCCACCGGCGTTCGTTAGACTTGAAACCCAGAATCAATATCTTTCCATGAGGCCGAGCGTTCAAGACATATCTACCAGTAGCCGGTTTTTCGCGTTTAATAATGTAAGAATAGAAGAAGTCTTCGGCCGAAAACGATAAATTATACTTCTCTTTCAAGCGGTCCACGCTCAGCAATATACGGATAGCGAGCGGAGTCAACTGGCTAGGATGGATTTGGCACCAAATGCATAACTCCTCAACTAGACCCATGATGGGAAACCTGAGACCAATCTCGAAATGCCTAAGATAATAAGGCTCCCATCACTCGGCCAAAACATCGACAACCTTCTCATTATCATTGGGAAGCCTAGTCTCGACCCAATCAGGAACTTGCAACTAAAACGCATAGACTCCAGCTCTCCCCTCGTCATAGTACTTCGAACGTTAAGCCAATGAGGGAGAATACCTTGCGGCCTAGATTCGGCAGGAGGATTACGTGCGGACGAACAGTTGGCATTATCTTATTCGGCCGAAAAATCACAGGTGAGGCCAGCAAAAGTGGACGTATCCAAGGAGTTAGAAGATGACATCTACACTCGACCGAAAAAAGCAGGTTAATGGTCTTCGACTGAAGTTAGGGCAACACAAACACCGATACACAAAAGGCAGCACTATGAAGTCGCGGACACGTGTACACATGGAAAATAAAATAAAATAAAAGGAAAAGCGGCAAAAATGCGAAAAGACAAAATCAAAACCCAGTCAACAGAAAAGAAATCGATTGGAAACCTAACCATTAACCAAACAAGATCGACAGATTGCCGGAAAACCACAGTGAACCCAATGGCGAAATAAAAAATTCATAAAACAGGCAGCAACAAGGCCAAAACCGGCAAAACTAAAGCAGTAAAAGCAACTGGAAAACTAAAGAAAAGAAGTGACAGAAGCTAACCTTGAGAATGCGAGGAAGAAGAACCGAAAACTAGAACCAAAAGCTTCACCGGAAGAGACGATGACGGTTGAGCTTCGTCTTAGAGAGAGAGACTGAGAAATGAATTTGAAAAGATACAAGAGAGAGAGAAGCAAACCAGCACTTAAATAGAGAGACAATGATTTCACTTTTAGGGCACAGCAGTCGAGGAGCCATCAAATTTAAAAGATTTGATACGCAAACGCTGACTTGGAAGGCAAAAAGAAAAAATTGGCTAACTAGTGGAATCCTAGCTGGCGATACACCCAGCATAAAAGACGATCTCTCGGTCGAAAGGACCCTAATGAAAGGAGACTTCTTTGACCAAAATAGGCCACCAACTTATTGCCACACTTGGAAAAGCCAAGTAATGGCAATAGGGGGATTACTGTGGTGGGAAAACAACTTACGGTCTCAGAAAGCTGCGGACCCTCAACAAATTGAAAAATAAACCTAAGTCATAAATACAGCCAAAGCCTTCGGCCGAAGAAGACCAATGCCCCTTTGGCCGAAATAGGCTTACTGAACCTGCGGCCGAACACACCTCTGCGGCCGAAGAACCCGACATAGACCCGGATGGCATTAAGAAGCCCAGAGAGGAAACCAAGTCCAAGAAGAAAATCAAGTCCAAGAAGGAATCCAAGTCCAAGAAGGAATCCAAGCCCTAGAAGGAGATCAAGCCCGAAAAGGGAGTCAAGCCCAATGAAAGATCAAGTCCGAAAAGGAGACCGAACCCAGGGAGAATAAGGAGTTCCAATCCAAATAGAAACAGGACCCAAACACCTCCTATAAATAGGGGGTAGGGATGATTAGAAAGGGATCCGATTTTTCATTCATTAGAGCGAAACTCTGTGAAACCATATTTGTAAGCTTTTAGCTATTTTCTCAAGCAATTTTAGCCTGATATTTGGCTGTGGTTTATTTGGCACCACAAGTAATTTTTTTAAAAAAAAGATTACATGTATAAGTTGTGCTCGTATATAAATTTTGAACTTTTGGATTAAAGGATATTTTAGGATAATGTTATAATTACATAATGTAAAAATAAATTAAAATTTCTAACCATTACGGAAAAATAAAATTTTTTTGGGGTAAATGATAATTAACCCCTATTCGAAAAAATTGAATAAATGGGTACTACCATAATGTTATATTCTAATAATATTATTATATAATTATTTTAAACTTAAATAATAATTATTTAAAAATCGGATCATATATATACATATTATAGTAATAATAGTCAAATAAATATTTGTATTAAAAATTTAAGTTTTATATTTTTTATTGTTTATTAAATTTTAAAATTTTATTTTTTAAAAAATTAAATTAGATTTTAAAAAAAAATATTTTATACAACATTACACTAGTACTTAAATATATACTTTTTTTTTTAAATGTTGGTATGCTGTTTTTGTATCACGCATCTTCCGGGATAGCTTTAGATAACACTAAAAACAAAATAAATTAGTTAATTAACTGCATTAATTATAAAATATATATTATTAGATGATTAGTTAGGTCATATTATCTACAAAAGTAGGAGGGTGATAGTAGACCATGCAGGAACTAGTTGCTCGCCGGTGGTGGTGTTGGATGTCCACGAAGCTGACGCTGTCATTGGCGGTAGGACAATCTTGTCCGGTGATGAGACTGCTATTTGATGATGGTGAGGCGACGGCGAAAGAGATGAGCGACCTCGGCGTTGCGGCGAAGGAGAGGAGTGACCTCGGCGGTGTGACGAAGGAGGAAATGGCGAGAGGGAGATTCACACGGCTGATCTTTTTTTTTTCTTTCTTTGAATTTGAATGAGTGATTGATCACACAAAAACAGACACAAAAATGACATACCAACATTAAAATTAAACAAGCTAATGTTCGAAAAAAATCTCGTGCACAGGAAAGATCAAGAAGCGCAAGTAGAGGAGCATCCGAAAACCTAGTCCAGGTTAAACGATGAAAAGATAGTGCCAGAATATCTATTTAGGGCTTAATATTGAAGTAGAATGTCCGAAAGTCCAGTTAGAGCGGGACATAGAAGAACAACACCTAAAATCCCAACTAAAGCTAGTTAAAGACCACACATCAAAAGGAGAGCGGTTCGAGAATCTCGCTAAAACCAGTTGAGGGGGTAGAACCCCTCAAAATCCTGTCAACGTGCATACCAACATTTAAGGAATATGAAGAGTTTGAAACGAACCGAGGGTAATATGAAATGTTTATCATTAGATTCATCTTAAAATGTTAAATAATGATTTTGTTATCTTAACCTCACATGTTGATGATACGTTGGTGATTGAAAACAAAATGAAAATAATCCAGTTTGTGAAATGGTCGTTAGCATGGCAATTTGATTGTGAGGATTTTTGTGTGGCGATTTTTATTCGTGGTATATATAAAAGATCGTAAAAATATATAGTAAATTTGAAAATAATTTTGAATAGAAATTGTATGTATATGTTACTATATTATAAGTTGTATTCGTATATAAATTTTGGGTTAAAGAATATTCTAAGATAATATTTTAATTACATAATATAAAGAGAAATTAAAATTTCTATCGATCTTTCATAAATGAAAAAAGATTTGGGGTAATGATAATTTACCACTCTTTGGGGGAAAAAAAATGAATAAGTGGGTGCCATCATTATTTTTGCTTTTCTAGACAGTACCATACATTGTTTACCATAATATTATTATATATTTATTTTAAAATTAAATTATAATTATTTAACTATATATATATATACATATTATAGTAACAATAGTAAAATAAACATTTGTTTTAGAAATTTAAATTTATCTTTTAATGTTTATTAAATTTTAAAAGTTATTTAAAAAAAATTAAATTAGAATTTCTTTTATACTTTATACAGTATTATACTATTACTTAAATACATACGGTTACATTTTATTCTAATGTATTGGAATGAGACGTGGTGTCCCCTAATTTATTGTTCACGTCTATAAAATGGATAAAAAGGAAATAATAAATAAAAAAATGGAGAGCAGAAATAGCAAAGGCAGGACATGCCGAAAATAAAGATGGAATGGAATGGGCTCTTGATATGAAATGAAAGCAACAGAAGCATCAACACATAAATGTAGACCTTCCAAAACTCATTAACTCTCCTATTCTTCTTTTGTCTCTTCTTTTGTCTCTCAACCAAATCTCCTTCCCTTGCCTTGCCTGTACATATAGTATCTTCACCACCACCTTCCAGAAACTCAAAAAGTAACCACACCTTTTTTCATTTATTCTTCGCTTTTGCAACGAACAATGGACGACTCAATCGACGAACAGCTCTTCATCTCTTTCCCCTTCGACTTCGATTTATTAGATGACGAAATACCTCAAAACAACAACCACCACAACTTCTCTCCACCACCACATCACACTCTCTGGAATCCACAAGTATCTACACTCATTCTCTTCATTTTCATTTTTCACTTCATTATATAATAATTTCTTTTTTTCTCTCTATGTTGTAGATACTTGAAGATGAATTTTCATTTCCTTCTATATTGGAAGATATTGATAACGAAGTGTTTGCATTGGCTTCTTCTTCTTCCTCCGTTAGTATTAATTCTAAGTTTGACTGGATATTTAAATATTTTACTATCTAATAATAATGTGAATGGTTTTTCAGGAAGGGAAGACATTGCTGGATAATCATCAAGTGTTTAATGCTTTGTCTTCTGATGATAATAATCCACAAACAGTAAATACCCACCTACCTGACACAAACTTGTCTATTTATTTTATTTTGTTTGTTACTTGGAATCAGATTTGATTAGTTCAAATGAACAGATTGGGGCCGGAAATGGACACTTGAATCAACTACCGGGGTCTTGTCTCTATCAAAATACCGATCCATTAAGGTATATTATCACTATAATATTAGTATTTTTGTACTTGTAATTATCAACAAATTAATTATTTATTGTTTCATGTCTGTGATGTGATTTTAGATCCCAAGATTTGGACACCGAAGAACAGTTACTTAATCAATTGCTTAAGAATATGATTGAAGGGTATTTATTCTGCATATATTTGTTTGTTTAATTATTTATTAATTTTAACAACACTAACATTAAAGTTAAAATTTATAGGCCAAAATGTTCACCAAATAATCAAGTGGATCGAATCCCATTGGCTTCTATGTCACCAAATTCGCTACTTCTTTCCCTTCCTCTTTTGAGGTATATGAATTAATTATTCTTTTTTTTTTTTTTTTTTTTTAGAAATGATTTTTTTATTTTATATTTTAAAAATATTTGGATATGTAGGCCACAGCCATATCAAGTAAACGAAGCTTTATTCCCAACGAATCTACAAAATTCACAAGGTCGGTCTAAGTATACTTTAAGGTAATAATAACTTTTTTTAACTTTAATCCAATCTCTGCATAATATGTACACTACACTGTATAGCATGTGACCATCATCCTGAATATAATATATAGGCACCCCAACCAACAACAGCATTATCAACTCAACAACTCTGCAGTCAAACCCTTTTCACCTAATACAAAAAGGTACATCCATCTTCTCTCACTTTTCACTGCTTATAATGTTGAACGTACTTTTGTCATGTCTTTTATATATACAAAAATTCTATTTTATTATTTATGTTATTAAAACTTCCAGGGGTACTCAAGAAGAGTTACAAAACGTTCCAAATCAACAAATAATGTCGAACCTAGTTTTGCCAAGTTTATTCGACTCGCAAATCGACTTGCATTCACAACCTTCCATGTTCCAGATCCAGAGGTACACAAATCAAATTAATCACAAATCAAATCTTAATTATATATAAATAACCATTTAAATGTACATGTTGGTAGGTCTCAGATTCTTGAAGAGCAAGAATTGTTGAATAAAATAACGGGACCATGTCTTCCATATCCCAGCAGCCTTGGAGGCTCTCGATGGACCCAGTTTTTGAACTCAACAGAACTAATTAAACATGTGTGTACACTGTACTAGTTGAAAATCAACATTCCTTATTGTATTTTCACCTAACAGATTGCATTTATTCCAACAGGACTCGAGCTCATCCTTCTCTGAACTCAAAATGTCTTTAAAAATAGACAAAAAGGTAGTATTAATAATCCTTTTTAATACCCAGTTGTTTATTTATTTTTGGCAGAATAATTTTATTTTTATTTATTTATTTTCAGAAAAATTTTCGACGTCCTAGAAGAAAAAACCGATGTGAAGCTAAAGAACCATCTCCTGTATCAAAGCGTCTAAAGGTATATTATTTTTAAAATAATAAAATATATTATTATAAAATAAATTAAATTGATTAAATATTAATAATTTTGATAGAGGGATTTAGTAAGCCAAGGAGATCAAATTTTGGAGACGACGGAGGGTGGAAAGCAGAACAGTTTCAATGAAAGGTTATTTTAGTAAATTCAGTTACTAAAATTTTAATTAATATTAATTATGTTGAAAAAGATGGTGTGTAAATTGTTTCAGGTCAGTGAAGATATACGACGAAATATTCGAAAGCGTAGGACTGCCTATCGATCCACATCTACGACATCTTCTGGCGAAGTAGTAGAAGGAAGGAACAATGAATTAAATAAATAAATAACATATTTTTTTGTTAGTAAGGAAAAGACAATAATGTCCTTTTGTGTGTCGTTTTTGATTGTATAATAGTTTAGTGTTGTGTTGTGTGTAAAGAGAGAGAAGTGCGGGGCTTGAAATGGGCACTCTCCTCTCCTACTAGTTTTGACAAGTCATTAGAACATTTAATGCAGTGTCTGGTATTGTTTTGAATATATTATTATTATTATTATTATTATTATTATTATTATTATTATTATTATTATTATTATTATTAATATTAATATTAGTTTGAGCAGTACGTTGTTGTTTTTCCGGGAAGGAAAATAGTACGAGTACTACTAGGAAAGGAAGGAAAGAACATTCAATTCGATGATGTGCTAATGGATTAGGAAGTAGGCCCACTAGTGTCATATTCTTGGGCTAGGGCTGGCCCATTACTATTAAAGGAACTTTTGCCCTACCTAATTTTAGGACCGGATTACTTTCTCAAAGGTCTATCCATCCCGAATTCAACATATACAAAATACAATTCCAATAACAAAATTATATCAAAATATTAGTCACAGGATCCTATAAGGAATTTAAAATACATTTCATTTTTCTTAACTGTTAAAAGAAAAAAATCAAATGAGTATCTTAATTGTTCAGCATAACATATACCAATTCATATTTTATTTAACTTTTTCTAAATAAAGTTTTAGCTTATATTCATTACTTTACTGCACTAATAAAGAGTGAATGAATTTAAAAAGTTTACAAAATTTAGTTAAAGAATGATAAAATTCGCGAATAGTAATACGCTGTTCAAGATGGTTTAGCTCGATCACCTGAATTCTCATTTAGGCACTAGACAAAAATAATAAATAATAATAAAAAATAAAATTAGACTATCAATACCTAATTCGTAAATCTCGGCCCTAACATAGACAAACAAGTATACATTCAACATCATATAATTAAGATGAGCAATCAAATGATGAGCAATCAAATTCATTCTAATGAACTTACCAAAGTTCCATATTCAATCAAGTAATTCATTCAAATCAAGCTTGCCAATCATTTAAGATCCAAACAAATGAACTCATTCGTTTTCAATATTTACAAGTTATAGAGATTATTGACGAGTTAAGAACTCAACAACACAAAACGAATCTGAAACACTTGTCAATATATCAACCGTGTAATGTCCAAAATTTAGGTTAAGATTTTTCATCTATTATTTTAAATATTTTAAAAAGTGTTCATTATTTATTTTAATTGTCTTCTATTATTGAATTTCATACCGGAATGAATAGGAGTATTTAAAAACGTAGGCATTAGACTAAATTAGAAGTTAAAGTGAAAGGTATTTTTAAATTCAGAAAAGTCTCATTTTTTAGTTAAAATGTCCTTTTTTTTTTTTTTTTTTTTAATGTCAAAAGGATCATTTTATCCTTTTTAACATAAAATTCAGATTTTAAAAAATGATGACGATTTTTGGTATAAAATATAAAAACAAATTTTTAGAGAGTTATAAAAGTGGAGGAAATAAGTTTGGATAGAAAATGAACACATAATTGAATCGGGCCTAAAGTTGACCCATTCCAAAGCCAACACCCATTAAAGTGTCATGAAACAACACTCACCCCACCCAAACACCACACTCTCATCTCTCTTCTCCCCAACTCTCATTTCATGTTTTATACTCTTCTCTGTAGCCTAACATTAACTTCCATTTACTCCCCATTTAAAAACCCTAACTTAATTGAAAATCAACTCTAGTGGCTACTTGCCGAATTGAATACAGAGTTACTTGCCGGGTTGTAAACTCAGTAACTAATAATAAGATAATACAAAAATGACTTCAAGAATCTCGATGCCGATTTAATTGTCGAGTTACTTGTAACGTCCAACCCCTGCCTCCGGATGACTCGAGGCGTGGTGGCAGGGCGCTACGTCATTACTTGACCGGTCTTAAAGCTAATCACTAGCCCCATAGACCAGCATTACACTTTCTAGAATGCTTTTTTCTTCACTCATATATTTTCCGGAAAAACTTCCTGAAAGGTCATCAATCCCAAGATTGTTCTAAGTCAAGCACGCTTAACTTTGGAGTTCTTAAGTTCTAGGCTCCAGAAAAACAATGTGCGCATTGGTGATATGAACAACAATTCAATTCCTTTTAACCCTGTCTCAATATGGGGTGTTAGAATCCACCCCCTTAGGACACAACGTCACAACGTTTTTACTGTGGTTAGCCCACATCATTCCCAGAATCTCTACCCCCACTAGACAAATTTCCTGGGCTCTTATGTCCAAAGGCGCACTCGCGGTCGCATCTGATACCATTTGTAACGTCTGACCCCACCCCCAGATGACCCGAGGCGTGGTAGTAGGGCGCCACGTCATTACTTGACCAGTCTTAAGGTTGACCACTAGCCCCACAGACCACCATTACGCTTTCCAGCATGCTTTTTTCTCACTCGCATGCTTTGTCCTCACTCGCATGCTTTCTGGAAAAACTTTCAGGAAGATCACCAATCCTAAGATTGTTCTAAAAGTCAAGCACGCTTAACTTTGGAGTTTTCAAGTTCTAGACTCCTGAAAAACAATGTGCACATTGGTAATATAGGTAACAATTCAATTTTTTTAACCCTATTTCAATATGGGGTGTTACATAACTTCTATAGCTATTGCCTAGCTACCTGACGAGTTACATGCCAAGTTATAACTTAGCAATGCAAAAAATAAAATAAATTAGAGGAGAATGACGAGTTAATTTCCAAGTTACCACTGGATTGTAACTCGACACATATAGAAGAAAATCCAACCAGAGGCTACATTCTGGATTGTGATCGAGCTGTTTTCTAAGTTTAAACTTGACATTCTATGAAGAAAAACACTACAAAGGCTAATACTGAGTTTTAAATAAGTTAGTTACCGAGTTTCAAACTGAGCAACATACGAAAAATATCCTGTTTTAGGGCTGACCAAAACCTGAAAATTACAAAAACTCTCCAAGCATGTCTCATATCTTTAGATCCAATTTCAAGCACCAAATATACTCATCATTTAGTTATTTACCCAAGCATGTCTCATATCTTTAGATCCAATTTCAAGCACCAAATATACTCATTATTTAGCTATTTACCGTTAGGCCTTATTTCATCAATCAATTAAGCAATTTTATCAACAATAGCATACAAATATCATTAAGTATTTTGTGTCCAATTTTATCATCAAATGATCATAAACAAATTGAGATTTCGAAAATAGAATCAATATGGATCAAAATCCTAAGTGAGGCAAGTGTGTAGTAACTGAAGTTCAACAGTCCTAACACCAAAAGATTGTTTTATAACCATTATGGATTCTTATCCCAAATCGAATAAACCAATACAAAATAAGCTAGAATCATAGAACCGTCAATACGTAGGTGTAGGTGGACTATGCACGTCCACCAAACTATAAGATTTATTACTAATTATTATTATTTTAATTATCCACACTTCTTATTGTTGGAAATTATTTCTTTCAATAACCATTCAGCCAACTTATGATACCATTAAGCCGTCAATGTAATCATATTGTTGAACATCTCATATAGGGATGAAAAAATAATCCATAAACCCACCAATATGTGGATGTCCATTCACAAAATCCATTGCTGGGTTCGGGTTTGCGAGTTCACAGGTTTGTGGGTTCGAGTTTTATTTTCAATTCTTTAATTATTGTAGATTTGGATTTGGGTTTGGGTAATCCTAACCCGAATTCGCGAACCCATAATTTTTTTTATTTTTTTAATTAGCAAAAATAATTTTTTAAAAAATTAAAATTTTTACAATTGTTTTAATTTAAATTTATACAATTTTTTAATCAATTTTTTTAATATTTAATGTCATTTAATTTTATTATTATTTTTAAATAAAAATCTAAATAAAGCAACTTTAGTACCATACGTGAACTAATTGGTTGTGGGAATAAACTCTTTTAAAACCACAATAGTAATATATATTAACATGAATTAATTGTTATATTGAATTTTTACCTAATAATTATCACTTAATATATATATTTAATTAATTTATTTATTTTGTGAATACCCGCAGGTGCATCCAAATCCGCGGGTTCAAATCCAACCCGAATCCATTAAAAATGTATAGAGTTCGGATCGGGTTTAGGTGATTCGGGTTGGAGTTGCAACTATGGCCATCCCTAATCTCATATCACCCTTCAATCTAATCACTTATATTTTAACCAGTGAAATTACTCGCGCTCTGTGCGAGATGACCAAATATATAGTATTTTAAAAAAAAAATTTAATAAATATAAAAAAAATTCACATTAAAAAATATTTATATCTATAATCTATTCCATCACTACTATTTTGAATATCTTAAAATCATAATTTCAAATTTTAAATTATTTAAAGGGAGAAATCCAAAAAACCTACACATGTTTTCCTAAATACCAAAAAAACCTTATAAGTTTGAAAAATACCCAAAAAACCTATACATGTTTGCTTAAATATCCAAAAAAACCACATAAGTTTAAAAAATATCCAAAATCCCACTTGCTGTCAACTCTCACGGAATCTGTAGGTATAGTTGTTAGTGTCTTTAATGAGTGAGAAAATGACAATTATACCTTTGCAACAAATGAACAATTAATGTTATTTATTTTAGGGAGAAATCCAAAAAACCTACACATGTTTGCTTAAATATCCAAAAAACCACATGAGTTTAAAAAATACCCAAAAAAAACCTATTAACATTTTTTGAAAATCGATTATTTTCCACTTCCATTAATTTTTCCGTCATATAAAACTGTTGACCGGTTTTACTTTGGCATTGGCATATTTAACTTTGGCATATTCGTAACTTCATCGTTAAAGAGAAAAAATTACGTGGTGACGAAAATATCGAGTAATCATTGCTCTCAACTATCCTCACAACTTTCTCGGTTAGCATAACGAAGCCTTGCGTGGGATCAAAGGATATAAAAAACCAATATTTTAGTTATTTTAAAAATATTTAAAAACTGCAATAGTCAAATATAATAATTAATATTTTTGTTTGTGATGTTTAAAATTGCAATAGACAAGAAGAGCTATTAGTCTGCTTGTCTTATGGTTTGTTTTCCTCTATTTGCCAAAGATAAAGCACTTTCTATTTGTATTTGTTTTGTTTTCACATTTAATGCATTTATATTTTCTATACATATAACTTGTGAAATTTATTTAACTTTTATTGATTTATTTAGATTATTTAATTACATGAGTATATTTATATATCACTTAAATAGGATAAAGGTACATATGACCCTTCAATAAGGTCACTCAATTTTGAAAATAGGGTATAAAAATATAAATACCAATTAAATTGATATTTATAATATTTTTCAAAATAAATTGAATAAATAGTTGAACATCCAAATTTATAAAAATAAATATTATGCAATTTTAAAAATAAATAACATTAACGGTTAAAGGGTATAATTATCATTTTCTCATTCATTAAATATATTAACGACTATGGACATGGATTCCGTGAAAGTTGACACCGAGTGGAATTTTGGGTATTTTTCATACTTGTGTGGTTATTTAGGTATTTAGACAAACATGTGTAGATTTTTTGGATTTCTCCCTTATTTTTATATATATATATATTAAATACTAATAAAAAATAAATAAAATACGATAGCTTGATACATATATAAATTAAAAAAAAATCAATGCATTTTAACCGTACATAATATTTGTCAACAACTACTTTTTCATTTAAAATAATTCCATGCGAAATTATACTTTTCTCGATATTTGTACAACCTCCATTAACCTTCCAAACTCTGTCCTCTCAAACTCGCAATCCATTACTCCAACCATCCGTCAACATGCCACCAAAATTCGAACAACTTAAGTTGTTGACAACTTTATTCGCATTATCATCGATGATGATGATGGAGCCGTAAATTCTCTCGCTACTAAGATTGATTATCTCAATTTCCTCCCAAGAAGATAGAAAAAGACAACCATATTCAAAACTAAATTTGTAGAACTTAAAAGATGAGTATGTGAGGAAACTTGAAAGATGAGGATGTGAGGAAAAATTATGTGAGAATGATCTCTATTTATATAATTTTTTTTCGGTGGTTAATCGAGGGGAGGAAGAGGAAGAGGTATGGATATATGAATTGAAGAGATAGAATATGGACCGCTATTTAAATAGGGATGATTTAATAGTAATCCATTTTCATTCTAACGACTTATTGAGTTTTATTATATGTTTTCAATAAAAAATTAAATGTATAATTTATATAGAAATGAGTTATAAATTATTTTAGAATTCATTAGTAATATTGCATGTGGGCCACGAGTCATTAAATAAGGAGGAGAGAGATAAAGTAGAAATGCAAAACAAAATCTTGAAACAAATATCGATTATTCACAAAATCTTGTCAAAATATTACTCATATTCAAAATAGAAAAAAAAAATGGCTATTTTCCCCAACGCAGAACTCTCCACGTGTCCTGCCATCTTTACGGGCCTGAAAGTTCTGCTTTATAATACATATAAATGAATTGAATCAATTTTTTTTTTACTTTTTTTAGAAACATATATAATAGATTAAAAAAAACTCCTCACGCCACACAAATTAGATAAACGGAAACGATTTCATTATATTTCCCATCATTTCTGAGATGTGTGGACATTTTAACTGCCGCAGTAAATATAGCCTAGAAGATAATTTAACAAATGGCCATTCCGAGCTTTCAATTTCAGATTCGGACAAACAATATATTACATTTTTCCTGCAATTTTATTTTATTTTATATATATATATATATATATATATATACCGGCTCTGCAAAGACATACTAACACACTCTTGATAAATACCTCTCTTCGACTAAAATCCACATCAACAGTTATTGATAGCAGATAACTTACGAGCAAGGCATGCATCTATAGCTTCAGAAACTGTAATGCAAACAAACTCTTCTCCAATCATCTCAACAAATTTGGCTAACTTCAGCTTTTCAATAACTTGCCATCTTGGACAGGCCATTGCCAGCTGCAATCACAATACTCGTATTAACATCATAACCACTCCACTTCACATTTTTTACAACAAAAAAACTGCATAAAAATCTACTTACTTGAATACCATTTGAAGCTAATTTCCTCTGCAACTCCTCTAGAGCAATAATTCCTGAGGTGTCAATGTTCATCACACTTGACATGTCTAGTATCACTGCTTGGATTGTTCTCTTTGCAGATTCTTCACATTCATCACCTTCTTCTGTGACCCATTTAAGTATCCTGCAAAGAATATGGACTAATTGCACCTCAGCATTGCATTATCAATCAATACAAGTACAACAGAAGGGCTTACTGACATTACCTCTCTCTTATGAAATTAGCATTAGCAAAGCAAAGTATTGCAGAGTTGATTCTAATTGTCAATAGGTGAGGAGTCTTGATAGCCATTGGATATTGACTTATGTCACCAAATGTATCAGTTCTTGGTAGTCTGCCGATTTCTTCAATGCTTGGTCGAATTGCATTTAGCAGTACCTTTGCAAATGATATTGCTACCTGTTAAGTAAATTTATCAAGAACATCATTGTGGTGCAAATAAGGAAAAGAACATATTGACATTTGTATTTTGTAGTATGATTGCGTACTGCGACTAGAAGACCAATCTCTACTGATTCGAACAGGACTCCCAGAAAAGCACCAATGCAAGCAAGGAAATCTAGTTTGTCCACCTTATATATGTGAATAGCTGCATTTATGTCAATTAGTCCAGGAAGAGCAGATAAAATGATTGAAGCAAGGATGGCAACTGGAGTGTAGTATAATAGCCTGGTGAACAATATCAGTGACAGTAGCACTGTCACTGCCATCACTAAATTCGAAACTACTGTCTCACACCCTGCGCTGAAATTTACAGCAGTTCGCGAAAATGATCCTGTGAAGACATGTCATGTGTTAACAACATAAGCAATTACTTGAACTAGTATCAGTATTCATAGAAGCTCACCTGTAGCCACATAACAAGAAGTTAAAGAGCCTACAAGGTTCATGAAGCCCATGGCTACCATTTCCTTGTTTCCATCTAGGTGGTAGCCTTTTATGGAAGCAAAAGACCGACCAACCGCGATGGCTTCCTGTTATATCAATATTTTCAATAAATCAAAGTGGAGAATTGGAGAAACAAGAGTCATCTAGATTAAGTAAACACTTACAGTAAGTGCAACAACAGCAGATATTAGTCCGATTTTGGCTGTTTGTCCCAGATGAGGACTTTTGAACTGTAACTGATTGACTGAACTTGGATTAAGTCCTCCTTTGATGTGTTTTATTATCTTGACTCCATGCTTGTCTGCTTTGGTTATGTAGACTATAAAAGTTGACAATATAACTGATAGAAGAGGAGCAATAGCAGGCAACCAGAAAAGCCTTTTATTTCTTCTTCCCTGAAGAATATACAACATCCATCATATGTTCATGTTGGCGAAACACAATAATGAAAAACTTAAATACAATTTTCTCAACTTACAATAAACCTAGCAGCTAGAAGGAAGATGAGGAATGAACAGCCCAGGACAAAATTCAGTGGATACCACTGCAAAATAAAAGCAATCATTGGATGAATTATTTGTTCTTTTAAACAATATAGATGTAAACTAAAACAGCACTTACTCCATGGTGAAATGATGAGAACACAGATTCCAATACAGAGACCACATCAGTTTTGTTGGTGAAATGAGAGATTCCAAGTAGACCTTTTAGCTGCTGAAGTCCAATTATAATGGCTGCACCAGCCATGAATCCAACAATAGCAGCATGTGAAAGAAAATCCACCAGAAACCCCAACCTGAATCATTATATATTATTATTAACTAAACTAAACCCATTTTCAAATTTGAACCATTAATTCATTTTCATTAGTACCTAAACAAACCAAATACAGATTGGAAGAGTCCTGCAAAGAATGTGACAGTGAAAACAAGATTCCTGTAAGCAATGGGGTCAACTGCAGGGTCTTGAATTTTCTGAACAAGGGAAGATAGCAGCATTGAAACCACAGCTACTGGTCCAATAGCCAAATCTCTTGAACTTCCCATTAAAGCATATACCAAAGGTGGAACAAAACTTGTGTCTGATTTTGTAAAAACAAACCAAATCAGAGACTTAATTCACTTACATCAGCATAACTGATAAGTTCATAAATAAGTTACTTACATAGACCATATTCTGGATCAAGTTTTGCTAGATTAGCATATCCTATACTCTACAAAGCGAAACAGAAAACATAGGCAATGAGATTTATAACTTGTTAACTGAAAGTAAAGAATCAGACACAAGTGAAGATCAAATTCAAACCTGAGGAATGCTAAGACTTGCTAGAGTTAAACCAGCCATCAAATCCCTCTTGAACTTGAATGGCTTATAGTTTCTTCCCCAGTCAAGAATAGGAAACACACCTTTCAATAATGCAAAAGCATCTGTCTTTTTTCCAGGAAACAAGCTTCCTTTAATTGAACCTATGAGCTGTTTCCATAAACTTGGTGGCTCTGGGGAGTTGAGTAACCACTTTGATCTCTCAATCCCACCAGAATCCTCCATTTCAAGTTGCTGTCTCTCCTCCATGCTCAAAGATTCAGTCTGCAGCTGACTCATCTTCTGTTTCTTTGAAGTGTTTGGAAGAACTCTAATAGATATCTGTTATTGCTTCCTGTCCTGTCAATGTTGAAGATTGAACATCTATATTACCAAGTTCATCTATCTATCCATTGAAAACATGTTTCATTGTCAATTTGTCATCTTCTGTTGAGAGAAACAGAAGAGTGACAATAAAGGTAAACAAGTTGCCATAAATAGCTTACATTCAATATAAATGAGGCTCATTAGGTATTTAATACTCATTGTAACATTATGCAACGTTATACTTTTCTGCTTTTTGAACGAACATATATATTTAATAAGCTTGATTCCTCATGTTTGTAGTAAATATACTTAATTTCATAGACTGAAAAGGTAATATCAGCTTCACTCATTGTGCCATGTTTGGCCCACACACTCTACATATTTTGTTTTCATTATTATTTCTATTCATCTTATCTCTTATCATTCTTTGTTCTGCTAATTTGATATTCTTCAAACACAAATGAGTGAACAATGAATTTGCTTCATTAACTGCTACTAATGAATATTAATAGTTACAGATTAAACTCAAAACCATTCAAGTCTTGTCTGTACACTAAGAAGGAGGTGTACCACTCAATTAGTCTTATATAATCGAATCTTAATCTCTAATTTTGTTTTCAATAATTGAAAATCATTGATGATAAAATAGTCAACTCAGTTGTTGAAATTGAATAGTTTGAAGCCACCAATTATCTCTAATCCAAATTCAATAGCTCTTCTCCATGGACTGTTGTATAGAAAAAAGCAAACAAAAGATTCTTCTACTGGGCTTAAATCCAATCAAGACAACAGATATAAGAGTGGTCACATCAAATTTGTTACAGTACCACTATGATAAAGAATATAGGTATATTTATCAGAAGATGTAATTAGGCCATACTGATAAAGCATAATAAGCACCATGTATGGATGAGGAAAAACAGCCCATATGTATGGAGGAGGATATTATGGTCCCCTTAGGACCATTGTATTATATATTTATATATGTGTTTGGTTCTCCACAACTTAAGTTATCATAGGCTGCATATATATTGAGTTGAGTGTCTTGATCAAAAGAATGAATGACTAGTACTACACAAACCGACCCACTTTGTTTTGATTCCTGCGTGTATGTTTTGTTCTTTTATTTGTCTTTTTCATAATCAATAGTGCCACTATTTATCTTTCCTTATAACAGAGATGAGCACTGAATCTGGAGATTGGTTGGTTAGTGTTGTTTTAGAACTGGGGATGTTTTCAGGATTTCCAATAAAGAATGATATAGTTGTTGGCTTCGCTGGAAGGAACTGAAGAACGGTTCAGGAGAAGGTGTAAATGAAATGGTAGATTAAGTGGAATTTTTCGGCTGATAACGAAAGAGTCAGGACAAGGACCCCTTGGATTAGCTTTATCAACAGACATTGAACCGAGACGGCTCACTCCATATTGGAGTTTAAAACTTATCAATAATGCTCTAGTTCAGAGAGGGCTGGTCTGTTTAACTAATTTATCTATTATCTCGAGCTAATATGATGGCTAAAAATGAGTCAAGTCCATTCTAACATTTCAGGTTCAATTGGTCTAAAATTCAAATTTTAAATACCCAAATCCGAGTTTTAAGCTTCGTATTTAAAAGTTTCCGAGCTTAAAAGAGTTTTGGCAAGTCTATACGAATTTTATATTATATAGAAAAAATTTATTTTTAATCCATAAAAAGTTTAATATATAATTATAAATCTGTTTTGAAAGTTTTGAAATCTAAATTTCAATTTTCACTTAATAGTTCATTCATAGATTGTGGGTATAATTCACCGAATATGTGAATTGTAAAAATTCAAGGTATTTTGGAAAACTCGGCCTATAAAGTGAAAATCAAACTTTTAAAAGTTTGTTTTTTTTTTTTTTATGTTTTTTTAAAACAGTCCTGTATTTTGAACTTTAAAAATCCTATTTAAAAGAATTTTCACTTATTATATATTTATATATATTTTAATATAATTATATTAAAATAGTATTAAATTAATATTCTATTCCATATATTTAAAAGAGTGAACTTGAGTTTGAATACTACTTATGAGTTCAAGTCGAGTTAGGTTAGCAAAAGATTAATGAATTTCGAGTCAATTCAAACCCAAATCTCAGATAAACAGGCAATGTTCGAATTTATATGAGTTCAAATTTGGTTTGACTCGAATACACTCTTATGCTTTATAACACTCTTATGGTTTATAACACTCTTATGTTTTATAGATAAGAGGAGTAGGAAGAGATAAGTATGAGAACATATAGTGCCTGTTTGGATAAACTGACTTTTGACTTCTGACTTTTGACTTCTGACTTTTGAAATCTATTTCAGATGGTGTTTAGATAACAGACAGAAATGCTTCAGATGATGAAGTAAAACATATTTGCTCCATAAAAATGATTTCTACTCCTTTTTTTTATAGTCATAAGTTAAAAAGTAAAAGTAATTCTAAAGAGGCCCATACTGGGCTTCAAATAGATTTTAAATGAATGGTAACTTGTGATATTATTTAGGTCAATAGAAAAATAATATAATAATGCAAAAGACTTCCCTAATTCCAACCTACCGCACGTTATTCATAGATTCAAACCAATCATAGATAGGTGGACAATAACTAAATACAATCGCAAATGGATCATGTGAATGATTTAGACTTATGGATGACATGATAGACCGGATCATGCAAGTCTTTTCCTATAATTATATGGATTAGTTAGGTTGTTAGCGGAGGGAAATAATTTTCACATATTGTGTGTGATGTATTTTCTAGTCCTTACATTTCACCATCAATGAAATGATATTTGTTTCATGTTTCATACGGTATTGTTAGAGATTTTTGTTATATTCCTCTTTCATTACATACCACAAGTTCAATAATCAAATCAATAAGATGATGGATTAGTTTTGTTGATGATGTTAATGTCATGACTAATTCCAAATTATGCTATGGTACCAATTTGTTAGGAATAGTGGAAACAAAATAGCAGCAACCATAATTGAAACAAACAATAAAGTGATGAAGAAGCAACACAAGAGATTTAACATGGTTCAGCGATGTACCTAATCCACCAAGATAGCAACTTAACTATTGAGAAATAAGAATTACAAGTAATTTTTACTACACACTCTCTCCAATGCTATCATATGCTCTACATAGACTAATAATAGTCTAATTAACCAATTGTACTAAAAGAAATAACCAAACATGCTTTAACCTGCTAAAGATAAAACATCTTCTCAAAGCCATCTATTATACCAACAATGGTGTTATCTATGCTAGACAACTTTCGGATATCTAGAATGTAGTAGAAGCGCCAACTCTTGATGATTGAGGTTATAACCTCAATCCTTGATCATCATCCAAAGAGTTAGGATGAGATAATTACTTTTTCATAGGGCAGCTATATTTACGGTAACCATCAAATATACTTTCCTAATTTATTTTCCTTTTACGATGAATACCAAATAATTATAATTAAAAAAAAATCTTTTTTCAAATAAAAATTATAACGATAAAAAAATATGTCAAACTTTAAAATAGAAAATCCTCCAACATCACAGAAATTTTTATAATGTAAAAAATTAGAAATTTATTGTGATAGAAAGCATCCTACAGGTATCAAATTATAGTTGAATTAAAGAGATGAAAATAACTCGCAACGGCGCAACAAAGCAACCAAGAGTCAATATTCATCGGTGAAGATCAAAACATCTTCGAAAACACTAATCATTTAGGAATGACATTGATGGCTCACATATATTGGAGTCATTATGTTAATAATGCATTACGAGTGAAATCAATCTTTAAATTTATAGAAAGATTATGTGTAAATTATAATAGGGAAAAAAAATCAGATTCATGCGCCTTTTTTACGCTGTGGTCCATGTGAGGACAGAAGATTCAATTAACCCAATTTTTTGATAAATTAAAATACTTTTAAAATTAGAATTATTCAAATTTAAAATTAAATAATTTAAATAAAAATAAAAATAAAACTTCAATTTTAAAATATTGAGTATTTTAAAATATTAATATAAATAAAATGTTAAGTTATTAAATTAGAGAGTCGACTCACGAAATTTGTATACGAACTTCAACTTTAATTATTTTTAAAATTTTTTTAATAATGGTGTGTATTATTATAATAGATTATTCAGTTTTAATATTGAAAAGAATATGAAATTAATTTAAAAATTAATAAATTAGTATATAACATTACTTAATGCATCAATTTATTTCTAATTATATTAATACAATTCATAATAAATTTATTTGAGTTGAATAGATGAAAACAACACCATTATATATTTTTAATTAATATTTATTTTCACTTTTTAATCAATAATTTACACTTATTTTTAATTTGGTTATTTTTTTTATCTTTATAAATAAAAGTATAAATTATAAATATATTTTTTGACCCGCAAATATAAATTAATTAAAAATAAAAAATAATATAATAAATTTATAAAAAAATAATAATAATATTTTATATAAAATTTTTAATATAATTTATACTTTATATTTTTTATATTAAATATAATAATAAATTAATTAATTTCTAATTAAAATATTATTACAATATAAAAAAATTTATAAATAAATATTCTTTTATAATTATAAAATATAAAAATTATAATATTAATAGTTAGAGGGTAATATTGTCATTATATTATTGAAGGGTACATAAACCTATTTTTTAATGCTCAATATCACCCCTCTAAATCATATGTAACCATTTTATGTCGAATATAGACTTTTAATAAGGTCTCGTGGTCAGTTTCTTTGTTTTCTTGACTTCTAAGATGTCATATGTGTACTCACCTCTAACATAGTCCAAATATTTTTTATTTAATTGTAAATATATAAACTCTCATTAATAGCTAAATTTATATTTTAATAATTTTTATACTTATCCAAAACTTATATTCTTTTAATTTAGAATAAATAATAAAATTGTATTTTAATAGTTCAATTTACTCCAACATCTCATCCAAAAGAATTGAATTAAACCAACAACAGCGGAATGAAAAAAATATCCATTTTTGAATGTCTAAATCATGCTCTTTGCATCTCAATTACATTTATAATTTGGTTAATTAAAAATGTGTGAGACATGATAAATTTACCATCATGATGAAGATATTGAGAAAAAAATATAAATTTTTTTAATTTTTATTTGTTTAATTAGATAAAAAATTTAAAAGAAAAATTATAAATATTTTATTTTTAATAATAATGTTTTTTAAAATAATTATGTTTATTAAATTCCAATTATTTACTATTTAATTTTAAAAAAATAATAATTATTATTATTGTTTTTCCGCTCATTATCCATGATGGATCATGAATGAAAAATAAAATACAAGTTTTGAATTAAAGTATAACTATAATATATAATAATGAATAAATATAATATTTTTTAATATATTAAATATTAATTAAATTTTTTATTTATTATTTTAAAATATTATAATATTATATTTGTGATTTTTTTTATTACATTTTTATATGTGCCCTAAGGAGAATATGTTTAGTTTTGTTTTAAGTATTTTTCTTTAATGTTTTAATATTTTAATTTTATTTTTAGATATTATGAATTATTATGTATTATATTTGTTTTTTTTATTTATATATATATATTTATTTATTTATCTTTGTAAGTTTTTTTTTTCCTTTTTTTTTCTTTTTTTAGACTTTTTTCTTTTTCCAGTATTTCTTTTTGGATATTTTAGTTTTTATTTTTCTATGTAGTTTTATTTATATTTTTTTAATAATTTTACTTTCATTTTCATTTTTTTATTATTCAATGTGGTTGTTTGTTTTTTAATATATTTTTTAATATTTTCAATTTCATTTTTATTTTCTTATATAATTATTTTTTATATATAGTTATTTTTATTTTATATTTTAATATGTTTAATTTCATTTTTTCTATACAATTATTATTATTATTTGGAAGTGAGATAAAGCATGGGTGTAGGAGATTAAAAAGAAACGAAATTCAAATATGGAGAATAATTTAAATTTGAATAAACAAATTGATTCTACTTAATTATTCTCCACGATTGAGTATGTTTATTTATTAATTATTGCTATTGGCACTTGTGTACAGAATTTCAATTTCAATAAAAATAATAATGAGTTAAAATTTCAAAAGCTAATAAACTTTTAGATATTCATATATGTATATGCTTATTTCAGTTTAAAAATATCTCATTAATTACAAGAAATTATACATATAATCAATGGTGCATTTATTGATATTTAATTATTTTTAATTTTTAATTTTTAATTATAATAATATTATAAAATATAAATACTTATATTGATGATAGTAATTTATCTTTATTATTAAAATAAAAATGGTTATTTTTATTTTTTTGTTATTTTATAACTTTTATTTACTAATTCCAACTTTAAAAATTTTACAAAAATACTTTCAAATTTTCACTTTTCAAACATGAACCAAATTGATCATTTTATCCTTTTGTGAAGACCTTTTACACTGATCTGTGAAGGGGGTCTTTGAAGAGGATCTGTGAAGGTATGATGGTCTATTTTTGAAAATCAAAGTTTGGATAGCTCAAAAATAAAAATAAAGTTCTACTAATTTAGTTTAGAATATTTAAACTTTGTTTGGTTAAAAAAAAATAATGAAATGTTAATATTATAAAGTTATAGTAAAGAATACGAAAAATTTAAAAATGACAATCTTATTAATAACAAATATTCTCAAAATTAGAGGAAAAAATTGAAACACACTTTTATTCGCAAATAAAATCTAATGTAATGCTTGTGCAATCACATAAATTTATAAAATATTATTAAAATAAAATAAAATAAAAGTCAAATGTATATATGTCTCATATGCATAATTTCAAGTAAATCTCAATAAAATAAAACTAAAATAAAATTAATGCTTTTAAAATTATTATATTTTGGCATTAATTTATTTTTCTTTTCATTGAATTCAAGTTTGAAATTTTGAGATATTTAATACATTTATATTATATTAAATGAAAATTAAAAAATCCATCATTTTCTTAAACATATTCATGAATCAATAGAGATTTAATTATTATTATTTATTAAAATTTATAGTATAATATTTTCTTATTGGAAATTTCATGATACAAATATTTATACTTTTGCTAGGTCTTCCTTTCTTTCTTTTCCTCTTTTTTCTTTTTCTTCTTCTTTTTTCTTTAATCTTTTTAAATATTAAAAGTACTTTTAATAAATATATCCTCAATTTCCTTCCGTGCACTTATTAATAATAAATGTAATTTTTTTATTAATAATGATAAATATTCTGTCATATCTCTTATAGCTCTTATGGAAAAGACTGACATAGTCTCAGCACCACGCCATTTATAAACTCATCCAATCAAGTTGCTTCATTTTATTTGATTCTCTCCTATTCATTACATTCATATAGGTAAAATGGAGCAATGTGATTGGATGGCTATGGATGACGTGGTAGGCCAGACCTATAGTAGTCTTTTCCATCTCTTATTTCTATATTGCAAATTACAATATCATATAATTACAAGAAATTAAGTATTAATTATATATATATATGATTTATTTTATTAATATTTAACTCTCTTTTATTTTTAAGTTCATAATTATAAAAATATTAAAAAGATAAATATTTATATTAATGATGATAATTTATATTTGATTATTGAAATGCAAAAAATTTAAACCATGAAAATGTTAATAATATAAAATTATTATACAGACGAAGAATTTTAAAAAATTACAAAATTATAAAATTACATAATTGTCATTTATTTTAATATGGTTACCCTCTAAAAGTAAATTAATAAAATATCTTAAAACTATATTAAAATTACTGTAAAATTAGAAAGTTAATATTGTTATTTAATCAAAATCACTTATTATAAGATACATTTAACATAATTATTATTATAATAATAAATAAATAAATACATACATGCATATGTTTTAATACATTAAAAAATGGGCTCAACATTTTAATTAACTTTAATTAACTTCTTGTGAAACCTAAATGGAACTAATCAAAATTTCTTTTTATTTGAGTTTTCAGACTATTTTTTTTTAAACATATTTAATAACATATTTCTTCATTATCTTTATGTATGAAAATATTCGTTATACTCTTTTTTTTTCATAAATTATATGTTTATTCTAATATTCTAATTTTATATTTTAAAATATATTATTTTATTTTTCAGTTACATATTATATTTAAATTAATTATTATTCATATAGGATGTGTAACTTATTAATTATTTTTTTATTATATAAATGAAATTTTTATTGAATTAGTTTTCATATAAAATTTTAAACTATTGGTGTCTTTTATGCAATTTTTTAAAAAAAAATTACTTAAAACTGGATGTTTAGATATAATTTTATAATATTTTAAAATTTGAGTTTAATTTTAAAATTTTAAATTTGACATAAATTCAAAATTTAGAATATAATTCTATACAAATATATATATATATATAATTAATTTATATTCACTTTTAAGATATCGATATATTTTATACATCAAGAAAATATACTAACCACATTCTTTTTAAAATTTTTATTATGAATATTCACATAGTAGATTTTTTTTTTTAATATGGAATAAGTATTATATATTTATTTATTTTATTTTTCTATAAATAGCATACTTCCTATGGTTATATACCGTACAAGAAAATTTTAAATTAAAAAAACAAAGAGTTATATTTTTTTAATTGAAATTTTCTAAAATTTATTTTGAAAAATATTAACAAATTAATTTAAAATTAAAAAAATTCAGCTATATTTTGTAATTTTCTATCAATAAATATGACGAAATTTGTTATATGTATGATAATTCTGAAATCCATTAGGTCAATACTTGATTGACGTATTCTTGCAAAAGATGCTGATCGAACGCATTGTTACTTTTATACATCTTGATCTCTATAGTCTGTAGATGTTGAAAACTCTGATATCTTCAGGCCTTATAGTCCAGTTATTGCGATTATAAGGAAACGACAGTTACCCTTAAAATCAAACTAAAAACAAAAGCACAATCATGCATATAAGTCAAATGATAAGCTAATTCTAAATTACTGACTTCTATCATAGTCGTAGATTCCGTTTTTGTGAAGTAGTAGTAGTACTGAGACTGAGGGCTTAAATTAGGTGAGTGAAATGATGTTTTCTCCTTGGAAATTTTGGATTGTGTATTGAAAGTCAAAGCCATAAGAAAAGCATATAAATCATACTCATACCAATTTTCACATTGAACCACCAACCCCATTGTGTTATAGTATAATGGGTTCACCATTTGACGGCTCTGTTTGTATTTGGGTTATTCAGTCATTCTATCTTTTGCAATATTAATTCATCAGTACAAGACAGCATGCCCAGATGCTCAACAGTTTCAAATTGAGGAAGAAAATTTTTGTAATTTTTAAATTCTTGTTTGAAAATTAAAATACAATAATGTGTTTCGTTTATTTTATTTCAAAAAAGGTTCTATTAATTTTTTTCATCATTTTAAAAATAATTACTTCTAAAAGTTTTCAACCAGAAATTTCCATCTTTAAATCATACATTTTTCTTAGCTTTAAGTAAACTAAATTGTATGGTAGTTCATGATTATATTTTATATATATATATATATATATATATACATATGTTAGAAACACAGTTAAAATAAATTAAAAAATTAACAACAATGGAAAAATAAAACAACACTATAATTAGTAAAATAATAAACTGTAGAGACTTGACAGAGAATTCTCTCATTCACAGTATGCTTAGAAGACTAAGGGAGTTCTGTTCCCAGGATACAACTGCCGAAATCCTTGTTAGAAGCAACACAGACGAGAATTCTTTCAAAGAGCAGAGAATTACTTTGTGAGTATTTGATTTCAGTGATTCAGTCGAAGAAGAATTAATTCAAAAGTTAAGTTCTATTAAAACATCTCTTCTAATATCTATATATTATATAAAGGAGAACTCTCAACGGGTCCACGAACGCTGGGAGTTCAGTTTTTAGATGAAAAAGAGCCAAAATGACTACTTTTATATTTTACCAATTGGAAATCAACACATAGTGCTAATTACGTAAAAAAAAAAATTAAAAATAAAAGAGTTATCACTCTACATCTAATTTAATACTTTTTATTATTAAATCTCCTCCCTTCTCACCTTTCATGTGCTGCGGTCCAATTTTCAAGAGAATTAAATAAAATATATTTTAAATGTTTTCTAATCAATTTCTTTAATGGAATGTAATTCTTTTATCTTCATCTTCTTATTTGTATTTTTTCATTATAAATATTGTGTTCTCTTTCATTTCATCGAAGAATTCATCGATTATGATTTTCATGTAATTTGTTTATTCCTTTTCATATATTAGTTTTATGATGTCAATTTTATTTTTCTCTCTATATATATATATATATATATATTTTTTTTGGTGTTTTCAATATTGATTTGTTGTGAAAGATAATCTTTGATCTTCATGGCAACAAATTTAATTTTACTATAGTTGGTTAGTTGCTTTTCATTTGTTAGGTAAGTTGCTTTTCATTTGGTGTGAGTCTATTAGGTTCGTCTTTATCTTATTTTTCTATTTTATTCAATTATAATTTATTTGAATGTTTTTTTTGGTGATATGATTTATGATGGTAGATTTCTTGAATTTCGAATGATCTGTCATCATCCCTAAGCAAATCAAAATTTCAATAAGGTTTGTTTATTCATTTATATTACTATTAAATTATTATTCTTTTTTTTATAATGTGAATAAAATTTTATTTTATTTTTTGTTTATAACTTTTTAATATCAAATTCTATAAAATATACTCTTTTTTCCTCGATAATTGAGTATATATATATATATATATATATAATCTTTTATAGTTTTTGATGTTAAAGTAGTAGTTGAGTTTTTTTTTAAATATTTTTTTATTTCTTTTTAATTTATTATGTTAATATAGTCATCGCCCAAATTCTAAATAATGGGATGTTCAATGTATGTTCAACTAATTTCTTGAACATATTACCATGTAATATTCTTTACAAACATGAAGTAATTTTAAAAATATGTTTTAAAAAACCATTGAATATTTGAAAATTTCTGTCTCAGTTACTATTATTATTATTATATCTATAAAATTTAATCATACTTAACTTTTTGAATATTTGGTAAATTATATTTCGATATTATTATTATTATTATTATACATTTTTAATAATATATATACATAAAATCTATAACCATTATTCGAATTTTAGTATATAAATGGGGTTGATTTTGAATTTGTGATTTGACATGGATTTTATTTTTATTTGATTTATGTGATAGCAATTTATTGACTTTCTAAATTTAATTTTGAAAACCCATTTACATTTTTATTTGTTTTCAATTTTCAATATCATTATTTACCATTTTAATGTAACTTTTTATTTTCCATTTATTTATTTTTGTAATTTTGAAATAAGATTTTATTTATCACTAACTTCACAATTTTAACGTATTTTATAAAATTTACTACAATTTATAAGTAAATTATTTAACAATTTATTTGGAAATTAATTTTGATAGATCCATTCTAACTAATTTTTTTTCTTCTATTCATTCTCGATTTTTGTAGAAAATCATTATCCATAGTGTGTTTCTTAGTATAAGTTATTTATTAAATTTTTATTATATTTATTTTTTATATTTAATATAATATTTTATTTTTCATTTTTTTTATCATTTCGACATGTGTGATGGATTAATTTTTCTATTTGATTATCAATTTTGGAATATTACAATATGATAATAGTACAACCAAATCATAACCATTGTTTTTCTTTTTTCAATAATTATTCGATATTAAAATAAGTTGTTGTCAATATATCAAATTACATGTCATATTAATTTTAATATATATATATATATATATCTAATATAGTTGAAAGAGTATATTTGACATTGATATATGTGTTTAATTGCATTCTAATAAATTATCAATTCTCATACTTTCCAAATTAAATAAAAACATGTTTATAACTAATATAAACTACAAAGAAAGTTTAAACATATCTACCATTCTAACAATATATGATTTTACAGTATTTTTTTAAAAAATCCAAAATAATTTTTCTTAATAAATTGTAAACACTTATTTCGTAACTTTATAAAATACTAATAATTGATACATTCAAATAAATATATACTACGAAAATCAAACTGGTATTAAATTATTATAATATTTATTTAAATATAATAATAATAATTTTACAATAATTTTAATTTTATTTATATTTACATATTTATTAAATTATTTATTCTATTTTTTAAATTCATTATTATATCTAATATCTATTAAATATTTTAAATTTTTATTTATAATAAAAATTTATTTAAACCATAATATATATTACCATAATAATATATTCCGTTCGCGCAACGTGCGGGTAACTATACTAGTATATATATAAAGCTGAACTCTTAGCGGGCCCACAAAAATGACGTGGCAGTGCCGAGAGTTCAGCATTAGATTGAAAAACACCTAGAATCGATAGTTTTGAATTTCAGCTAAATGTTGCAAATAAGAACGCGACACGTGGATTTTATTGGCTTCTTATATCCTCTATTCAGTTTAGGGTTTTATAATTATAATCGAAGCTTTTCACATCCATCCAACGATTCTGATTCCTTCCCTCTCTTTGATCTACGATCTTTCTCCTTCACTCTCTCGGAAATCAAACGATTCAACGAACGACGATGACTGGTATTTTAAAACTTAAAGCTTCTTCAGATACACACGATACGATCTTTTTCTTATCCTCTTCAATTATCTACCACCGCAACGCACTCCGGTAAGCCTCTCTCGCCTTCGTCTTTTTCAGGGTACATATCATAGTTTACTTCTCTATCTAAACAACAACGATCTTTGAAAGTTAAAGAAATTGAAAATTAGTTGCTAAACTGTCTTGATTTTATGGAGCTATGACCATGGTGCAAACCGGAATAGCTTATCCAGGTTAGTCATCCTAGCCGCTGCAGGTACTCATCTCCCTTTCAATCGGTTATTGTTAATTATCATGTAAAGGTGTGACTTGTATAATTTTCTCTTCTTTTTTTTTTTCCGATTTGTGTTGTTTTGTTTTTTAGATTTGTGAAGCTGATTTTGTGGGTTTTTTGTTTTGGTTACAGATACTATTGTGGATAAGTGGACTAGATTTGTACATATCTAGGTTTAGATAGAGAAAAGAGTTCTGTTGGATTTGATGTAAGTTTAGTTTGGTTTGGTTTCATTCACATTTGATTGAAATTTTCAATCTGAATTTTGTTTGATTGAGTTTTTGTCATGGATTTTGCTGATTTTCAATGTTAAGTAGGAGGATATTCGTGAAAGAGTATGACAGCCTGAGTTGTGATACAGAAGGTATTACGGTTTACAAGTTTAAATTTTCACGATGATAATTTGTTTCGTAGTGATTAATATTTTTTCTTGCGGTACTTTGGCCTTTTGTGGAGAAATAATATATAAGATATCGATTAAGTTTAGTTACATCCCCATAATGATGAGTATAGAGAGATCTGGAACAGCATAAGTCCAATGATCTTCATCTGCCAAATGTAATGATTATTTATAGGATGGAACACTTTAACAGGCGTAGCTAAGACCATTGATAATGATATTCCGGTATTTTTCAGTCCATGCTAACCTACATCGCATAACTCTATGTTCATCATTGGATGAAAAACTGTGGTAGTTTGATTCTATGTTTCATATCAGGTTATTGACAAATCCTTTGGTTTTGATTATGCAGTGGAAGCCGAACAAGCTAACAAGTTAAAAATGCAGTACATGTTGAAGCGGAAAGCTTTGAAAATTGTATTGGTGTTTTCAAATTAATGGGTCGGTATAGTGGTGAGTTTCAATTCTCTATATTAGTTTTTCAAGTTCTATAACAAATGGTATTTATATTACTTATATAGTAAAATTTCTAACAACCTTACTAAGAACTATTTTACCTTTTAGACTTTCTTAGAATCTAACACTTTCCTCCTACAGTTATTTATAGGATGGTATACATTTTCTCCTAATTTTTAAAGTGTTCCATCTATTCTTACACAAATCTATTTGTTTGAAAGGTATATTCTTGAATTTCGTTGTCTTTTTTAGTGTAATTTTAAATGGTTTTGATTAATATTGTAGGCGTCCTCTGTAATATTTGCAATTGTGATAGCTGGGAGATGCGAAGATCATCTGTGGCTGTAGTTTTAGTAAGTAAATCCTTTCTTTACAAATATACATCCAACTTGTGGCTTTTTTTTTGGAGACATATTCTTGAATTTCGCTTATTCATGTTTTCTTAATGTCTTTTTTGGGTCATTTGGTGTTAATTTTTAATAGTTTTGATTAATTGATATCTAGACCATCTATTCTATTGTTGGTTTGACATTGACTATGTTGATGATATTTCTCTTGCAACTTGAAAGAATGTGCTGGTTTGGCTTTTAGGTTTCTTATTGGTAAAACCCGTGACAAGATAAAGGTGCAAGAGTTAAGAAAATAGATGGTAGGATATAATAGTTTTTTTGTTATTAGATATTGAGCAAGATTACAGTAAGCTAAACTATGTGGTTTATTATATGTTATATAATCAATGAAAAAGAAAATTATGATCTAGAGTCATTTTCATAGGTTAGCAGCATTCTTTAAATTGCATCTGCACTCTATGATTGTGAGTTTTATGTGAAAGCTCATGATGACGTATGTTTGAGGCCAGGGGACATATATTTATAAAACTACTCATGCTTCATACTAGCATTCTGTTCCATTTCTTTTTCTATTTCGTATTTCTTTGTGAAGTTTCTTCTAATCAGTTTAATGCTATGTTTCTTTCTTTTCCTAGACAGCTTGACATTACTTTTGGATAAGGAACTTAAGCACTCACAAACTTATCTTGGATGCATGAATAAGGGTCCAGTTTTTACTGATCCAAATGTGAAATGGTTAGCCTGACTCCTCTATTCTTAGCATCCTATGATTTATATGACACTTAGTTTTTTCTGGTTTTGTATTTCCGTTGATTTTTTCTTTAAATTCAATTTATTTTATCACGGTTGACTATTGATTCAAGATGGGATAGGGAAATAATAATGTGTTTTTGGGTTTATTGATTAATTGGGACAGTGAAAGCAAATGTAGAAGTGAGTGATTGGAGGAAATATTTAGGCTCTGCCTTTCGAAGAATATATTTCACTATTGTTTGACCATAAGGAGACATCATTCTTTATAATAAACAAACAATAGATAACATAAGTAAAGGTAGGAGTAATTGGATTATGGGAGGATATCTTAATATTTGGTAAAAGTAAATCTAAAGGTTTTTAATTCTTTTTTTCTTTTTCCAGGTTAGTTGAACCTTATGCATGTATCTACAACAGGTAATAAAAACTTTATTATTTGTGGTTTAATGAGAAATAGAAGCACAAGAAGACCATTTGCCAAAATAGAGAAGAAAAGTTTCTATAGCCTCAATTTGTTGGGCAAAATGTACTATACATAATACAGTTTCTGTAAAAAAAAAATATTTTATTTGGACTTACTTTGAAACTATATTGCGTCGGAGTAAAAGATACATGATATTTCATAAAATTTTGAAATCGCTTGAATTCCAGAGAATTAGTTTTAATTGCTTTGGCGAAACCTTTGTTATTGACTGTGTACGATTGATTTCTTTGGAAATAGTAAATAAATATTCGGAAAATAAGTTTATAATCTCAGCTACTGAATTGCAAATGTGTGAATTAGACATGGTCAATCTTAAAACATTGAACTTAGATGATAGTCATACTCTATCATTTCTGTATTCATATAGCTTCTCAGTGTTAGTGTTTTGATTATTACTTAAAGCGTGAGTCTTTAGATAATTACTTAATGTATCGGTGTTTATATTCTATGAAAGGTAACATGTTTATATTCTATGAAAGGTAACACATGGAGGCAATGTGTATCGGTGTTTATATTCTATGAAAGGTAACATGTTTATATTCTATGAAAGGTAACACATGGAGGCAATGTGATCGTGGTCCTTTTCATGTGAAGGTTTGCTGTTATGATCCTAATCAAGTAATCAAATTGGTATGGTATGGATTTGCAAGGTTTGAGTAGTGTGACTGGATCTAAGCGCATATTATTTGTTGATAATGGTTCTTTCGAATGTTATGAGAAAGGAATGCGATGTTAATGGCTTTGAACTCTCGGAAAGATGATGGTTTTGAGGAGGAAGATTGAGAGGCTTTTACAGTGTGCTGCATTTGCTTCTCATACCCA
Source organism: Cardiospermum halicacabum (assembly GCA_031304145.1). Lineage (NCBI taxonomy): Eukaryota > Viridiplantae > Streptophyta > Magnoliopsida > Sapindales > Sapindaceae > Cardiospermum > Cardiospermum halicacabum. The sequence continues at coordinate 4,126,736 of CM062394.1, forward strand.
AAAATTCAAGTTCAACCTGGTACTATTCAATGGATGTATTAAATTGGTTGAATCACCCACAAACATGATTAAATTCGAGGGTGCAAATCTTCCAAATGATCACTCCTCAGACATGCATTCACATAGTTGATATTCAATGGTGGGATGTCCAAGAACATTGTAAATCCTCTACAAATCCTGTTGTTTCGTTAGATAACAAATAATTGTGTTTTTTTATGTTATAGATGGCTTATTTATTGTAGTTTATTTAAAAATTTTAATTAATTAAATTTTTATATTTCTCAATTTTTGTATGATTTAAAAAAAATATAAAGTAAATTTATAATATAATTTTTTTTTTTTTACTTTTTTCATGTAATAAATTTCAAAATAAACCAAAGTACATAAATATTAATATCTCACAAGATAAGTACAGAATATATTTAACATTTTAAGTTATTAGGATATGATGATTATATCATTAATGTTTATAGTGTTTTAAATAAAATATTTTTTCACAAAACACCACATATAAGTTTCTATTTTTTATCATTTTATTTCATAGTCACGTTAAGTTAAATATAATAATATTCATTTGAATTAATTTAGATGTGAAATATATATATATATATTTATTTATATTTTCATCGTTTTATATATATATATTTGTCAAGAAAAATGTGTAAATTAATATTTTCAAATATATAAATTTAAATTATTATTTTTCTTTACACTTTTAAATATAATAATATTATTTATTTTAATTACTTTTTGAAAATTTAAATAAATATGATTAAGTGATTATAAATTAAATATATATATAAATAATTTTTAAAATTATTAAATAATTATATATAATAGTTTAATATAAAAAAATAATTATTAATACATTATTTATCGTAACAAAAAATAAAACTATGTAAAATTAAAAAATAATAATAATAATAATAATAGTATCATTGCGCAACGCGCGAGCCGTTTTACTAGTTTATAATATTCAAACAGTTACGTCTCTTTTCATGAAACCGACAATTATTTGAATTCTGACAGTTTCTTCTTTCAATCGGTTCTGTCTTTTGAATCATTCCAACGAATTAATTTTATTATTAAAAAAATAATTTAAACAACCTTTCATAAAAAATAAGACTCTTTGAAGGAGCCAATCCCCATGTGGTATTTAATATATGGATTTAAGAGCTCTTACAAGGCCCATAAACAATGTAAGTCATTCAACAAACCCATGGAAGCTTTATCTATATATATCAATGAATCTCTTTCTATCTAACCAATGTGGTATAAAATTACTTATTCAAAATCATATTTCCTACAATACCCCACATTTGAATAAGTATTTTAACTTACACGTCTCTAAAACAGTACCAAGTTAAGAAAAGTAGTATGTGTATACTTTGAACTTTTCTTCTAGTAACTCTCATCGAGTCAACTTAGTGACGCAGTGGATATAAATCTTGAACCGTTCACTTTATCACAGTTAACTAAGACAACCAGAATTACTACTTAGTACATTACTCATCTTCCGCTCTTTATACAATGGTGTTCATTTTGGTCCTGAACATATCCTGGTTTTCATGATAGCTTTAAAGAACTTAGCCATTTCAGTTTTCATAAATGCAACCCCACAATTACTATCATATAGGTAATACCATAGTTTCCTTATTGTATCATTAAATGCTTTGCATAACCTAATCGTCTTCTTACCAACAATTAATGGTCATAGGAATGGTTATAGGTTGTTGGTGAGTCAATCTGTTGAGTATTACTTAAACCAGTTTGCCTATTGAACCTAATTTGTGGGATCTCCACTCTATTAGGTTAGGTTTCCGCCTAGTTCAACTCAATTTATTGGCATTAATCTCATTCCTCTCGACAAAGACTTGAATTGCTCTCTAGGAAGGCCTTTAGTTAACGGATCCGCGAGATTTTCCTTAGATTTCACATAATAAATGGAAATTATTCCATTAGAAAGCAATTGTCTAACAGTATTATGTCTGCGCCTAATATATCTAGACTTTCCATTATATACTTTGTTTTTGGCCCTAACTTGTGCAGCCATGTTGTCACAATGAATACACACTGCAGTTACTGGTTTAGGCCAAACAGGTATATCTTCTAAAAAATTCTTCAACCATTCAGCTTCTTCAGCCGCTTTATCTAATGCAATAAATTCTGACTCCATAGTGGATCTAGCAATACAGGTTTGCTTAGAGGACTTCCATGAAATTGCACCTCCTCCTAATGTAAATACATACCCACTTGTGGATTTCATCTCTGTATTATCAGATATCCAATTAGCATCACTGTATCCTTCTAGTACAGGTGGATATGTCTTATACACTAATCCAAAATTCATTGTATTCTTTAAATAACGAAGAACTCTAATTAAAGTAGTCCAATGATCAGATCCAGGATTATGTGTATATCTACTAAGTCTGCTTACATAATAAACAAGATCTGGTCTAGTAGAGTTCATCAAATACATTAGGCTCCCTATTATTTGTGAATACTCCAATTGTGAAATTGTACTTCCATTATTTTTCTTCAAATTGCAATTTGCATCAAAGGGAGTTGGAGCAGTCTTACAATCATATTGATTAAATCTTCTCAAAATCTTTTCAATATAGTGAGCCTGAGTAAGAATGTATCCTTCATTAATTCTCTTAATTTGGATTCCCAAAATGACATCTGCTTGACCAAGGTCTTTCATGTCAAATTTAGAGCTTAACATTTTCTTTGTAGAATTAATTACATCTTTACTAGTTCCAATGATGAGCATGTCATCCACGTACAAGCACACCATCACACATGCATTTTTTGTCTCTTTGACATACACACACTTGTCACATTCATTGATTTTAAATCCTTGTGCAAGCATGGTATGGTCAAACTTTTCATGCCATTGTTTTGGTGCTTGTTTAAGTCCATACAATGACTTAACAAGTTTATAGACTTTATTTTCTTGTCCTTTAACCACAAACCCTTCAGGTTGGTCCATGTATATCTCTTCATCCAATTCACCATTTAGAAAAGCAGTTTTTACATCCATTTAGTGTATTTCAAATTTATGTAATGCAGCAATCGCTATTAACATCCTTATAGACGTTATTCGAGACTCTGGAGAGTAAGTATCAAAGTAATCTAATCCTTCCTTTTGTCGATAACCTTTTGCAACTAATCGTGCTTTGTATTTATCGATAGATCCATCAGCTTTGAACTTACGTTTGAAAATCCACTTATATCCAATAGGTTTATTACCTGGAGGTAAATCAACCAACTCCCAAGTATGATTTTGTAAAATGGATTCAACTTCACTATTAATTGCTTCCTTCCATAAATTTGCTTCTGACGAATTCATAGCCTCTTTATATGTTTGTGGTTCTGCTTCAGTTAAGAAACTAATAAAATCTGGACCGAAGTTTTTAGAAATTTTTAACCTCTTTCCTCTTCTAGGTTCTTGAATTTCTTCTTCGTTTTCATCAGAAGGAGATGATTGATTTTCAGTATCATCATTTGTTCTCCTTTTGGAAATGCTAGAATTTTCATTTTCCTTTTTGTAAGGAAATATATTTTCAAAAAACTCTGCTTGAATAGATTCTATTATGGTATTAACATGCATATCAGAGTTATTTGACTTAATAATCAAGAATCTATATGCAGCACTATTCTTTGCAAATCCCAAAAATACACAATCTACCGTTTTAGGACCGAGTTTAGTTCTTTTTGGTAGAGGAATTTGAACCTTTGCCAAACAACCCCACACGTTTAAGGTTTTATAAGTTGGTAATTTTTTCTTCCAAATCTCATAAGGAGATTTTTCAGTTCCTTTTAGTGGGATTCTATTTAAAATATGATTAGCAGTTAATAACGCTTCACCCCACAAATTATGTGGCAAACCAGAACTATTTAACATAGCATTTACCATATTTTTTAATGTTCCATTTTTCCTCTCTGCCACCCCGTTTTATTGAGGTGAATAAGGGGCCGTAGTTTGATGAATTATTCCATGCAATTTACAGAATTCTTCGAACTCTGTAGATCCATATTCCCCACCTCTATCAGACCTTAACACTTTTAATTTCATGTCTAATTGATTTTCAACTTCAGACTTATAAGATTTAAAAATCTCAAATGCCTCATCTTTTTTATTAATCAAATAGACATGACAATATTTACTGCAATCATCTATGAAAGTTATAAAATAACTTTTCCCACCCCTTGTTGGTATGGATTTAAAACCACATAGGTCACTGTGAATTAATTCAAGCACTTTAGTTGACATTTCTTTAATTGATTTGAAACTTTTACTTGCAAGTTTCGATACAACACATATCTCACATTTATGTTTAGTGTCAACATTGTATTTAGGTAATAATCCTAAATTCACCATTCTCTATAAACATTTATTATTTACATGTCCTAAGCGAGAATGTCAAAAATCAAAGGAGTCAATAATATAAGTAGAATTACTGGTATTATTATTGCTTTCATGTGAAACCATTACATTGAGTTTGAACATTCCCTCAGTGAAATATCCATTTCCAACATGCATCCCTGCCTTTGTAAGAACAAATTTATCAGACTCAAACACTAATTTAAAACCATTTTTGCTGAGCAGAGGACCTGACACCAAGTTCTTTCTGATTTCTGGAACATACAGAACATCCTTCAATGTCATAATTTTTCCAGATGTAAATTTCAGTAGTATATTTCCTTTTCCTTGAATGCTCGAAGAGGATGAATTTTCCATATACAGTTTATCACCACCATTATTTTCTGTAAAGGTTGAAAACAGACTCCTGTCACCACAGATGTGTCTGGTTGCACCAGTGTCCACCCACCAACCTTTAATATTTGAAACCATGTTTACTTCATAAACAACAGCAACAAGATCAATGTCCATCTCTGTGACATTTGCTTGATTTGAATAAGGATTTGAGTTGTTCTGATCTTTCCTGTAGCGACAATCCTTGGCTCGGTGTCCAGCCTTTCCACAGACGTAGCAACTCCCTTTGATTTTATTTGAGTTATTTGGTTGCTTTCCCTTCTGTGTATTCTGATTTGGATTTGGCCTCTTTTTTCCTTGCTTTTTCTTTTGATTTTTGTTCTGTACAGGAACAGATTCTACCATATTGGCTTTGATGTCCTTTTCACCTTTGTCAACAATATCACCTTTCCTATGATCTTCTTCAACACGAAGTCGCAGAATCAAATCTTCCATAGACATCTCTCTGCGCTTGTGTTTTAAATATATTTTGAAATCTTTCCAGGAAAGAGGCAGTTTTTCTACGATAGCACCAACTTGGAAATGGTCATTGATAGAACAGCCTTCTGCATGCAACTCGTGTATCAACACTTGCAATTCTTCAACTTGTTTGATAACAGATTTACTGTCTACCATTTCATATTTTAGAAATTTCCCAACTACAAATTTCTTGGCACCAGCATCTTCTGTTTTGTATTTCTTCTCTATCAATTCCCAGACAGCCTTGGCAGTCGGACACTCTGAATATATATCATACAAGGTGTCGTCCAGTCTGTTGAGGATGTAATTCCTGCATAAAAAATCAGACTGTTTCCAAGCCTCGATAGTCATGAAAGTCTCCTTTGTCGTAGGAACTTCATCTGATCTGGGAACATCTTCTTTGACCACATGAGCCAGATTCATTGTTGTTAACCAGAAGATCATCTTCTGTTGCCATCTCTTAAAATCCAGTCCTTTGAACTTTTTCAGACTTTTCATCATTCTTTGATGAATTATTGCTGGTGTTGGACTGTGTTTCCATCGTGAATATCTCTGTTTAAGATTGTTAGAAACACAGTTAAAATAAATTAAAGAATTAACAACAATGGAAAAATAAAACAACACAATAATTAGTAAAATAATAAACTGCAGAGGCTTGCTTAATAAGCAATGTCCTTAAACAGAGAATTCTCCCCTTCACAGTATGCTTAGAAGACTAAGGAAGTTCTGTTCCCAGGATACAACTGCCGAAATCCTTGTTAGAAGCAACACAGACGAGAATTCTTTCAAAGAGCAGAGAATTACTTTGTGAGTATTTGATTTCAGAGATTCAGTCGAAGAAGAATTAATTCAAAAGTTAAGTTCTATTAAAACATCTCTTCTAATATTTATAATATTCAAACAGTTACGTCTCTTTTCATGAAACCGACAATTATTTGAATTCTGACAGTTTCTTCTTCCAATCGGTTGTGTCTTTTGAACCATTCAAACGAATTAATTTTATTATTAAAAAAATAATTCAAACAACCTTTCATAAAAAAAAATAAGACTCTTTGAAGGAACCAATCCCCAAAAGCCCAAATCTTTTTGATATTTAATGTATGGATTTAAGAGCTCTTACAAGGCCCATAAACCTTGTAAGCAATTCAACAAACCTATGGAAGCTATATCTATATATATCAATGAATCTCTTTCTATCTAACCAATGTGGTATAAAATTACTTATTCAAAATCATATTTCCTACAAAATATATATATATATATATATATTACTAGTTGATGAGTATATTATCATAGATTTTTAATTAAATATTTTTAAAAAATTATTTAATAAATATCGTATTAAAAATAAAATGTATTATAAAATACAAATTATAGGAAAATTTATAAATTATTCTATTTTATATTTAACAACTATTTTAATATGGCATTGTTCTTACTAAATATTCATTTCAAATTACTACTAATTTAACCGTTAATATCTAATCACTGCCACAACGAATAACTCAATTCTCAACTAATAACTCATTAACTAATATCACATTTAGGCTCAAACACTCTCTAAATTTAAATGATTAGCTCAGATCAGAATCATCCTAAATTAGAACTTTATTTAGTGCAAACAAACCAGCCCAAAGATTAATACAAATTCAATGATAACATATTCATTGTTGTAAATATATATATATATATATATATCATCGACTTAACAAATCCAATGTGATTAATCATTTGATCATTGACAATCTCTATCACCAGGAAAATAAATTATATGGATATTAAAAATAATTGTGCATTTAAATTTTCCTCTATTTCCATCATTAGTCATTGATGTTATCTTATATAAATACGGGCAATAAGTACTTATAATAAAATTAAGTCTATATGGATGCCGAAAACGTGTGTAAATTGGCTGAACGAATATTGCGAATTGAATAAGAGGAACAATTCGTTCGCTCGTTTGATTTACTGGAAATATAATGTCAAAAATTGTTCTTTAGAAACCCTAAACACCCCTTTTATAAGGAGAAAAGAAAAACAATTTCGAAATTACCGAAAACCCGTTAAAATCATAAAAGTCCGAAAAACTCTTAAAATAATAAAAGTCCGAAAAAACCCTCTAAACGATCCCGAAATGCCAAATTTATTGTTGGTCATCGCCAAAGGCGATGAGTTTGACTTAGAACGCCGTTTCGCTTCAACCAGTCGAATTTGGTCTTCAAATTCCATATCTAAAATCAATGCTGAAAACCCGGTGCATCATATATATCGCAAACAAACAATAACTTATCCATCTGACTAATATTTTATTTGTGATATTTGATCAAATAATTTAACACTAACCTAATGAAATTTAATTTTAGTAGAATTATTACTGCATATATTCATAGTCAATAACTCATCCAAAAAAAATTGGTGAATAACTCTTAAATAGATGCAAATACAAAAATATCAAATACTATATGATTATAAATTAATTTAGAAAAAAATACCAGAGAGCATGATCTGACTGGATTTTTCTAATTCTACTCTGTTTATAGTTGTACTTATTTGAAACAAATAAACAATGTACCTTATGTGATATTAGATAAAGTTTTAAAAAAGTTACATAAATGAGAGAATAAAAGAGTGATATTGAACGGAAAGAACAAAAATTCGAAAATAATCACAGAATAATAAAAAAAATAAAAATTACAAAGAAAAAAGTTATTCATACCAATACGGAAAAGGAAGAATTTTCAATGACCATGGAGATATTTTAAAATCATGTTTATTAGAAACTAATTGAAATAACATTTTCAAACATGATTTTAAATTTTAACTAAAATTTCTAAACATAATTTTAAAATTGAATATTCCCTCCGTTTTATTTATATGGGAAAATTTTCTAATTTGGATGTTTTATACGTATAAAAATTTTTATTTAAAAAAAATATTTAAACTTAAAATATCTAATATATATTTTTTTTGACTTTATTGAAAACAGTTTCTCTCACATCACACAATTATTTTATATTCTATTAATGATGGATAAATAAACTAACTGTTTTTATTAATTCGCGTGCAAAATTAATTTTCTTTACGTAAATAGAACGGATGGAGTATAACTAAATAAACTCAATCAGTATTCTATAATAAAATGTTAATTTGAATTTTTGTTAAAAATATTTTCTCCACACTCAGTTTTCTAATTAAAAATATTTTCCGCATACATAGTGTATTTAATCATGACTTTTGATGACTTTTATACACTTTAAATATCATTAAAAATTTGGAGTATCTAATCATGATTTTTGTGAATTTTTAAAATGTCTTTAAAAGTCATGGGTATTTAATCATGATTTTTATAAACTTTTAAAAAATTTTCAAAAGTTTTGAAATATATAATCATGACTTTTACAAATCTATAAAAATTTTGGATAGTAATTTTTATGATTTTTGAAAACTTTTAAATTTGACAAATTTTTAAAAACATTTGTAAACTTTTTTAACCATTTAAAGTTAGAAAATTGTCTACTTACTTTCTCATAAACTTGGAATGATTTTGGAAGACTTTAAAATAGTAACTAGTAAAACCTCAATTTCTACCCATTAATTATTTCTTTTATTTATTTATTTATCTTTAATTATAATTGTAAAATATTTTGAAATTATCTACATTTAATATTTTCGATATTATTTGTTGTTTACTTTTATCAATTATTAGTATTTTTTATTTCATTGAAATAATAATTTTATTTTTATCATATATTTAGATTAAAAAAGATTTAAAAAGTAGATTGGCTCTTCAATCAATTAAATTCAACAAATAATTAAAGATTGGGTAAGAAATTATAAACATAATAATTTACTTAGTAAATTTAAAAAGAAAAAAATTACACAATATTAAAAAAAAGGAGGAAAAAAAATTATAAAATATAAATATTAAAATAAAATAAAAATAATTTTTTATTCTCAATATTAATAAACTTTTCATTCATTCTTAATGAATATTTAAAATTTCTATCAAAATAAATTGATTAATAAATGAAGATATTAAAAGTCTATAAAATTTATTAAAAGTTTAAAAAATTATTTATAAAAACCTATCCAAATCTTTAAAAAAAAAATAGAAAAAAAATATTTTAAAAGTTATAAAATCTATCGGTGAATTTATAAAATTTATAAAAATTTTCGGAAATTATTTAATTTTTTAAAATTTATCAAAATGTTTTAAAAAATGATTACCAACTCTAGCTATCATTCAAACCCTGGTGTGATAACTTATTCTGCATAAGATCATTTCGAATTCATATGTTATTAAGGAATGCAATTTGATATTTACACTGAAAATTATGTTCTAAATTTGCTCAAAAAAACAGACCTTAAAGTCAAGTAAAAATCCGATAGCATGACTTTTTGAGTAGTGATGGCCAATATTGAACAAGTCTCCACCGTAGAAAAACAAAATAAATAATTGAATGAATTGTCCACTTAAATGCCAGGACTTTTGACTCTCTCGCATCCACACGTTAAATCGAATCAAGCCACATATACGTCCAAATACAATCTTCTCTTCCACCATGGAAGGGACCCACCTGCTGATTTTTTTGAACAAAAACTTAAATTGTACTTGAACAACACAACACAAACTAGTCATCTGTTTGTCACAAACCTAAACATTAGATCTTGCCACGTGTCCCTCCCTATTCACCGTTTATATCGCCTATTTTATTTTTTATTTTTCTTCTCACAACAAAACCCGTCTCACGTTCATCAGATTTTCCCTCGAATCTGTCTACATTCTTTTCCCGATAAAACAATTACTTTCTCGGAAACCAAACAGACTCTTTTTTTTTTCTTTTTTTTTTTCCCTTTTATGTATTTATTTGTTGATTTGGTATTGTGAGTGGAAATCTTCTATTTTTAAACCAACGGAATAGGTAATGTTATAAGAGTAGAAAAAATTAGTGGGTTCATTGAACCTGGATGGGTTTGGTTCTGTATTTTTACATTGTTTTGCTGAAATAATTTTTTTATAAAAAAAATAAAAAAAAATTAGAGCACATGAGAACCATCAACTGTGGTGGAGGAGAAGAAGCAAGATAAAAGGTAAACAATGATTATAATTTTGTGATGTGTTTGCTTTGCATGCAACTTTTTAGTTGTTTATTGTTACTTTTTCATTGTTGTAACCTAACATCAACAAGTGTTTGAAGGAAAAAGTGCTTTTCGAGAAGTTTTGAAGATGGACTTTTTGGGTTTGTGGGGTTGTAAGTAAATGTTATGATAATCCACTATCAATGGCTTTTATGAGAAGAATATGAAGGTGAGGTTTTACAGGTTCTCTTTTTCGATTCGTTCTTTACCACATAATGCAATGTGCTGAGTAGTCGTTTTTATAAAGCTATGATTCCTTTTCATATGATTCGACTTTCTTGATTTTACGCTTCTAGGTCTATGTTATTCAACTAATTTTGCATAAACTTGTAGAATTGAATATCACTCAATTAGCAATTAATTAATCAAATGAGCTACTTCATAATCTATGATGTATGATATGAATGATTGATTTTGGTCAAGTTGGTTTTTCTGAGTTCCAAAAGGTCATTTCAATTCTTTTATCTCTTATTTTATATTTCATTCTGAAATGTAGCATATTCTGAAAAGTACTTATCAGATTGTGTAAAGAGTGGTTTGAATTCATTGAGTAGATCACCTTCAACAACTATACATATATATGATATTAATTCCATTAAAAAATCCATTTTCTAAATACTAGAAAAATCCAGCCATCTAAATTCAAGCCCTTATTTTTGCCTTAGGTCAACACCTTCTACAGATGCTCAACTTACATAGTGTGAGTCATTATATACAAGAGCTTATCTACATAAGTGCTTACATCAATCACTAAATAATGGTTAAGTCGGTACATTAGATTATTAAATTTTGCTTCTTTCAACCTCCCTTGTCTACTATGTATGTGACAATGATAAGATCTAGATTCATACTTTACAGCTAAGTTTAATACTCTATTTGGTTGCAAAACAAGTTTGACCTTTTGCTCTTATAATCTATATAAGCAGGTCATCTCTAAACCTGCTTATAACTTCAATTCAAACACACAGTTCTTCAACCCTGCTTTCATTTCTGTTTGGTAATTTGCTTATAACAAGTCAATGGTTTACTAGAATTAGTACTAATATACATAGAGTGTAAATAACACAGCAGTATTTGCAGGTGAAACTAGTCCTTGGTTGTTGATGGACAATCAGTCACCTGAAGCTGTAACAAAAGAGATGGATAGTAGAAGCTTGTCATCATCTCAGCGCAATTTACAGAACGAGCCTTATGTTCATAAAGTAGCACTTCCTGCTAAGCAAAACCTTTTTAAGGAGATCAAATCAACTGTGAAAGAAACATTCTTTCATGATGATCCTCTGCGACCATTTAAGGATCAATCCAAGACTCGCAAGCTTGTTCTAGGAATCCAGGCGATTTTCCCTATTATTGAATGGTCAAGAAAGTATAATCTTAAGAAACTTAGAGGGGATATAATTGCTGGTCTCACCATTGCTAGTCTTTGCATTCCTCAGGTAAGCCTACTTCAACAAGTAAAGCTATTGTATTGACATTGAAACAAGTTTTTGACCTTTTTTTTTTAATGTTAAACAGGACATTGGATATGCTAAGCTTGCTAATTTGGATCCACAATTTGGGCTGTGTAAGTTGTCCTACATCAATGATGTTGCTTCTTGATAAGAAGTTGTTTTCTAGGATTTGTGTGAAAAGTAACTGTTTGGAACTTATGCAGATTCCAGCTTTGTTCCACCATTGATTTATGCATTCATGGGTAGTTCAAGAGATATAGCAATAGGGCCTGTTGCAGTGGTGTCTCTACTGTTGGGAACACTACTTCAAAATGAGATTGACCCTATTAAAAACAAAGAAGAATATAGACGCCTGGCTTTCACTGCTACATTTTTCGCTGGAGTCACACAGGCCACCCTTGGCTTCTTCAGGTAACACACTTCAACAACAAGACTTAATTCTGAATCGGATTATGTAACATTTTGTGTATGTACATCTAGGTTGGGGTTCTTAATCGATTTCCTATCCCATGCTGCCATTGTGGGTTTTATGGGTGGAGCTGCCATCACAATTGCACTTCAACAGCTAAAGGGTTTTCTTGGCATCAAGAACTTCACCAAAAAATCTGATATTGTCTCTGTCATGCACTCAGTTTTCGGTTCTATTCATCATGGGGTAACCACAGCAACAATTTCACTTTAACTCTATTTTAACTTATATTAAAGTCTCAACTTATGTTTCTTTCTCTGCAGTGGAACTGGCAGACTATATTGATTGGAGCTAGCTTTCTGAGTTTCCTTCTTTTCGCTAAGTACATAGTAAGATCCTCCTATCACCCTTATCTCTATTTAATCAACACTATAAAATGACTCAATATAGTCTCCTAATCTTACATGTTTTAATCAACAGGGGAAGAAAAACAAGAAATTCTTCTGGGTGCCTGCAATTGCACCTCTGATATCTGTAGTTCTATCAACATTTTTTGTATATATAACTCGTGCAGATAAGCAAGGAGTACAGATTGTAAGTAAATTATCACATATAATACTAACAGTTGTATGTCAGCAACAAAATTTAAATACTTATATCTAATCTTTCGATTCCTGAAGGTCAAACATATAGAGAAAGGAATCAATCCCCCCTCTGTAAATCAAATATATTTCAGTGGTAAATATCTTCTAAAAGGTTTCAGGATCGGTATAGTGGCTGGCATGATAGCTTTAACGGTGAGTGAAATCACATATCTTAATTTATCTAAACCAAGAGAGATCTGTTATTGATTATGATACACTTATCAGGAAGCTATAGCTATTGGAAGAACATTCGCTGCCATGAAAGACTATACACTGGATGGTAACAAGGAAATGGTAGCTATGGGAGCTATGAACATTGTAGGTTCTATGACTTCATGCTACGTGGCCACAGGTAACCATTTTTTTCGCTTAGTACTAATAGTAAGTTACACAACAAACAGGTAAATAAGCGCAACTTGTTTGGTGGTTGCAGGTTCATTTTCTAGATCAGCAGTGAACTACATGGCAGGCTGCGAAACAGCAGTGTCTAACATAGTGATGTCTGGTGTTGTATTCCTAACCTTGGAATTCATCACACCTCTTTTCAAATATACACCAAACGCAATTCTAGCTGCTATCATTATATCAGCTGTGATTGGTCTAATTGACATTGAAGCAGCAGTTTTGATTTGGAAGATTGATAAATTTGATTTCGTGGCTTGTATTGGTGCTTTCTTTGGTGTTGTTTTCGCCTCTGTTGAAATAGGCCTCTTAATTGCCGTAAGTATATACTATAAAGTTTTTTATTAATTTTTTCTTATAATACTTTTAAGTTTGGCTAATCAATGAATCTATGCTAGGTCTCTATTTCGTTTGCTAAGATCCTTCTACAAGTGACCAGACCTCGAACGGCAATTCTGGGTAAGATTCCCAGGACAACTGTGTACAGAAACATACAACAGTATCCAGAGGCAAGCATGGTTCCTGGTGTGTTGATTGTTAGAGTTGATTCAGCTATCTACTTTTCAAACTCCAACTACATCAAAGAGAGGTACAGCTATTTACAATATCAACAAGTCACTATCAGCTAGCATTATTAATGATTAAAATGAAATACTTGCAGGATATTGAGATGGTTGGTAGACGAAGAAGAACGACTAAAGGAAACATCGCAAGCAAGAATCCAATATCTAATAGTGGAAATGTCACCTGTAACAGACATAGACACCAGTGGCATTCATGCTTTGGAAGAGCTATACAGGAGCCTCCAGAAGAGAGAAATTCAGCTTGTTCTGGCAAACCCTGGTCCAGTGGTGATCGACAAGTTTCACGCCTCCAATTTCACGACTTTGTTAGGCGAGAATACAATCTTCCTGACGGTTGCAGACGCTGTTACGTTTTGCTCTGCCAAGTTCGTAGAACAAGTGTGAGAGTTGATATATGAATGAGTGGAGGAGACATGACAGTGATTAAGTGAGGTTCTGAAATTACATAAATGTCCATAGAATGTACTGTAGGTGCTTTAATGGTGTTTGGTTGAAGAGTGATTAGATTAGTGTTAGATTTAGATGTGCATGGAGAAGAGAAGGGTATGTAGTGAATGTGGACGCCAAGGGAGGTAGGTTCATTGAGGTGTGATGTGGATGTGACTTTATTTTATAAAAGGAGGTTGGTCTGTGAGAAATAATTTAAAATAGTTTACTTTATTTGATTCTTACACTCAAACGAATACAGGACGTCACCACCGATTAATTATTGGTTCATTGGGTGTTTAAATAATTAGTAGTTCTCAATAATGGATATGGAGACATGGCTTCTTTTTAATTAAACAATGTACTGCATACATATAAAATGTTCCAGAAGATGTGTAAGATTTCGATCTTATCCGATACAATAAAATCGTGTGAGCTTAGTCGGAAAAAGAATAATAATAATATTCCTCCGACTAAGTTTTCGAATTATATATATATATATATATATATATATATATATATAGTTTTAGGGCATTCTAACCCAATACCACATAATAATAATAATAAATAATATTTTGTGTATAAAGCACCAAAGAATTGAAGTAGAATGGAGCATTTTGAATAATAATATTCAATATTAAAACGGTGCGGTCAGAATGGTTAGTACCATATTAGGATGGAAGTTCAGGAGTGCTTTTGGAGATATTATCATTTTTTTAATATTTTATTTTTTGCTGAAACTAATTATATCAAAATATTTTAAAAAAAATCACACTATCAAAATAAAGTAGGTCGGAAAATTTTATGATGAATAATAAAGATAATAGTTGACTTGAAAACCGTCTACAAAATTTTCTTAAAATGAATTTTTTGTTAGTAATAATCCCTTTACAATGGGACATTGTATGGTAATAATATTAATATTGTGACTGAGAATTATACTTATGTCTAAGTGGAAAAGTTTTTAGGACGATTATTATAGTAAATGTTTTACGGCCCTGATTTTTGCTTTTACGTAATCAGTGGTGTGGGCACTATAAACCTTTCTAATCAACCTTCCAATTTTTTCCACACAAGATCAGATATGATTCTCCCAAGCTTTGTCACCAATTTAGGAACCCAATAACAAGCCTACCAGATACTAATGTGATCAATCTAGGCGTGTAGCACCAACAACACACAAACAACATATAACATGTAATACAAACAAGAACACTAACAAATACGGGAATCCTCCCCTAACCCAATCAATGTATTATTATTACTTAGAAAAAAGGCTTGCAACCAGATTACAAGGCTATAAGTTGTGTCAACCTAATACAATCTCATATTTATATATATATATATATATATATATGCAGTTCCAATTAGTTATTAGCGTAGTAACTGCCCATTTGTCAGCTTAAGAAGAGCCATCGAATCGAGCCACATTAACCCCTGTCCAAGCATATTAGTGATCAGCCTATAGCATCACATGATTTCTAATCTGCCGCATGGTTCGACTAAGTCTTGCATGGTTCAGACTAAATCTCACATAGTTCAGCATGTTAGTCGCATGGTTTTCAAACCATGCACAAGTCTCTCGCGTTGTTCTCAACCCATGCGTTTGTCTCTCGCATGGTTCTTTGCCAGCCGCCCTAATCTCAGTTTACAATGCCTATCAGACTGCCCTGCATTGTGCTTGTCAAATGCGCCTATTTTTTCTCGCATGGTTCAACTGAAAATGCGCCAACATTCAAACCAACAAGTCAACTTGATGCGCGTGTTTGCCTTGACCAGAGGCGTGCGCTCATATTTCCCAAATGCGCGCGTTGCTTAGGCTGACTGCGCCAACCAACCAGCCTATTGAGCGCCATTCTGCAAGCATGTGCACTTGTGCCTAACCCCAATAGCTAACTTATGTAATCTTCTCCAACATCAAGTCATGCCACCCAAGATAGCTCTTGGCATGCCACCCAACATATCTTGGCTTGGCTTGGGACCACCCAACCGAGCCATATAAAGTCGAATCTCACTTAGCCACTTGGTGCGGGTTTAACATTAAGCTCCAATAAGGATGTTGTGTTGTGTTCTAAGAGGTTTTATGGTAACATTTGGAATTGAGAAAGATTAAAAGTTATAAAGTTAAGATATATATCAATAATATATACATTACTTTTCGAGAGCTTATAGAACGTTACTTTTCGAGAGCTTATAGAACTTGAGAAGTTTAAAGTTAAGTTTGTTTGCCTTGGAATAATTTTTCAAATGAGTAACCTCTAGGAATACTCATAGATTTTTTTTTTTTAAATAAAAAAAGAAAAAAAAAACATATGTGAGCGAAGACAAATTATATTGAAAAGCTTCATGGTGGTTTGTAAAGCTAATATTAGGCTTGAAAACCATTTAGACTAGTGACAATCCCTAAAAAAGGAATGATCATTATTGATGTCGAATGGTCATTATTGATGTCGAATCCTCTATAAGTGGAATGACATTACATTAATAGCTACAAAATAATGTACTACATAACATAGACCATCACCTATTTTATAAATATGATCGAATCTAAGGACTAATCTTAAAAAAAAAAAAAAAAAATCAACGGATTAAGTTGTAGGGCTTCTTCAGGTCAATTACTAAACATATATTTATAAAGACCTTTGTTAAGGTAGTACCTGTTAACTAATTAATGAGCGAGTTATTATCTTAAATTTTCCTTCCAACGATAAACCTTATACACCTATGATATCAAATTAGATGGTAATTAATGAGACATTTGAAATCCAAATAAAAAAAATAATTATTATTGAGTTAAAAATATACCATGAAAATGAAAAAAAAAACTATGTAAAAATAAGAGTATGTCGAAAATATTCATTTAAATGAAACTCATCCCAAAATTTAGAAATGGGAGAATTTTATTTTTGTCTTTTTATAACTTTTATTTATATTATATAGTCCAATTTTAAAATTTTCACCAAAATAATCCTTCAAACTTACATTTTTCAAAAGTAACCCTCACAGACACTTCGCATAATGTGAAGGGACATTTTTGAATTGATAAAATATAAATAAAATTCTTTTGGATTAATTTTAAAATTTTAAACTTTATTTAAACTATTTTATATAAATTTTTTTTAAAATTATAAAAATTAAATTTTCTCTGATAAATCCAAAAATGTTGAGTTGAATAAATATATAAATGGATTTATACCGTAATCGGTCCAACTGAATTGGGCTTACGCATGAGTGACCAGGCCCATGCTGTACTCTTCCTACTTCGACTTGTAATAAAGGATATCATCAGAGAGCGCAAGTATCAGATAACGGCTCCTCTATGACTACACTCCGCTCAGTGATAACCCATCTCCACCGACCTCTCCGACTCTCCACACCTTCTCTTCTCTTTCATAAACCTAAACTTCTCATACCCACTTCCATTTCTCTCTCATTTATCTCCACTTCCTCCTTCAAACCCCTCTGCCCCAAACCTATTTCTTATTCCAAAGGTCCAAGTTTCCTCTCTCAAACTTCTCTCTTTCCATATATTTTTATTAATTTTACTTTCTTTGGATGCAGATAACACGTTTGTTTTCACGAAAGACGAGCGCTTTGCTGCTCAAGAGAACTCTTCCGCCACTACCACCACAATTGCAGCCATTGTCACTTCAGTGGGAGGCCCGCCTGCTGCCGTGGGAATCATTCGTTTGTCAGGACCCTCTGCTGTTGACGTCGTTGGGCGCCTATTTAGACCCTTCAAGAAAAACAAGAAGAAGAAGATTTCTTCCTCTGGCTGGCAGCCCACCAGTCATGTTGTGGAGTACGGTGTCGTGTTGGATACTCAAGGGAATGTTATTGATGAGGTACCATTTCTGTCGTATTTGATTGATTTTCACTTGATAGGGATAGGGAAAATGTGTTTACTTCTGTTTGGTGTTTGTTTTGAATTGTTTTAAGGTTTTAGCTGTACCCATGTTGGCTCCAAGATCATATACTCGTGAAGATGTTGTTGAGCTTCAATGTCATGGCAGTGAAGTGTGTTTGCGCCGGGTGTTGAGAGCTTGTTTAGAGGCTGGGGCCGTACTTGCCGAACCAGGTGCCTTGCTTATTGTTTTTTCATTTTTGATTTTATCAGAACCATGTGTGAATGATATTGTTTCTGTTTATGCTTCTGTGAATATCTACATTAGCTTCCTGTTGTTTGTTTTTCCGCGAGCGTACAATGTTCGTGTCCCTGTCTATTCTCAGTTTGATTAGATGTATGAGTAATTAATTTTAATTCAATTATGCTCTGTGCATATAAAGAGCTTATGTTTTGCTTGCTTTGCAGGCGAGTTCACCCTCCGTGCCTTCCTTAATGGCCGTGTGGATCTGTCCCAGGCAGAAAGTGTTGAAAAATTAGTCTCAGCCAAGTCCATGGCCGCGGCAGATGCTGCATTGGCAGGGATTCAGGCATGTCAATCTATATGGAAATGATGTTACAGCTATGATCTCACAGTTTTACATGCTTAAGTGCTACCAAACAGTATTTCTCCTTTAATAGCCATTGCATTCAAGCGTACTGAGTATTTTGTTCTGCTCACAGGGAGGCTTCTCTTCTTTGGTTAAATCACTGAGAGCTCAGTGCATTGAGTTACTTACTGAGATTGAAGCTCGCCTAGATTTTGATGACGAGATGCCTCCTCTGGATTTGAATCTAATCATGGATAGAATTCAGACCATGTCACAAGATGTACAAAATGCACTGGACACTGCAAATTATGACAAGCTTCTGCAATCAGGGTTACAGGTTTTAACTAAAAGAAATTATCTAAAACTTGAATACATTAAAGATAAGACCTTTTTGTTATCACATATGCAGATGTGTACTGCTATATGCGTAGCTCTCACCTAAGCGCTGTTTGATGTGTTAATTTTTTATATATTCTTTTTTCCTTTCTAAATGGTAAGAACTGGGATTAAAGTTGAATTTAAACATGAACATGGTTAATCATATGCATTTACAGAACCTGTTACTGACTTGTTATTGTAAACATTTTGACACGCTTGGCTTAAAATGGCATACAATATAAAAGTTTTATACAACATTTATGTTTATGGACAATTTTCTCTTGTTCAATCTGCAGATTGCTATTGTTGGTCGTCCAAATGTTGGGAAGTCAAGCCTTCTTAATGCTTGGAGCAAAGTATGTTGCTTTTATACCCTATTTTGACTGCTAGAGTAATTTTTAGTTATTTATTCTGACTATTTTTTTTTTTCATTTTGCAAATGGGTGATATTTTAGATATGCAACTTTTATGAGAGCTTGAAATTCTTTAAATTTTTAGCCTTTCACTTGTTTAGTGTGTGCATAGCACCTTCTTACTATATCCATGGTTTATTTTTAGCGTATAGAGTGAGAGGGCTATAGTTACAGAGATTGCTGGAACAACCAGGGATGTCGTTGAAGCCAATGTAACAGTATGTGGTGTGCCTGTAACGCTTCTTGATACGGCAGGCATAAGAGAAACTGATGACATTGTGGAGAAGATTGGTAAGTGTCCTCTAACATGACCTTAATTTTGTAATTTCCTTAGATTAATTCCTGTATAGCAAGTAAGATGAGTGGCATGCCTTACACTTCATTCAGGGCAAAGGTGGTTTCAGTATTAGCCTATTTCTACTCTATTAATTTTGACTTGTACTGTTAAAGAGTACATATTAGAAACGTATGAGTAAACTTTGTGAACATTTTTACATATTGTAATAAGCATTGCTTATTTTGTTTGTCCAAACTTAAATCTAAAATACTAGCCTATACTGTTGTGACTGATCTAGGTAAATAATATTGTGACTGGTGTAGTAGCTTGTGCAAAAGGACCCTTGTCTGTAATCAAATGATTTGTACAATAATCTTGATTTAAGTTTCCTTTTTTGAAGATATTACCTGTCCTGTTCTCAGTCACAACTCAGAGTTTGTTGTATCTACTAGCAATTTAACGGTTCAGTTTCCTTACAGGTGTAGAGAGATCTGAAGCTGTAGCTTTGGGTGCTGATGTAATTATCATGGCGGTGAGTGCAGTTGATGGGTGGACTTCAGAAGATACAAAGCTTTTTGATAGGATACAATCCAATAAGGTATGAAGTAACCCCAGTGGCCTCTATTACTTGCACGAAGATCATATTGGTAGATCAATTTTTCCAGTTTCTGTATGTTGATCTATCAGGAGTTCATTGTGTAATATTTCTTTACAGAAACTGGCCGAGTTTTCCACCCCGATGATTCTTGTGGTTAACAAAATAGACTGCACTCCATCTTCTTCCACTGAGTGGATAAATAAAGAAAGCTGTTATTTCAGGAAGCTTGTTTTTACCTGTGCTGTCACTGGACAAGGAATACAGGACTTAGAGAAAGCAATTTCAGATATTGTTGGTCTCAACCAGATAGCCGCAGGGGGTCGGAAGTGGACTGTTAACCAGGTTAGTGACTTGATGGATATGAAATCTTTCTTTTGCACATCATCTGGCATTGATGTGGACTGCATGTTGTATATTTTCAGCGACAGTGTGAGCAGCTGATTAGGACCAAGGAGTCACTCGCAAGGTTGAAATCATCAATAGAGGAGGAATTGCCTCTAGATTTTTGGACTATAGATTTGAGGGATGCTGCAATGGCCCTTGGCCAGATAAGTGGAGAGGACATTTCTGAAGAGATTTTGACCAACATTTTTGGAAAGTTTTGTATCGGTAAATAGATAGTTTTATTCAAATCACACCAAAGCACATTCGCACTATGTTTTTGGAGTACTTGTGTGGATAGAAGCAGTGTTTCCAACAGGACAGTGATGAGGCAGACTATAGTTAACCAGGAAGGACCAGATATAGTATGAAAGGAAAAGGCTTGTTATATTTATGCATTTGGCTTGTGTATTTAACTTAATCTAGTTTATTGACCCAAAAGATTATGAGAATTGCCAATGCTCTTGTGCCTTTGGGACGGCAATCAATTATATGACACTGACAGGCACTTATATTGAATATAAGTTAACGAATTGGACGGCTTTTACTCACTGAAATACAAATCGATGCCACAAAACCACTTCTGCTGTTTATAAGTATATATAGACTTCATAGCTACACGCTCAATTGCTTCATCTTTTGCGTCAAATTTGGTGGTCGATGGTTATCCAAATGTGTTTCAACATCAAAAGACAGCTTTCACGGGATGAGTTAAAGGAGATAGAGAAGAGGAAGAGAGCTAAGCTGAAAGAGAAGGAGAAACAGAGAAAGGAAAAGGAAGAGATGAAGAGGAAACAAGAACGAGAAAAGGAGAAGAGAAAACAAGCTCAAGAAGAGACTCAGATAAAACAATACAAGGAGAAAATGAAGAAGAATGCCAAACAAAAGAAACACAAACCTTGATGTGTATTCATGAAGCCTAATAATATATATGCCAAGTTGCCAACTAGTGATTTCTCATTTATATGAAAATACATTACATTTCTATTCCAGAAATTATTACAACATGAAATTTGACAACTGCCCATCAAGGGGATGGGATATACGACTCTATCAACACTGATATTAAAAATTTGTTCGCTAACTTGAGACTATCTACTAATATACACTACACAGTAAACATGCTGGTTACAAGTATAGTGTTCAAAACATCAAACAGGGGTGCAGCTACCACCATAAAAATGATTTATGCCACAAGAAAGGACTCACCCGTAATCATAGAAATTTGAGTACAAACTTACTTAGCAGAGTCCCTTGCATATCTCACTAACCAATTGGTCTCTTCTTGAGGGGTCTACCTGCATTGGATAAAATAAAGCGTATTAGAACTTGTAATGATGTAAAGTAGAATGCTTTACAGGCAAGCAATGATTATGGGGATGACTTACTTTGCTTAGAAGTGCAGCAAGACCTTCGGGTAGTGCTTGCAAATCAATGTTTGTGAGTTGAAGCAACACCTTCTGTACCCGCAACTCCTGTAGTTTTTTCTCATAATTTCTAGTGTCATCCTTCCATGTAAAGAAAGCTTCATCATCCGTCCATGCATCTTCTTTGCCCTGTGCTGTGCTGGAATCCAAAAACCACTCCTTGATCAGATCTATGGCAGACTTGGATGACAAATGGTCCCCGCCGGCATCTTTCACTGTTTTGACAAGAGAGCTTTCAGCAACTCTTCTTCGCAATCTTCTGTAGAAGAACCCCCGAGATTCAACCCAGTCCACAACCTGTTTGATCACTCCTTTTGCAGCCATTCTCAGGGAAGTGTCATGAAGTTCAGCGAATTTGGTTGCTATCTGAGTGTACACAGGCAAAAGCTGCTTCTCACGTGCCTTTATCTGCTGCTGCAAAGATTCAATCATTGTTGAGACCTTATTGGTCTTGGCTTCCTGAAGTTTAACTTTCAGATCGATAAGCTGCCGATCGAGCCTACCCATGCATTCCAATAGCTCCTTTGTCCTAAATTTGATCTCAATCATTCCTTCAGGCTCAAGGACATTTCCTTTGGCCGTTTGATCGGCATACATTTCAATATGGTCTGAGTTGATCTTGCTGTCCACAACCACCCATGCCCCACCACGGAGTTCACCCATCATCGGGATATAGACAAAAACAGGCTGTTTGTATGTTCTAAGGTTTTCAACAATGGTTGATCCAGCCTGAAGGATCCCTTCAAATAAGTCCCTCTGCCCACCTGAAAAGCCTCTCCAGTTAGCAAGAATGAAAAGAGGAAGTTCTTCCCTGTTGAAATCCATCAAAGCTTGGGCTGTCTTAGTTGCAGAATCAGGAAACCATACTTGCCCAGCTTGTGGGACAATCCTTTCATGGGAATCAAGTTGTCCAGGGTCAGCAGGTATTACTTGCATCACTGTCTGTGTCTCAACAGCAACAATTCCTACCGGAATTCCGCCGAGCCTTGCCCTTCCTGTTACAACTGTCCTTGCCCATCCTTCTAGAGTTTCAACAAAACTGTCCTTGTCAAAAATACCCCCCAACCATTTGCCACTACTATCCAGAGTACCACTGATAGCAGCACGAGGATCACAAGAGTTTTCAGGGAAGTACTCAACAGACCTATCTGGATGATCCAAGGGACTTGTAATCGGAAGCACGCCACCAACATGGGGAGGTACATAGCTAAGCCACTTCAGAATAGCTGAAACACCTTCCAGATCATCTGAAACTGTTAGATGAACCACCCCATTAGTGGCCATAATTTTAGGCCCACCAAGTTGCATGTGGGAACTGTAAACCTCACGGCCAAGAAGTTTGTTTAATGCGGAGAAACCGGTTAGAATGATGGGCTGATCAAGTCTTTGTATGCAGCGCATCCCAAGTCGTGCAAGGTAAGCACCAATACCCACAGTTCTTCCAGTCACATATGTCAGAGTAAAGGTTTCCTTGTAAGCTCTGGAATATGCACCAGCAATGGCCCCACTTCCAGTTAAGTTCTCAACTCCTAGTCCATCCTCCTTTCCAACAATGCTATCGACAATCCACCTGCATTCTCCATTCTCCAGCTTTATTTCATGTGCTATAACAGATGTTCCAACCCGGGCATAATCCTCAGGAGTTAGATATACATATTGAAAACCCCGCTCAGGATTGGATTCATCAGACCAACCAATTTTAAAGCAAGCTTTGACTTCCTCGGCTACACCAATACGGGCACCAGAATTTGCTGCCAGATATATTAAAGGCAGTTTCTTTGCACAAGCGAGATCAGTTACTGCAAGGAAGAATGCGTCCTCTCTAGGACCAAAAGATCCGGCTTTGAATGTCACATCATTTGCTACAATTATAATTGTCCTCCCTGATGGAAACTCAGGACTGCACATCTCCATACACCAGGCTACCATACCGACATCATTTAGTCCCGGTGAACGTTCAACAGGAACAATAGAAGTACCCCAAGAACCTTTATCATCAGCAAATTTGAGTTCTGTAACTTTTAGAAGCAAATTATCATTGGGTTTGTCCGAATTTGAAATCTGGGAGACCCATGACTGTTCCAAAGCTGTCCTAAATGCCTACAAACAAAATTTAGTCTTGTGTCAAAATTTGAGCAGTTCTGAATTTCTTCAACCTGAAGCAAACATACATCAGTAGCAATAATCTAATACAAGGGTGCTCACCAGTGGAAAGTCATAGCAGTAAGTAGTGTTGCTTTTCCTGGCTAAAAGACGTTTGCGATCTAGTACTCCCAAAGATTGATATTGAGCATTCACTTCTACACCATGTAGAGGGCCACGTATCGAGATTGAATGGTAAACTACTCTGTGTTTAGTGGTATCTTCTAGTTCTCGATATATCTGCATTTTACATGGACCATTGACATAAAAATGGATTAAATTCATTCAAAATATCAAATCATAAAGAAGGCAGCCTACAAAGAAAAACAATATCACATATATGCTTTGTAGGTACCCACTTCTTGTACTTTCAACTAGAAGAAGGTAAAGGAGGAGCTCCCAAAAACTATATTGACATACCATATAATTAACAATTTCAGCTTTCAGCCCTATATGACACTTTTGTACTCTTTATTTGTAGGATTCAAACCAACAAGTATATTATTTTCACTCAGAACCGACTCTGGAATGAATCAGTAAAAGCTGTTCAAATTAAAGGTATACTTTCAGCAGCCTCTTTCCTTCAAGTCAATAATTTTATTTATTTATTTAGATTTTATTTTAGGCTTGATGCAATAAGATAATGAGTTCAGTTCCATAATTATACTGGGGAGAACTAAACAGAGGTAGCATAAAAATTATTTCTGCTAACTTATTATTAATTGTCTGTGATCATCTCATTAAATAAATAACTGGCATGACCTAAATGCAGATTAACAGAAAAAGGACACTTACATGCACAGTACAGGTGTGTCCGGTCACATTTGTCACAACCACCCTCCAGGCACCGTTAGCTTGTCCTGAAGATGCCATCCAGAGCTTCACTTCCCACTCACAAACACCTAATCGATGCATTCTCACACCAACAGTTGCATGTAATTCCTGAGCTAGCTCTTTCAAGATTGATTCAACAGCTACTTCTTCCAGTCCAGTGTCTATATCAACTCTCCTAAAAAAAACTCAAATGTAAGCTTCAAAATAAGAAACTGGCAACTTGATGCATAAGAGGAGAGGAAAAAATGTGTGGAAAATTTAGTAAGTACTTGGAGAATGGCAACAGATCGTAAATTTGTTGTTCACGTAAGATACAAAGGTACATATGAGCATGGTCAGACTTGATTTTAGCATTGTGCACATTAAGTTCTAACTCCTCCATTGCAGCCATTAAAGATCTCAAGATACTCTTTGAAGTAAATGACAGAGCATGGGTGCAGTTTGTTTCCAAAAAATGTCCTGGATATGATACAAGCCCTTCATTTGCGGTGGGCTGTCTAACAAGAGTCCTAAGGAACATTCTCTGTATAGGTATATGCTTATCTACAACAGAATACAGGTGCCATTGTCGATCGCGAGATAGAGTGTATTGGATATTTTCATAACCTTTGAGCTTATCCTGGAAAACACACAAACAGTAGCAAATGTTAGATACAGAATGTCCAAGCAAATTTAGCTTTTTGTTTTTACTTCACGGAATCAATTCTAAGGGTCTCGAAACAGTATAATACAAACCAATTCAAGATAGATGGACAAAGGTGGTTCCAGATGACGCAATAACGGTTCTTCCTCATAATAGAGCTTTTCTGAAGACCAATGAAATGAGTGCCTCATTGGAGCCCGACCTTCATCTCTTTGAATGATACAGCTAACCACCCCAACACCTGCAGTACGTAGACTAGAGCCTACTTCTGGCTCTTTAAGTATTTTGGCTAATTTGTGTACTCTCTCTTGAGCCTGATCTTCATCACCACTGAAAGAACCAGAGAACACAGCTATCAAGAGACGTGAAAATTCTCTAAATTTGCAAAGAGAGACATGTCACTTAAAGGAGTACACTTTATTATTATTTTTTTTCTATATTTTTAAGCAACGCTGCTGAGGTTTTTATCTTATTATAAGTAGAAATAAAAATTCCAACCAAACTTGAGCAGACAGTAGATAATATTCTGATTATTACAAATGAACCTTCACTAAACTTTATATATATATATATATATATATATTAAACAAGTCACAGATTGCAGGAATCAGCCAGGATTTGCAGGCAAATGTATTAATTCCCAACAGATAGGAATGCAAATAGTAGTAGAGACAGAATGAATACCTATCCTGAAGTAAACTCATTTGATTGTTGATGCCCGCCAAAGCAATATGCATCATGTTACCATAAGTCGCTGGTTCAACAGATCCATTTGAACCTGACTCATCAAGGTTATGAGTTGTCTCTCTCAAAGCAGCACTAATAATTGGTGGCAAAAGCTGAAGAGATTTGATGATAACCATGGCTCCCCATTTCTTCTCACTATGTTTCTCCACCAACAAATTATCAGAAATTTGATCTTCAGAGCCATTCTTTCTCTCAATATGCTCCTCTAGGAACTCCCATAAGGCAATGAGACCACACCTGTGCCACTGCATCCTGACACTACCCTTCACAAGATAGGGCTGATAACAACCAGAGAAGGTTAGATGATGAAACTCTCTTTAAGTAGAATTATTAGAGCCTTGAAAAGATGAGCTGTGCTACCTGGTAGAGTCTACGGACATATGTCTCAACCACCCTCCTTTGAAGGGTGTGATCACTGTGGTCAAACAGACCAACAAGTGCATCCTCAACAGCCAAAGGAGCACTCACGAGATCTTCCATTCTTTCATTGATGGCACTTTTCCTCTTAGGAGTATCCATATGTTCTCCATCCTCTGTAAACATCTCCAGTTCAGAAAGGCTTCTAGCAATGTTAGACCGAAGTTCACTCAATTTGGTTTGCTCCAGCAATTGACTTGCCTTCAGTGCCAACTGCATAGTTAATCAGTTGGTTGAAATAGCATTTAGATGAGAGGGGGGTAAAAGGAAATGAAACAAAACTTAATCATGCTGAGATAAAGCTAAAACAGACAGCAAATTCTTCTATAAGTTTGTTTCACATGGACCTTAAAAAATAAAAAGAAAAGATAACTGAGCAGAAACACATCTAGAATATTATGTCTCAACTGAAATGCAGGTCAGTGGCCTACCTCAGAATAATTCGTATGGTTGAGAGCTGAAAACCGAATCAGTTTATCCCTGTATGCAGCAGGGTTGGGATATACCAATTGCTCCATCAGTCGCAGGATCAGCTTATTCTTTCTCCTAACACCCTGCAGCCAATAAATTTATATAATTCCTGTACAATTTTGAGAGGAGTGTAAAGCCCCAAAAAGCATATACTATGTCCATACCTGATGAGAAAGCACGATATCAACAACCCTCAACAAATCTTTATTGTATTGAAGTCGGAGACGTTCAATTACGTCAGCCTAGAGAAGGAAAAAGGGTGTTAGAACCGGCAAGAATTAATTCTATTGGCATATTGATTAGTTAGAACTCACTTGATTGATTTTGCACATAATTATAGAGGGAAAAGAATAACTAGCATACTGAGACTTGTGGAGTCATATACCAATAGTTAATGCTTTGGGTTCATTTGGTTTCAAGTAAAGCTGTATGGGGGAACCAAACATGGAGATTGAGTATATCAACTAATCGGCATGGCATCAAGTTTTATGGAGCTTCAGTGCACAAGAGTGGCCATCATGTTTAGCACAGGAAACTATATGGAATAACTTCTAAAAATACGGAAGATTTAAAGAGAAGAAAACCAAACTTATGACTAAAAAGATAATAATAAAAGAAAAGAAAAGGAAAAAAAAAACACTCCAGCATAGTTTTAGCTAAAATATCTATCACGACACAAACAGGAGCTGTGCTAGCAATTCAACATAATAATGAGATCATAACTGCAAACATATGTGAGTCTAGTGTAACCAGTGATTTGCAGGGATAAATTTACCTGTATGTTATCACTAAATAGTTCTTCAACAGACAGATATTCTTCAAAAAGTGACTGAACAATGATACGAGCATGACTCTCTCTTCCTCCTTCATAAGACTTCACCAAACTCATCAAAGGCTCAACAAGCCTTTCCAAGGCTCCTCTTTCTTTGTCTGAGCAGGATGATAAATGTGCCTTCAGCACACAGCATTTATGCATGTTAGATTTCTGAGCATAAATTAGTTTCCAGAATGAAAAGTAAAGATAAAGCTCTCACCTCAAATATGCCTCGTAATAGTTTGGCAGGAAAGTCAACATTCTGGTTACTTGAAATTCCCTCAAACACCTTATATTTTGATTCCAACTGAGATAGTAATGCAGCAGATCAAGGAAAATTTTAATCAAAACAGGAGTCTAAAACCAGAAAACGAAAAGGCCATACATTGAAGCCCTAGATTGGTGAGTCACCTCATATTTCAGCTCTTTGGGAAGGCGAGTTGACAAAACGGCCAAGCTCTCTTGCCATTGAAGGAAAGGGAGTTCAGGACTATCAAGACAAGTGAGCAAATTTTGCACTACCTGAAGTAAATGAACATTCGCCAATAGAAGTCAAGCTTGATAAACTTTGGAAAATAATAAAACTTATATTCAACTCAAAAACTGATCATACAGGCAGGAGGATACTTACTTCATCAATGTTATGTTCATAACCAGCCAGAATCATACGAGCTGCATTTAAACTTGCAGCACATCGCTGATGCACTTTACCAGAAATTGCAGTTGGAGGCCCCAAGATCGGGAAATTCCCATGGAAAGGTTCAGCTTTTCTTACCGCCGAAGGATCATCTAACTCAAGTTTCGCTATAAGCTCACCAGCCTACAATGAAAGAGATTCCTTAATGTTTATCAAAATAGAAGACCTATGTTTAGTAGGAACAGTATGTACCTGCATGGCTTGACCTTCAGCCATTCTGAATTGGATGACCCCAGCAGCTGGTGAAAGCAGTGGCATACACATTTTCATGACCTCAACCTCAGCAAATGGTGCATCAGCATCAATATGACTACCATCTGAAACCAAATATCTCAACAACTTGCATGGTGTCTCTGCCACTAACTTTGATGGATCATGATCATTCTGAAAGCACAAAGATAATCAATTCTTCCTTTAAAGCAGAAGAAAGAGGTAGAACAATAGAATGATGGGTTGGTGAGCACCTGAAGCAAGCAAGTCCTTCCATCAATGAGAAGCCGAGTTCCTGCCGCTTCTTCTTCGGCATATATGACATGACTATTTCCATCCAACTGTAACAAAATGAAACACACAATTATTCAGTTACATATGTCTAGAAATAAATTATGGCAAATCTTTATCTACTCCTGGAACAAAATTTAAGAATATTACTGTTGGCAGAATATCAACGAATAAGACTATTTAAATCACTTGATTTCTCAATTCGGTCTCCAGACAATTGAAAAGACATCTGCCTTTAACTTCACAGAGACAGAGTCTTTCCGCATCTATTCTACACAAATTTGGAGAATCCAGTAGAGCCTGAAGCTTAAGCTGATGAGCAAGCACTCAATGATAGCTTCTAAGCACTCTCAAAAACCCAAAAAGGCTACATATGTCTATGACATATTACCATACAAACTAATGATGCAAAAGATAAAATAAAATAAAAATTAAAAAAAAAAGGAAAAAAAAAAAGAAAAAAAAAAGAGTAAATTAAAATGCATAAAATTGCCCGGCATTGATTAGGAGGCTGATATCTGTTGCTTCGTTAGCATAATTAATGTCATAGAAGTAAGGAAAAAAAGAAAAGAAAAGAGCATATGAGTTAGTTAATGCAAAAATTATTTATCACAAAACAATTGCAAAGAGAGCTACACCCAGCAGATAAACATGAAAATAATCCTTACCTGCATCAATAAACCTCCATCACGTAAAGTATGTATTTCTGCTTCAATTTCAGATTCATTCAACCTTAATCTGTAGCTTCCAGGTCCACCTCGAATCATGTCAATCTGAAAGCAAATTCTCAAGAAAGTTAAGGAACAAATTATTTACCTTCACAAGTAAAAGAATAAACTACTACGAAATTCTGTGTACAATGTTCAATGATATCATATAACAAATACCGTATATTTACTTCCTTCAATGTTTAAAGACACTTGAGAGTTGACAAGTGATATGTGCTGCAATTGGGATAAGCAGACATTAGTCTCAATAAAAATGAGTTTATGAGGACAGGTAAGGATGACACTGTTGTATACCTTGGGTGGAATTTGCCCCTTCTCCAGATAACCGATATAATCTGAAACCACAGCAGCACTGCTAGCTGCTGCTTTCTGAAAATTTCAAGCAAAAAATGTAAGCGACACTCAATGTGCACAATGACAGCACACAGAATTCAGATACTTACATATAAAGCCCCACCAACAACAGAGAGATACCACGGAGGCCTTTCTGCTCTGACTCGCATAGCTATTCTACTGTCTAGCCAACCTGTGTGGATTTTATTATCTCTATAATCTGAAGCCTGAACGATATTATTTTTTGTGTTAGCTTTGATTTTGGACATCTGCTTTGAGTTAAAAAAAAGGATTGCTACATAATGGAACCAGAACCAACAAATGAGAAAGATTACATGCAAAAGATCAATCGTGTAATCGACATTGGTACGAACTTCCCCACGAATTTGGATTTCTTTCAACCCAAGAACCATATTTGCAATAGCAAGAGGTCTGGAATCTCCAAATGCAAAAACATGTCCTGATGTAAAACGCAACGTTATATGTTAGGTATAGCAACTAAAAATGTATTGATATGCATTTATTTAGCAACTTCGTACAAAACAAGCAATGATGAGACTTAAGTCCCGGAAATAGAATCCTCCAAAAAATGACTAGAATTTGATCCCTGGAAATTCATCATACAGAGAAGAAGGGACAATCTACTGGTTTATTATCATCTTAACTCAATATAAATAAATTAACAGCTCTCTTAGTCTCATCTAATAGTAACTATGACACTGAAAGACTTTACAAATGTTGAAATCCACACGAGAAGACAATATGTATGTTGAAAACATACAAACAAGTTCATAAACAATGTAGCATCTTGGGTCCTACTGTCCATAGCAACGCACTTATAGTTTTCCTTACAACTGTTCCATTATCAACTGGTTTTGTGAGGACCAGAAAAGGGAATGTAGGCATATCTATGGGTGTTATGCTACCATGTATTTTGCTAATTTATGTTACTAGAACTAATAGAAACTCAAAGTCAAATTGAATAGTGAAAACCACAAATGCAAAACAAGATGCACCCATCAAAGCTTCCTAGAAATTTCTTCACATAACATGATTCTAACATAACACTGTCAGGACACAGGCAAATTTAAGTTTCTTTGGAACTTTGACTTCAAACAGCTCTAAGAAAATTTTACAATATTAAAGAAGTGTAGAAGAAACAAATAAATAAATAGAATAAAATCTGTAGGCATTTTAATTCAACTTCACAAAGCCCTGAAATTATTATTATTATTGTAGACTTAGGTCTCAATTTCTTCCGATTGGAACATATGACTCGAATGCTATGGCACCAGCTAAAACTTACCGAATTGAGAATCTGAGAACTCATGAATGCCTCCTCCCGACTGCAAATGAAAATAAGTTCAATGTTAATTATACTCATAAATTAGAACTTCATACAAATTCCACATCAAAAATTTACCTTAACAGAGAAGTAGGCCCACACATTGGGCTTGCTCTTAAAACTCAGCTCCTACAGAATATTGTCGATCTCAGCAGAGGTTTACGATAATCAGGAGTTAACATTTTCGATTGACATATCCATAAGACATTCTAACCTGTACTTTCCCACTGGTCGGCTTAAAACCATCATCGGGATCCTCACTTGTTACACGAACAGCTATACAATGGCCTTTTGGCCTTGTAGACACTGCCATGTCAAAATCAAAAGGTGTAGCAACAGCTGATGTTGTTCTCCAAGCATCATACCCTCCACCGTGCTCCATCCCATAGAATCTTCTTATTTCTGATAAGTGAAAGCATGTCACATAAAGAGTGCAAAAAAATAACAAAAAAGAATAATGATGATGACGACATTGAATGAATGATTAAACAAATAAAAGGTATCCAAGAGATGTCAAGGTCAGGTTTAGTCATACCTGGGATTTGCCAGAGAGGAATACCCATCCCAACAGCAACTTGTGCTGCAGGCAGATTTACTTCAGCGATCCACTCCGTGACAGGATGCTCAACCTAATTTGCCACAAAGTACAGCTATTATGGAAAGTAAAAAACATTTTGAGGCGAATCAAGCATAACACTGCAATTAACAAATGACAGTATAAATCCAACACATCATCAGGTGAAAAATCAAAAGCCATAATAGATCTCTATCTCAACATACACCATTATTACTCATCAGACATGATTTTTCCTACAGAAAGAAACCAGTCTTTAAGAGACTGAGCAGACTGTAAATTATCTTACAAGTGATCAATAAACTTCAAGTAGTTATCAAATGACAACAAACATGCAATGCTTCTACCTTCAATCCAACTTCATGCAATAATTATTATAAATACACGAACAGTTCTAGGCACCTATTATTACAAATTTAGTGAAATCATTTAAAAGCTGCGACAAAAATGAAGTGAACATCAGATACCTGTAACCGCGGATTGAGCTCTAGAAAATAGTACTCGCCAGTCTCCATGCTGTACAAATACTCAACCGTAGCTGCGCCAACATAGTTCACACATTTAGCCAACCTTCTAGCTGCCTGCTCCAACTTTCTCACAGTTTCTATCGGAGCTACAGTGATGGGACCCTCCTCAATTATCTGCAAAACATCAAAGCAGATTCAAATATTACTGAAAAGAAGGAAAATTAAATTATCTGCAGTACTATCTAAAAGAGGAAGATACCTTTTGATGGCGCCTCTGTACACTACAATCGCGGCTGTGCAAAGCTGCAACATTCCCGTACTGGTCACAGAGTAACTGGACTTCCAAATGTCGGCTCTGAATTAGAAAGAGCACCAAATATCCTTGTTAGCATAAATCTATACTTAGGCAATCAGAGTAAGTAAGAATATCTTTCACATCCACAGCGGTATATGAGCTAACCTGGGAAGCAACCTTCATTATGAAAATGGGAGAGCCAGGAACTTCACCCTGGACTTGTTTAAACAATGCTCTGACTTCATCATCATTATGTACCTAAGAGTTTGTACAGCAAAATAAATTAGTTCATCCATCAAATTCCCACAGGACTACCACTACAAGGATCCCAATTGTGCTTCACAGCCTAACCAGACAATATTTCTAGTTCACTCAAACATATTCATTTTTGCTAGGATAGAAGGTAATTAGAAGACAAAGAAAAATAGAAAGGTAGTAGATAAAAAATCGATGCCAGGTCACACAATTCACAGAGTAAGAAGTTGAACTGCATAAGTATATTGCATTATTCTCATAAGCAACAAACCTTTCTTATTCCTTTACCACCACCACCCCAAGATGCCTTGATCATTGCAGGATAACCCACAACTTGACAACTAGCAATGGCCTCTTCTGTTGTGTACACACACGCTTCCTTGTATAATTCATCTGGGATAGTAATGCAATTATCAGGAGAAATTCTGACCTGGAAGAAAAAACAGTATAACAGATATCAGAAAACCAACCAGAAAATTTTGTAGGCAAGATTTCAACATTACAGATAACAAAAATTTACATGTGAACCGCTCCATGGAAGGGTGGGAACATCAGCCGCTTGAGCAATTAAGGAAGAACCGATCTTATCTCCTAAAGCACCCATAGACTGACCTGGAGGGCCAAGAAATACAATTCCCTTGGCACTGAGTGCATCAGGTAACTCAGGGTTCTCAGATGCATGACCCCAACCAGGCCAAACCGCATCAACATGTGTTATCTCTGCCATCTAAAAACCATTCGTCGAAATGATCAATCAAGAAATTCAACCATGGCTCCAGCAAATCATAAATTCGACTAAAAGGTGTTACAGCATACCTCCACAATGAGCTGAACATTGGCATAATTGTTATTGTTAGTTCCACCAGGAACTTCAACAAACTGATCAGCAATCCTAATATGCTCAGCGTTAATCCTCATATCTTCAGGAGTAGCCATAGCCACCAAGAGAATAGCCTTCTCAGAACCAAAGGTCTCATAAGCCCAGGTCCTGACGCTCCGTATGAACTTGACAGCAGCCATTCCATTATTAGCAATCAAAATGCTATGAATTGGCCTCTTCCCTCCAAGAGAACGACAAAAGTCATCTACAGCACTTATTGTAGCAGCGTTCCGCATAGGAACCACATGCCCGTTCAAACCTCGACCAGTAGTAACCATTCCCGATCTCCTCTGAGCTTCTGACATCCTGCAACCCCCAAATTCAATCACACACTCAATACAAAGATCAACTTCTTAAATCAATTTTAACACACTCTTAATTCATAACAAAAATATCAAAACAAACAAATGAAAGAACGAACTCTACAAAGCACAGCAGAAGCAAAGCTGATCACTCTAGTCAAAATTCAATATCAGAACTAAATATTCAACATAACAAACTCACATGACCTTTGAGTTTGCATTTCTAATTACTAAACACAATCAAACAACAACAAGAAGAATGAACAGATTTCAACGAAACAGTTAATGAAGAGAGCAGAAGAGAAACAATCAAAATCAAATAAGAACCTGCAGAGAGAGAAAGTGAAAATGGAAGAAGAAGAGGAGATCAAAATGTGTTGAAGTGGAGAATAGGAATGGGCATATTAGTTGCGTGAGAGAGAATAAGGAAAAAAGCAGAGCAGGAGAAGAAGAGAGAAGCCACGTAGATGTGCTGAAGAACTGAAATGTGTAAATAAGATAGAGAGGAGTTATATCATGTCGTTGTAAATGTAGAGAGAGCGGGTAGGTTTGAGTTAGGAGAAAGGTGGGCCATTGTTGCCTTCCTCTATTTACTCTCTCCACGTGCCAACTGCCTCCACGCCGCTCTTCTCTTCTCTTCTTCTTCCTCCTCTTCTACCTGCAACTGTAGTAGTTCCCAGCTACCCACTCTCTCTTAGTTTTCAGTTGACCAATAAATAATAATTTTGAAGATCTGAAATATTGAATTTAATTAGACGGACGGATATACACGGTGGTCATGTATGATGGATGAACTAATTCGTTTGATTGTGGTTGGCTTTCTAATGTATGACCAACTACCGTCTATTCAATGAATAATTATAATTATAGTCGTCACTTTGGATGTTTTCATTTTAATAAAATAATAATCATTTAATAATTATAGCTGCCAACTCTTTCATACGGATCTTTCCTCTTATCACAAACTTACTATCAAAGAAATTTTCGCTGTCATTGCTGAAATTCGGTAAATTCGAGTCTGCCATTTTATACAAGATTTCTCAATCTTTACAAAATTGGATAAAAAATATTAATAAAAAAATAAGTAAACTGTTTTTTATATTTTAAAATTACATTTTGGTTTTTTATAGTAAAATAGTTAAAATGCAATTCAATAAGAATCTAAACTGGATTTTTAAAAAAATTAAAAAAATTAAAAATCAATACATATTTTTTAAATTGATGAATAAAAATTATTTCATAAAAAATATCAATATAATTTATTTTGATATTAATATAAAAATCTAAAATACCAAATTAAACCATTTTTTTTTTTAATTTGTACAATAATATATAGTTTTTATATTATATATATATTACATATTAATCTAAATTTTTAAATGATATTTATATTATGAATATTTTTAATCATTAATAATTAATTTTATAATAAATTCAATAAAATATAATAAATTAATATATTCATAACAAATTATACTAAATAAATAATTGAATCCTAATTAATAATATAATAAATTTTAAAAACTGTTAAATATATTTTTTTTAATAAAATAAAAGTAATTTACCTACAAATTTGGATAGAAAAAAAAAAACTAAATGACTTATTGATAATAAAAACATACAAATGGATTCCAAAATCTCTTAAAATGTAGGAATGCAGTCACATCAAACCTATTCGGCATGGTCGGAAATCACTCTTACATATACAGATAAGAAACAAACAATTAGATAACAATGCAAATAACATTTTTGAATGAAGAAAACGGAGTAAAAGAACATAACAGAGTTACAAAACTAACTCTACGGAAGGGAGGAGAGACGGCTGAATTTGAAGAGAAGACACAATTGAAGGGCGAGGGCGAGACGTTGGACGTTGCAGAGAGGGCAATGAGACGGTTGGAAACCATGAATGAGTGTGATTGAGAGACATGGTGGAACCACCATATAGTGGTGAAACCAAAGAGAGACCACCAGGCGTAGGCATGGTGGCTTAGTGTAGTGTCACGCAATTCGGTAATTAGGGTTTAAGGAAAAGTTTTAGAAAATTGATAAATATTTTTTTAATGAATGTGTTGGGTTAGTTTCCATAAATAGTAAATAAATTTTAAAATTATTTAGAAGGGTATGCTTGGGCGCAAAGTTAAAGGAATAAATACTAATATGTCCTCTTACTATTAAAAAATGTAATGTAAATATTTTTATTGTTGATATAAAATGGTTATTTTATTTAAATAAAATTTATTGTTTTTATTTGATATTAAATTAAGAAAATAATATATATTTAAATTAAGAAAAAAAAACTTTGGATGGAACTACTACTAACACGTTTACCTTTTAAAAATTAGTATTAGTACAAAATAATTTTTTTAAAAAAAACTATGGGCTTGTTTGGGATTGCTTCTACTTTGACTTCTGTCTGTAGAAAAAGAGGAGTGGAAGTCATTTTCAGGAAGCTAATATTTTTTACTTCATCTTGAAGAGCTTCTAGGAGGGCAAAAGCATTTTTGCCAGTTACCCAAACACCACCTGAAACAACTTTCAGAAGTCAGAAGCCAAAAGCCAGTCTATCCAAACAGGCCCTATATACGAAAGGTTAATCTAAAAAATTATATATTTTTTAAAATTAAAATTTTATAATTTTATTGTAAAGTTATAAAATTATTTTTTGAAAAATTTATTTTTTTAAATAGATATAAATCACAATGTAATTTATTGTCACGTTCCAAATTGAAATTAGTCAACTGTAATGGGCTGAAATTCTGAGCTAGTATTAGAATTAAGACTCCTAAAACGATCAAGTAAACTTAAACCCAACGACCAGGTCTGCGTCGTCTTCTCAGTCCTTGAGGCTTAAATCTTATCAGCGGCCTCTCAATTGACAGATACACAATTGAGAGGATTCCGAATTCTATGAAAGATCTTTCAACAAAGATCTCAATATAATCGGCCAAAAGATATCTCAAGTTTCTGTAAATAGGAACTAGAACCTCATCAAAGGATACGACTTTCTGCGTACCAAAACATTGCCAAAATCTCTTCTCATCACGTTCACGTCTCCGACACACTCAGGTGTCAAATCTGATCACTTTACCGATTCCAATCAACAAAGTTCGGTGCTCCAGATGTCTTACAGCCTACTTATCACTTTATTCCGATAGAAACCATCATGAGAAAGAATTTATTACTTTCTTTATTCTTTTCTTTAATCTTATTAATAAAGCCTAGAGTCGAAGTGCTTACAATAGGCATCACACCACCGACGTTTTCAACGTCCACTCGGACGTTCTTTTTATTCTATTGCATGATATTTTTACTCTTCGTTTAGTGATGTAGATGGAATAAGTTTTAAATTCATGAAGATTTTGACCGGGTCAGTGGATGAGGAGCATAATTCATGAATAAAGATTTCTTTTTATTTATTTTTAGGGTTATTTTTAAAATTTTATTTATTTTTATTAATTAGAATTTTCTATTATTCTAATTAGATTTTCTATTTTCCTAATTTTTTGATTAAGATTTTTTTATATATATATTTGTTAGGATTTCGTTTTTATTAGGATTTTTCATATTTTTAGATTTTTTTTTTATTATTTTTAGATTTCTATTTACTATAAGAACGTGCAATGTGTTGGGGTGTCGAACCCAATACCGTATCGATAGTATAAGAGGATAATAATTTGTATACAAAGCATCCAGAGAACTCTATTAGTATGAGGCATTTTGGGTGGTGGTACCCAAGAACAAATCCGTGCGGGCTCGATCCTGACTCAAAGCAGACAATATCTTACTAATGTGGGAGTTGGGAAGCGGCTTCAGAGGGTCCAACAAGTGGTATCAGAGCCTGATTCAGAGATGGAGCTCGTGATTAAACTCGTGGTGTGACTTGTGTTGAAAGTCTTCCTGATAATATGGTGTTTAGGCGGCGGGTCCCGTTGGGTAGTAATGGCATGTATAGGATGGTTTGACCGATCGGTAAATTATCTTTAAGAGAGACTGGTGACCGATGGGTCGGTGAATTATTTCGAGGGGGGCTGACGTGTGATCCTTGGTTTGGAGGATCGGTGGACTAACTCGAAAGGAGACGATTTGGCCCTTGGTTTGAAGAGGAGGATTGTTGGGGTGTCAAACCTAATATCACATTGGCAGTACAAGAGGTTAATGATTTTTATATAAAGCATCTAGAGAACTCCATTAGTATGAGGCCTTTTGGGTGGTGGTACCCAAGAACAAATCCGTGCGGACTCGACCCTGGCCCAAAGCAGACAATATCTTACTAATGTGGGAGTTGGAGAACGGCTCCGGATGTCCAACACAATTATATGTGAATATTTCAACTTTTGAATAATATTTTATTTTCTCTCAATAGAGATTCGATTTTGTCATTTTTCCTTGGATTAGAGTTTATTGTTCGTCGCGGTCAAACAAAATTGGCTACCCAAATCGTCTGACCGAGTTTATACAGTCTTCTTTATTACTTCCATTCTGTGTCAGTTGGTATCAGAGCAGTATTTATCCATGGGGGATAATCAAGATGCTATAGCAGAGATTGAGATTTTTCAAGCATATTGTTGAGTTGGAGATACTATTTGTGGGATGATTATAGATAGTTGCACTTATGAAAATCTAGTTGTTGAAAAGTTGGTGAAGATCCTATAATTACCAATAGAGCCTCATCCTTCACCATATAAGACTTTTGGAATAAAAAATGTATGTTGATTGAAGTAACGAATCTATAGTACCTATTTCGATTGGTAAATCTTATTCAGATATTGTTATTTGTGATGTTATGGATATTGATACGTGTGGAGTCTCGTTGGGGAAATCTTATTTATTTGATCTGAATGTTGTATACAAAAAAGAAAAAAAAAATTCGTATAACTTCAGGTGAAATAAAAGGAAGATTCTGATCTTGCCTACTGGATCCGTAAGACCTTCTAAATTGAAAGGAAAATCTACAAAAATTTTAAAAAAATCTACAAAAATATAATTTTTTAAAATTGGAAGGAAGATTCTGATTTACCTAACAAGATCCATATGAAAAAAATATATACCTAATAGTTTTCCGGTATTACCTACTCTAGGCTTCCAATTTTAAAAAAGTGATTTATATTAAAATTTTTGTAGCTTTCATATTTTTTTAAAAAATTTTTTTTATTAAAAGTGAATTTTTACTTTTTAGTAAGATGATCATTTTTGTCTATTTTTTTTTAAATAATAATAATAATTTAAAAGTTTAGTTTTGTAAAAAATTTAATATGAATCTAAAAATATAATTTTTTTAATAAAAAATTTAAAAAATGCAAATAACTCTTTTAAATAATGTGTTATTTTCTTTTTATTGAAATTCGACCCTTTAAATTAAATTTGTAACGGAATATAAACAGTTTTCCAAACTCGTGATGTAATCTAAACCATATTTTATTCTTGTTTCCGTTGTACGTCATTTAGTACCCTCACATCTGTTGATTCGTTTCCGTCCTACGTGATTCAGTACCCGCACATCTGTTGAATCGATTCCGTTAGATTGAATCTAACTGTGATGTTTTAACCAGTACATCAATCTATTCTATTATTTTAATGGTTATTTTAATGGTGTCCCGGCACAACTGCAGTGTGATCAACACTTATCCTAACTCGATATAATATGTTGTATCAAAATTATCTTTCACATCGGTGCGATGATGTCACTGAAAATTACATATATAATACCGCACTAAGAGCATTGGTAATGGTTGGTTCCAATTTTGAATTCCAATTCCGCCAGACAGCTGCTAGAACTCTCGAGTTCCAGTTTTGAGTTCCAGATGTAGAGTGTGTTTGGTACTAGATGTTACATTAGCGATTGAGTTAGCTGTTAAAGTAGCGATTAACTGTTAGTTGTTAAACTAGCGATTGAAGTAACTGTTTGAGATGAGTGTTTGGTAAAAACAATCAGATGTTGAAGTAGCTGTTAGATATAAAATGACGTAAAAGGATAATATATTATTTTTATAATTTTTAATTTATAATATAGTTTATTTTATTTTTAGTACCCATATTCATCTATTAAATGATTTTTAAAAGATTTTTAATTAAAATTCTTTAATATTGTATTCATCAATTAATTAAAAATATATAATATAATATTTATTAAAACATTTTAAAAAATCATAAAACTTGCAATCACATTTAATAAATTAAAATAATATATAAATTATTATCATTAAAAAAATTAAAATATAGTTAAAGTGTATAAAAAAAATCTAGTTCAAAAGAATAATTTTTATTAGGACATTTTTGTAATAACCAAAATTGAATAAGGGTAAAATGAGAGCTTTTTGATTAGCGATTTGTGGACAGCTACATCAAGTAGCTGTCAGTTAATCGCTAATTGAACATCTAATCACTAATCAAAAAATTACTCCTTAACACCTAAATTTTCAAATCGCTAACCTAAAATCTAATCGCTAATTAAAAATCTGCTTATCAAACACACTCGTAGTCTCCACTATTTTATTAATTTTAATTTTTTTAAAAAAATTAATATTTTATTTCATTATAACATTATATTTTAAATATTTAATAGATATGCAATAATATATATAATTAAACTTTAGTTAATAACGTTACTAAATTAAATTTATATTTATATTTATCATTAAATATTAATATATTTATATATTTGTAAAAAATTATTTATTTATATAAATTAAAATATTTATAAAAAGTAAAAGCAAATTTAATAATATTCATAAAATTGATAAAGAATCATAAAATTACAAATTGAAAATATACATATATATATTAAATAAAATACTAATTTAATTCATTAAAATAGAATTTTAAACATTGCCAGTACATACATTAACATAAACAATTAATTAATTAAGATATATAAACTTCCAAATAATTCATTAAAATATTATCCTGAATTCTCTAATAGTTTTTGAACAACCTTTTGACGTGCTTCTTGTTATAACGGCTATTTTTTTCTTTTAAAAAATTAATTAAAAAAAAACACAACGGTCATCTGATGATAATTCAGTTTTTATTTTTTTAATTAATTTAAACATTAACTTGATGTAAATTAGTGTAATGTGACAATTTTAAAGAAAATTTAAAAAAAATTAGGGACTGTCCCAAAAAACTGGGACGCGCCGCACTTCAATGTTGCGCTACATCGGTGAAAACCACTTTTTGAATTCCACTTTTCACTTTTCCACACAAGTGGAACTCCCATTAAAGATTGTCTAAAAGGTATATAAAACAAAATAATTTTTTAAAAATATAAAAATAGGAGATTATCAATATTTTAAATAATATTGATAATTATATATTATAAATATATTTTCTTCTATCTAAATTATTTTTATGCTTATTAAAAAAGAGTTTTTAATTAATTTTAGTATTTTTATTTTTAATAATTTTTCCACCAAAAAGATAATACTATCATTAATTTTATTCACACACTTAATTTGATAAGTCTATTTCATAAAGTTCATTTATCTATTTTTTAAGAATAATTTTTATAATTGACAATCCTCATTACCTCATAAATTTTAAAATGTCAAAATAATTTAAGAACAAAGAAAATATTATAATGAAGAATTGACTATTACATTTACTTTATTTTTATCTTAAAGTATATAATTGAATTTATAAATTCATGTCTCCACTGCGTGGAAAATCTCTGAAGGAGAGAGAAATTTATCCTTTAAATTAAGATTTTGTTCTACAAATTCTGATTTCGAAAAGAAACATAGCAGATCAATGATGCTGGCAATATGACAAGAATCTATTTGGTTAAAAGCAACTATCATCTCTTACCATCACTCAATTATGAAACTGCATCCTCTTCTTCATTAGCTAAATCTGAGGCTTGGTGGAGGGTAATTTGGAACCTCAATGTTCCTTCGAAGGTTAAAAATTTCATCTGGCGACCCTATCAAAATGGTCTCCCCACAAAGGTTAATATTTTCAAAAGAAAGATTGTTAACAATGGTCACGGTGAGATATGTGAGGAGGCTTATATGTGAGGAGACTGTAGAAACTGAAAGTCAGGCTCTTTTCAATTGTCAATCCTCCATCCAAATTTGGAATTCATCCAGTCTCAAAAACTACTCATCTATCTACTCAGTCTCAGTGTCAGAAATCCGTCAACATATTCTAAATAAAAGTAATATTTTTACCTTAAACAGACCTGTATCATTGTGTGGAACATTTGGAGAAACAAGAACACTTGAATTTTCAACAACAAATCATGTCATCCGAAAAAATT
The DNA here is from genome assembly GCA_031304145.1 of Cardiospermum halicacabum. Classification (NCBI taxonomy): domain Eukaryota; kingdom Viridiplantae; phylum Streptophyta; class Magnoliopsida; order Sapindales; family Sapindaceae; genus Cardiospermum; species Cardiospermum halicacabum. Next base: position 4,169,640 of record CM062394.1, read on the forward strand.
ATCAATTGGTCTGCGTCTCACCTGTTGGAATTTCATAGCATAAAGAAAGTGATCTTGTTACCCCAAAATAATGTCAACCCCCTACTTGGTTCTCTCCACAAGGTGGTTGCTTAAAAAGTAAATCTGATGCAGCTGCGAAAATAAAGATCCAAATATAGTGGTCTTGGACTACCATCCGAGAATCTGACGGCCTTATCCTTTTAGCCTTTTCCCGATCACACATAGGATCTTTCTCTATGGGAATTCTAGAAGTAATGACACTTCATGATATACGATTTCAAGATATAAGCGAGGGATTTAGTTATATAAGAGGTAGAAGTAGATTGTGATGTTATTACTACTCATCTCAGATCGAGCTCGCAATTTTTAGAGTATTTGGACGGTATAATTAATGACATAAAGCTACTGAATGGTGACGTGGGTGTTAGTAAATCCCATCATATTCCGAGGATTGTAATAAGGTGACACATGCTCTAACATCACACGCTCTTAGATGCTTTTCAGACCATTAATAGTCTCATTGTATCTGTTTCGAGCCTAGACCCCTTCATCAGTGTTCACTTGTAGTATTATCTGACTCAGTAATCTTAGTTGTTCTTAAAAATTTCACAATCTTTTGGTTTTATGCTTGTTGCCTAATCATTAGGGTTTATTTCCAAACTTGACATGTAACCATTGTGATAGTCGTTATAAAACCTTATGAATAGAGAGAGTTAAGTGAGTGTACACGTGTGTATTTTTCTTTTTTGCCACTCTCTTTTCGACTTCACTATTTCTTTAAAAGTGTTTTCAATATTCTTTCTCCCCTTTTTTTTAAAAAATATTTTTAATCGCATATTTTTTAATTTTCATAATAATAATGGTAAAATTTTATATTAGTATATTTAGATTAAATATTTTGTACTTTAAAATAAATATATTTTTAAATAAAAAAATATATATTATGGATAAAATTGGAAATCATATACCAATTTGCTGCTTTATTTACTGATGCAATATTTCTTAACATAAGATTAAATGCATGAATAGATCATATCACATCCATCTTAGTGTAACATAGTGTTACAGATATTGTGCCCAAGGGATTATATTCAAAATTGCTCAAGAGTAAGCAAATATTAATGCACTTCTAAATAGAATTCCAAGTAAGAATCAACTCAACAAAATCAATGAAATCAAATTAACAAAAGCAATTAAATCAACTATTACGCTTAGCACACTAAGAGATTGGTAAAATATATGAGAAGATCATGGTTGAATACTTGCTTGACTAAATTTTCACTTGATACTTTTCTCAAGCATTTCATCAAACACCTATCACACTAAATATAGCATGATCAAAAGATGTTACTACTAGGTTTCATCAAACACTAATAATAACTTGTTCTCTAAATCAATCATATGTCTACAACTTGAAATAAAGAATCATAAGCACAATCCATAGAGATGATTAAAATGTCTATGTCTAGATCACTTCATTCATTCTCAAATTCTAGATCTAAACCTGAAATTGCTATGTCTAGCTTCAATAAAGTTTAGATTCATGTTTCAACTAGTTTTCACCAATTGAATTTGATCAATTATTACTCCATTAAGCTATATTAGGTAATCACCATTTAAGCACAAGAAAAACTCAAGAATCATAAGATCCAACTTAGATCTACAAATATTCAACCACAACAAGTTTAGCCTAGCATAGCTACCCTAAAATCAACACAATTCATCAAGAAATCCATATCAAGCTCTAGAGATGGAAGTAAAAGTAAAGGATTAGAGGGAACTTGAGATGGAGATGATGATTCTAGAGTTAGAATCCTTGGGTCTTGAAGAACTTGTCACCAATCAAATCTTCTTCTCTTTGAATCCACTTGAAAATTAAGAGAGTTTCAAGATCCAAAATGAATTCTATTCTATTCAATTTCAAAGAGCCTGAGAGTTCTTACAAAATGAGTCTAAGATCCCTCTCTATGAGTTAAGAATGTATATTTATAGTACAATTCAAAAACACCACGAAATAACTCCAAAATTACAAAATTTCAAAATTGACAGTTCGACACTGTTACCGGATTGCATTTCGGTAAGCAATCCGGTAAGGAGCTTGGCTTCAAATAAGGTATACATTTCCTACGCTCATACCAAACTCTTATCTCGGTAGCCAGTTCGATGACGAGCTCGGTCAGAGAGGGTATTTGCTTTCTTCAACTTTTTACCGAACTGTAATCCGACAATGAATTCAGTTCCTAATTCGTCCAGAAGACTCAACTTCAATGATCAGCACAAACCGAACTATAGTTCGGTAAGGAGTTCGTCTAGAGAAGGTTTTCTTCAAATACACTACACATACCGAACTATATTTCGGTACTTAGTTCGGTAGTGAATTCGGTAAGAGGAGGTTTCTTTACTGAAACTGTTGTGCCGAACTGTAGTCCGGTAATTAATGTGGTATGCAGCTCGGTTGCTTCCCTCCATGCTCATTTTCCTCCACTTTTCGACCCCTTTTGATCTGAAACCTTCGATTTTCTTCTTTTAGACTTTAAGTCTCCATTTATAACCTTTGCTCCCGCAAATAAGCGAAAATGTCTCAATTATGTGCATTACTTTAAAAAAAAAATCAACCGAATTCATATCAATTTAATGGCTCTTTTCAAACTCATCATTTACCAATGCCATAAATAATATCATATAATAATTTTATTTATTCAAATTCAAAAGGAGCATATATTTTGGTGTTTCAATTATAATATTTATATTATGATTATTTAAATTTTATTTAAAAAATATTTAATTTAATTAATGCATAAACTATAACAACACAAATATAACTTTCTGTCTAAGTTTTATAAAATAAAAAAATAATATTGAGTGAAAATAATATATATTCTTTAGTTGCTTATAACTAGCAATTCAATGTAAGTCAAATATATTTAGAGAGATAATGAACTAACTTTAAAAACTGTAATATTATTGTATTAATATATTAAAAAGGAAAACACAAAATTTTACTCAAGGAAGGGAAAAAATTGAGAATACCAAACCGTAGGGGATGATAAGTTAAGTACAAACTCATGGTTTTAAATTACTTTCTCCTATTCTAAATTAAAATTTAAATAGGAGTTAGAAAATAAAATTATGATAGGACATAATAATAAAATTGTAATATTAAATTAAATTAAATTAAAAACAAATATATTAATATATTATTGATAAATTGATTGGTTGAATTACTAACTAATTCACACATATAAATCTTAAAATATAAAATTGGATTAGAGATAAATATATTAATAAATTAAACTATAAACTATTAAAATATTAAATAAAAAAAATATTTTGTCATATTTAATAATTGAGACATTGCAAATAGCAATACTATATTAAAAAAAAAATTATATTTTTTATATTATTTTATATTATAAAATTATAAATATTTTATATTAAAAATAAAAATTCCATCATTATTTTAAAGTAATTTTTCAAATAATTAAAAATATTTAAAATCTTAATTATAATCATTTATCTATCTGTAAAACTAAAATTACATACTGAATTAAATAACATTCTTAATTTTTAATTTAAAAATAAATATAATTTATATTTTAAAATATGATGTTAACATATATATATATATAATTATTTAATAAAATAAATATAAGTAGTTAAGTAATAGAAAGACGGTTGTGTTTTGACTTTGGTTTATAAAAGAAGAAGAGGAGATGCGTGTAGGTGAAGAGTTTGAAATACCAATTACTAATTCTTTTGTTTTTGCATGGAATGTGGTTGGTAGGTGGTAGGTTAGCTCCATCCGTCTCTTCTTTACTCAGTCAGTCCTCCTGAAAATTCATAGAATTAGAAAACCATTTAATTAACTTCATTTTTGTAAATATTCAATTTTAGCATCTTGATAACTATTTCTTTTATATTCGGGTCAATCAATAATCCTCCTCCTATCATTTTCATGTTCATCCACAACACTTTAACAAACCATTTGATCTGATGCTTTAATTCCTTTTCACGTGGAAACCTGTAAATAGCATTGTCTAGGAATTTTGAGAATAGTGTGGTTCACTGATGGTTTCTTCAACCAATAAAACCAGCCACTATTAATGACCTTCCAGTCTCTATGGATTGGATCTTTTATGTGGAATCAAACTATTACTAATAATAATAAAATAAAAAATTATTTTATAATATTTGAACCTGATCCATTCACATGTCCTGCAGCTGAACAGATCGGGTTTTGATGAAATCATTGTATTATATTGTATGATTAATGTACATAGAATTAAAGCAGTGCAACATATAAAATTACTGCAACATTCTAGACAGTACTACCAGGACCATAAATGTGGTAAGTACCAGTGTGTGGCTGTGGCTGTGGCTGTGGCTGTGGCATTGGCTTTCACTTTCTATGAAGTGTTTTGTTGTGTTGTGAGGTCTGAAGTGGTTCACGTCGACCAATTCTCAATTGAAATTGATAGTGTATAGCTACCTAACCCCCATGCTCTCAACTCCTTACCTACCCACACTCATTCCACCCATTTCTTACCTTATAATTGTCTTACAATTACTACTATATTTATCGGTCACCATCCCAATAAATCATTGGATATGATGTGATGAATAGCAGTTAAATTTGTGACAGAAGTTTAATTTTCGAATTAGAAATTAAAATCGTAGAACTTTACTTTTCCATATATATATATATATATATATATATATTAAAGTGTAGATTAAATTTTTAAGTTGACAATCTCATTTAAAATTGCATGAGATGGTTGGATAGTAACAGTTCTGAAGAAAAAAAAATTATTAGGAAAAAACAAACTTACTTTTTTAAGATCTTGATATGAATGGATATGGACTAGGCCCAATCGATTCTAGGCTGTGGAAGTGGGCCTTGTTATAATTCATCTCTTTCAATTTATTATTATTTTAGCATAAGGGTCATAGAAGTCCCGGAACTTAATTATATTTTTCAAGTAAGCCCTCTAACTTCATGAAAGGTCAATTTATCTCCTTAACTTTTAAATTTTGTGTCATATAAGCCCTTTTTGCTGATGTGGAAACCATTGGGGCTAAAATTGATTATTGTTTGCTTAATTGATATTTTGAAGTCAATATTTTTTTACTGTCAAATCAGCCTTCACATTAGCAAAATGACTTAATTGACCCACCATTTGGAAATTGATGGACTAAATTGACCTCCATAAAATTTGAGGGCTAAATTTTCCTGAGACCCTTATACCTATTATTTTTTAAAGACATTACAAAATGTAGGGTTGTGCATGGTTCTTTCTGAAACCGCTCCAGAACCGGGAATCGATACTGGAATAAAAAAAACCGATTATTTGGAACCAGACCGGAATCTATACCGAAAATTATATTTTTTGGTACCGGTTCCGGATCCTTGATTAGAACCGAACTGGAACTGGACTAGAACCGGACCAAAACTGGAACCGGTAAAGGAACCGGTTTTTCTTAAAAAGATTAAAATAAAATATAATCGTTTAGGCGAATTTCTTTCTAGGTAAAAAAATATACATCGTTCTCTTGTCTCACAATTTCTTTTTTATTTTCAAATTGTATATCGCAGTTGTAATTTTTATATAAATAATTTTAAAAAAATTACTTTTAATCTATTTTTTTATTTTATTTCTGCACCATCTAATTGTTTCTGCACCATATATTGCTATTTCAAATATATTTAGAAATTAGAAATGATCTTGAAGTTTTGAAAAATATTATTCTAAGAGTTGAAGTTGAGTGCTATATACGTTCACTTAATCAATCCACCTAAAAAATTAATTTAACTTTTAATTATTTTTTCTATATTACAACTAAATTATATTAAATTACTATCTGTATGTTAATTGATTAATTTTTTTTAAGAAAATTGAAATGTAAAATATGGAGGGCTATGCGGTTTCTCAGGCGTGCAGAATATTTGAAACTTTTATTATTATTATTTAAAATTACGCGCAATTTATTTGTAGAGTTATAGAGCTTTTAAACTTCTTTTCTTTGTCTAGACATCAAATTTAAGTTTATTAGTGAAACTTTCGGAATTTGTTGGTATGCAATTTGAGAACCAATTTAACAAATTGATAATGGGAATCGAGAACGTTAATAACTTTATCATATGTATAGGTTTGTTTTATTATATTGGTTTTAAAAGGATTATTTTGTAAACATAAATTTGACAAACTGTGATTTCACAATTTTTTTTTAAAATTTTAATTAATTGTGAAAAGTTTGATTATTTTCTCAGAACCAATACTAAAACCGTACCTGAATAATCGGTACAAATGAAACCGGAATCGATAACGGATGCGAACCGAAACCACACTAGAACCGGTACTGGTTCTAAGTATTAATGGTACCGGTACCGATCCCGCTCACCCCTAACAAAATGTGATTATATTGATATATATATATATATACACTGATATTATATTATTTTTTTATTTTTTTATTTTTTATTTGTGAACAGTCCAATTTCGATGCAAAGACTTCATTATTTATTATTTATTATTTTTTATCATCATCATCAGACTTAACATGTCAAAGGTTATCGGGACATCATCTTGCATGATAGGGTTCAGAAATAAAAGTTATTTTTTTAAAAAATTAAATAGCTAACAAGATTATGTCATGATTCAAGCGTAAGATATACGCCTAAAAATCCCACATCAAGTGAGCTTATAAAAATTTTGAACTCTCTTCGTTTAGATTGATTTTTTAGAGAGGTAGTTCTCGAGTTTTTATTATTCGGTGTTTTTTAGGAGTGATTCTCCTAGGGTTCTTATTATTCGGTATCATAATCAAACTCTTATGCCTCCATATACACAACGAAAAAAAGAGCTCATGAGATAAGGTGGTGTGCCAAACTCAATATTATGTTTATATTAAATTAATTTTAAAATATAATTAGAAAATATAATTAGAAAATATAATTTACCCCTTTTGTGTTAGAAGTTTGAATTAGTCCAATTTGAATTAGTCAATAATGTCCTATTCTATAGGAGTTAGTTGCTGCTAAATTTTAGTTATTTTCTTGTTTATTTTAGCAGATCTTTTTGCTGGCTTCTGTTTGTAAGTAATGGCTATAAATAGTCCAACAATTATTCAATTAAGATATCACTTTGGAAATCCAATTGCACTGGTTTCTTTTGTTTACTGCAATAACCTTACAATTGGTATCAGAGCCTCACTGGCCCTAAGATAATAACAAACTGTTGAGTGATGAAACACGGTAAGGATGAGTGATGATAAGACTTTGACTAAGATTCCTCACTTCGATGGTCATTACGATCACTGGAGTGAATTGATGGAAAACCTTCTTAGAGCCAAAGGTCTTTGGAGTTTGATTGAGAAGGGTTTTGAAGAACCAAAAGAAGAAACAATGTTAACAGATGCACAACAAGCTCAGCTTGATGATGCGAGAACCAAGGATCATCAAGTGAAACATTATCTCTTTCAAGCGATTGACAGAACAGTCTTTGAGCAGATTCTGGACCGACGCACAGCAAAAATCGTCTGGGATTCAATGAAGAAGAAGTTTGGAGGGAATTCAAAAGTGAAAAAATCTCTTCTAAATTCATTAAGAAGAGAATTTGAGATACTTGAGATGAAAAAAGATGAGACTGTAAATGAGTATTTTGCAAGAGTGATGACTGTGACGAATAAAATGCGGAGCAATAGAGAAGAAATGACAGACATTAAAATTGTTGAAAAGATCTTGCGAACTCTTACAGAGAAGTTCACATATGTTTGTGTGTCTATTGAAGAATCCAAAGACATAGAAACTATGTCAGTGGATGAGTTACAGAGCTCCTTAGTAGTTCACGAACAGAAGTTTCGACGAGCGCATAGAGACGATGAAGATCATGTGCTGAAAATCAAAGGACACCTTTACTCATCCAGCAGAGGCAGAGGATCCAATAAAGAAAGGGGACGGGGTAGAGGAAGAGCTGTATTTAATAAGGCAACCGTTGAATGTTACAAATGCCACGATTTAGGGCATTTTCAATATGAATGCCCCAAGGCAAACAAGGAGGCCAATTATGCAGAATTAGAAGAAGATGATGAGCTGCTGTTGATGGCACATGTTGAACTCCATGAGACCAACAGAAAGGATGCCTGGTTCATTGATTCTGGATGTTCAAATCATATGTGTGGTGACCAGGAGATTTTTTCAAGTTTAGACACAAATTTCACACACTCGGTCAAGCTTGGAAATAATACGAGGATGAAGGTTATCGGAAAAGGTGTTATAAAATTGATTTTGCAGGGAGTTTGTTATGCTATAAGTGATGTATATTGGGTCCCAGAGCTGAGAAATAATTTACTAAGCGTTGGACAACTACAAGAAAAAGGAGTATCAATTTTATTTAAAGATGGAATTTGCAGCCTCCACCATCCGCTGAAAGGAAAGATGGCAGAATCAATGATGAGAGCAAATCGGATGTTTATTTTGCTTGGAGAGTCACCTACTGAGAAAAATGAACAATGTTTTCAAGTGGGCAGTGAAGATGAATCAATTCTATGGTATCAACGATTTGGGCACCTCAGCTACAAAGGTTTACATACTTTGAATGCCAAGAACATGGTACTGGGTCTGCCTCAAATTGCAACACCAAAGACTACCTGTGATGCTTGCATGAAAGGAAAACAACATCGACTTCAAATTCCAAAGACAAGCAAATGGAGAGCAACTAAACAATTGGGTCTCATTCATGCTGATTTCTGTGGGCCGATTACTCTTGCTTCAAACAGTTATAAGAGGTACGTGCTGTGTTTCATAGATGATTTCTCAAGAAAAGCTTGGTGTTACTTTCTTGTTGATAAATCAGAAGTATTTTATCACTTTAAATGCTTTAAAATACTTGTGGAAAAAGAAATTAGGGAGCCAATTAAATGTTTGAGGACAGGCAGAGGCGGTGAGTTTAATTCTGCAGAGTTCAATGACTTCTGTAAACGGCAAGGCATGAAACGACAATTGACCACGACCTATACTCCACAGCAAAACAGAGTAGCCGAACATAAAAACCGAACCGTGATGAATCTGGTAAGAGCGATGTTGATTGAAAAAGAAATACCTAAAATTTTCTGGCCAGATGCAGTAAATGGACGTTTCATATTTTAAATAGGTCTCCCACACTTGCTGTCAAAGACAAGACTCCCGAGGAAGCTTGGAGTGGAGAGAAACCTTCTGTGGATTATTTCAGGGTGTTCGGCTGTGTTGGTCACGTGCACATACCATATGCGAAAAGAACAAAGCTTGATAAAAAAAGTATAAGATGTGTATTCTTCGGTTTTAGCCAAGAATCAAAAGGGTATAGAATGTATGATCCAATTAACAAAAAAATTGTGATCAGCCGTGATGTGGTGTTCAAAGAAAATCAAGCCTGGGATTGGAGCACAGATTATCAAAGGAATCAAATTCTTGATTTAGAATGGGGTGATGAAACTGAAAGTGAAGGTGCAAATAAAAATAATGTTTCACAGGTAGATACAGATTCCACACAGGAAGTCGTGACTGCTGATGTTATTTCACCGACATCAAATACTCCCAATCCCGAATCAGATTTGGTGATTAGGGAAGACCGACTCCGACGCCCCTCCACGAGACTAACCGATTTTATTTCAGGGGAAGGATTATCAGACGTTGAGGAGATAGCCATGGATGAAACAAATATGATGGCTCACCTTGTAATTTCTGATCCCACAGATTATGAGGAAGCTGTAAAGAGCAAAAAATAGAGGGTAGCCATGGATGAGGAGATAAAATCTATTGAGAAGAATCACACCTGGTACTTGACAAATCTACCAGCAGGAGCAAAAAGGGTTGGCGTAAAGTGGATTTATAAAACGAAGCTGAATGAACATGGGGAGGTAGACAAAGCAAGGCTAGTTGTAAAGGGGTACACTCAACAGTATGGGATTGACTATACTGAAGTTTTTGCACCTGTGGCTCGGATGGATACTGTTCATATGATAATTGCCTTTGCAGCTCAAAAAGGCTGGAAATTACATCAATTAGATGTTAAGTCAGCCTTTTTGCATGGAAAATTAGAGAAAGATGTGTATGTAGAGCAGCCAAGAGGTTATGAGAAAAAAGGTAAGGAACAAATGGTGTACAAGCTGCAGAAGGCCATTTATAGATTAAAACAGGCACCCAGAGCCTGGTTCAGTCGGATTGAATCTTATTTTGTCAAAGAATGTTTCACCAGCAGCTCCAACGAGCAGACTTTATTTGTCAAGAAAAAGGAAGGAAAAATTCTAGTTGTGAGTATATATGTTGATGATTTGTTATACCCTGGTGATGATGATAAATTGCTTGCAGAGTTTAAATGTTCCATGGAAAACGAATTCAACATGACTGATTTGGGGCCAATGAGGTTTTTTCTTGGCATTGAAATTATCCAAAAAGATGTTAGAATTTTCATATGCCAAAGAAAATATGCAAGCGAAATTACAGCGGTTTGGTATGGAAAACCACAACTCAGTATGCAACCCGATTGTTCCTAATCAAAAGATTGGCAGAGATGAGAAAGGTGAGAAAGTCGATGCAACACAGTTCAAACAAATGGTAGGAAGTCTAATGTATCTCATAGCAACACTACCTGACTTTATGTTTTTTGTGAGCTTCATTAGTCGGTTCATGGCTAATCCTACAAAGGTACACTTTGCTGCAATCAAAAGGGTGCTGAGGTATTTGAAAGGAACTGTCAATTATGGAATTTTTTACAAAAAAATGTGGAGCAAGCAAATTGGTTGGTTTTACAGATAGTGACTATGCCGGAGATATGGATGATAGCAAAAGTACTTCCGGTTACATTTTTTTGTTAAGCGATGGAGCTGTGGCTTGGTCATCACGAAAGCAACCTATTGTTACTTTGTTAACTACAGAGGCTGAGTTCATAGCTGCTGCTGCCTGTGCTTGTCAAGCCATCTGGATGAGGAGGATATTGAAAGAAATCGGCCATTCACAGGAAGAAGGAACTGTTCTAATGTGTGATAATGCATCAACGATTAAGTTGTCCAAAAACCCAGTCTTACATGGGCGATCCAAGCACATAAGAGTTAGATTCCATTTTCTTAGAGATTTAGTAAAAGCACTTGATGACTAAACCTCACAAGTTGGAGGCATTCCAGAAGCGACAAGAATTTGGTGTGTGTACAGACTTTATTTTGAACTAATTCTTGCACAAAGAGTTAGTTCAAGGGAGGGTTTGTTAGAAGTTTGAATTAGTCCAATTTGAATTAACCACTATTCTAGGAGTTAGTTGATTTGGAAATCCAATTGGACAGTTAGTTGATTTGGAAATCCAATTGCACTGTTGATTTTGGAAATCCAATTGGACGTAAAATTTGAATATGAATTAAAGATAACAAAATTTTATTATCATCCTTTATTATGAAAATGACACTTTGGAATGTTTACTTGCATGTCAATCAATTTATTTTTAATTTTAAAAAAATTAAGTACCTTTTTATATTCAAAATTTTCATTAATAAATTTTAAAATATTCAATTGAAATAAGGGGTCTTCTATGTTTGACTATATTTAACTTTCAAAGTACTCCCTTATGCCTTAACTAAATTACTTAATTAATTTATTTTGAAATTAACACGTTAATTATATTATTTGATTAAATATTATTAATTTTAATTACTTGAATTTTTTTATTACAAAATGTATTGTTTATTTAAAATATTAAAATTAGTTTTCTCTGATTTTTTTTTGTTAAAATTAAATTAATTAAAATTTAGTTTTCATTGAAAAATAAATAAAACTAAATCAAATGTAGGCACCTGTAGATTAATTTTGGTGAAAAAAAAAGAGATTAATTTCGGTGAAACTTTTCTAATAAATAAATTTTCTTTATGGGTAAACAAATTATTTGTTGGAAGATTGATTCAAAATAGTATTTTAAATTTAAAAAGAACTAAATAAAAATTGTTACTTCATTGATTAAAATAGAAAACAATAATTAAAATAATATATTATCAAATTAAAAGCTCAGTTTAGAGTTAAATACCTTCAATTATATGTTTAGTAAATATTTATTTTATTAATTAAAAAAAATTAATAGTGGAATAGCTGCCATAATTATCTAAATTAACAATTGGATTAGTAGTGGTAAATTAGTAATAGTAACAATAACTAATAAAAAAAAAATTAATACTTCGACTTTTAAAGATTACAAAATTCTAGAACTCCGACATTTTGATATCATAAACAATGATAAAAGAAATAAGAACCATAATCCAATAATCTAGCTGTTCATAATGATGAACATACAACCTACTAATTAAAAGACACACAAAAGCGCAATAACATTCATAACCACAACAAAACCCAATGAACCATAAACCGCTACACTTCCACTGGGCGGCATGGAAGGTGACTCCGGCTCCGGCGTGGGCTTCGGCTTCGGAGGAGTGGGCGGAGCCAGATGATGCGCCGAACCTACACCAATCAACATATAAGATTCCACAATTCAATTAGAAACTCAAATATCAACAATTTCGAATTACCGTTACAGTGGCTAAGAGGAGGAAAGGAGACGGCGCAAGTGGAGGAGAGAGCATCGGCTCTAGTCATGTTGACGTCTAGACCCATACGAAGACTCGTTTCCATTGCTATGCAAATGCATCGAAACCCTGTGTTGAAAGCCAGTTCCAATCCGAAGCAACACTCCAGGTTTGGTTCTGGTACTGGGCTGCTTTTAACCAGATATGATAAGCAGCTCACCATGTTGTATATCACCATGCTGCATTGTGATGCCGATGGTTGTTCTTCGGTGATCACGCTTACACTTGTGCTTGACTCTGTTTTCAGAATACATGTGGCTAGTAATAATGCTATCAATATGATTTTAGCCTTCATTTTTCACTTAGTAATTAACTCACTTCGTTACTCCTTTATATATCAGGTTATTGTCATGGTTGGTTAGTATAATATCTTCGTTCAAAATTTTAAATTTTAAATTATTTATCTATGATCTTAACAGCTCTTGTTTGTAAAATTAATTCACCCTGGTTCTTTAATAAATATTATTTTTCTTTTCATTAATAATTCAAATAAAAATCATAATAATAGTTATTATACATATTTATAGAAAAAGAAACTGAAAATAAAATTAAATAAAAAATATATAATAAATAAATAATGTCTAAAAAAAATAAATGGTTTTATTATTAATTTATTTTTGTCGTTTTTTAAAATGGATGTATTTTAGGTATATATTTTAATTTTTCTGGGTTGAATATACAAGCATGTGACAGCATATGCACATAGAGCTGCTTCTCGTATACTTCTAAATCTGTCAATACGATACTATACGTATAAATAATAACAAGTGGGTTTGAATGGTCAACGAGTACTACCATCATTGTGCACTCACTGTTGACAAAATGGGCCTCAGTGCTTTTGGGCTTCCTCTCCATTACTGCTTATAAATGATTTTAAATGAAGTTCGAATATACACCAAGTGACCTTATCAATCTAGTTGGATGAATCCAAATGATTCTATTTATACCATAAATATAATATATTAACAATTATTTAAAAAAATAGTAAAAATACGCATTTAAATGTATATTTGAATCACCATGAAATTTAATTTTGCAGTGATTTGTATTTTTATAAAATTTTATAAATAATCTAATAAATTTAGATAATATCTTTAATATTTTTTATGTTTATTTTATGATTAATTATAACTCATATGTATTTGTAATTAAATAAAATATATATAAACATGTGTTACGATGAACATAATAATTATATAAAGTGAAATATAGTTCATTATTTTTGGGAAATTTAAAATTTCAACATAAAAAATATTAAATTATCAATTTTTTAAATTTTAACGAAATATCTAACCGAAATCGATAATATCCCGATATTATCCGAAAACTGAAGAGCCCGATACTGACACTGATACCGATATTTCAAACCTTGCTTAGAGCTAGTGGGATTCGGACGCCAAATCCATTAGATTTTTCAGAATCCGAAATCCATTACGGATTTGATGGGTTTGGAAGACGATTTTAATTTTAGGGAGATTCCCAAAAAACCACCGCAGATTTGGCCTATTAGCCAAAAAACTCATCTGTTTCGTTTTTGGCCCAAAACCCTCTTTTTGTGTTTTTCCATCCAAGTTACTGTTCATCCGTCAGTGGTGAACAGTAACCAAAGGGTATTTTTGTAATTTTTATTTTTATTTTAAAAAATTAAAATTTTACTAAAAGTTAAATATTTTATAAAAAATTAAATATTTATAACAAAATTAAAATTTTTATTAAAAAATTAAAGATTAAAAATAATATTTTATTTTATTTTATTTTATTAAAATTAAAAAACAAAGAAAAGAAAAGAAGGAAATAAAAAAGGGAAAAGTTAAGAAGAATTAATTTTTAAAATAATATATATATATATATATATATAATTTTTTAAATTAAAAAATAGAAGAAAAAAAAGAAAAAATAAAAAGAAAAAGAAGGAGGAAAATGAAGAAAATAAGGAAAAAGATATTTTTTAATTTTATTTTTTAAATTAAAAATACAAAATTACGAAAATATCCATCGGTTACTGTTCATCACTGACGGATGAACAGTAACTTGGATGGAAAAACACAAAAAGAGGGTTTTTTTTTTTTTTGCCAAAAACGAAACAGATGAGGTTTTTTGGCTAATAAACCAAACCTGCGGTGGTTTTTTGGGAATATCCCTTAATTCTATGTTTTAGTAAATTCTCCCAACCTATTAGAGCATCATCCACGGTGGTAACACCTGTGCGATGCTTAATTGTGGGTCTTACACAACATAGCGCCCCTTTTAGTATTCGTTTGATGGAGTGGTAGCATCTTCCATAAAAACTAGTTCAATAAATGTCATCTGCCTATTGGATAATAATAATAAATATTGAATCATATTATCCTTTTATTTATTTTTATTATTTTTTTATTCTTTTAACATGGATATTGAAAAGAACATCAGATGTTCTCTCTCTTCTCCTTAAACTCTTAAATAACAATTAAAATATCATTCTCTACTTTTATTAACATTTAGTTTCAGCACCCCGTTAGAGATACTCTTACATCATTTTTAATATCCAATCTCGATGTGAAAGTTAGATATTAAAAAAGAAAAAAAGTTTGGAATCATAGTAGAATATTTATTTAAAAATGGATTAACTTTGGATTTGGCATGCGGAGTTACACGAGCTATTAAGCCAAAAAGTTGATGTCCACTTAAAAAAAATTTTAAAAAAAATATTTTAAATTCGAAGGTAATGTAAAGTAGTTTATTTTTTAAAAAAATTTTAACTTTTATTTTAGTATAAATCAGCTTATGTTAATTTAATGGATGATGATGAAAACATAATTCTTTATAAATTTTGCATTTTTATTAATATGAAGTAAATTTTAAACTTTTTAATGTTATTGATGGATTATTATTATTATTATTATTATTATTATTTTCAGAAATGGAGTGAGTTAATAAATTATCATGTGATATGAATTGAAATGTTGGCATATCCTGAAAATATATTCCAGAAAAATTATGTTGCAAATGTTGTAACTTTTTTTTTTCTTTTTTTTTTAAAATATTGATAAGTTTTTAAGTGGAAATTAAGAACTCAGTATGTTTATTATAATAATTTGACATATATAACTTATTTATTTATTTATATTTTTGTTATTAACTTTTACAATTGTATAGTTACAAATGGTGGGATTCCTATACTTTTATTAGGTTTTATTAGGTCAGATCTGTTTTCATTTTATGCTGGAGTAAAAAAAAAAAAAAAAAAACTAAACTTAACCTCACGTATTGCTTATATAGGTGAAAATAGAATTTGATTTATTCCGTATATTGATGGGTATGTATTATCTTATTTATCATCATTTATAAAAATACTATTGACCTAAATTTATATATTTGTAGTTATTAATTATGTATTTAAAAAAATTATTTTAAATAATATTTATATTTTAAATTTATTTTTATAAATAAAATATGTGTTTGTTAACTATATTTAGAATACATTTAAGAGTAAATTGCACTGAGATCCCCTAAACGAATGTAAATAATAAAGATATACACATTTTAGGTTAATGAACAAATAGCTCCCTTAATCTAAGGGTTGACCACCCAAAATCGTTTATAATTGATTTTGACCCGTTTGACTTTTTTTAAAGATAAAATTGCCTTTAGCAGTAATCTTTTTTTTCCACCATCATCTTGCTGCAGATCTTCCTCTGTTGTCACACTTCATTTCCTTAACATTCATTTTTTTTCTTTTTCTTAGTTTTATTATTTTTCAATACAAGCTTCTCCTTCATCATCAATTTATAAGTTCAATATTTTTTTAATTAATTAGATTGGTCTCATTATTAATGAAGAATAACAACTTTTTCTCTTCACAAGACAATTTCACAATTTTCATACTTATAGCCTCCTATGTTTTACCACCACCATTGAAGTCATTGTTTCATTCTTAGATTAATGGTTAAAGATCTATGGAATTGTAATAAGTTTAAACCAGAAAGTAAGATAAGAAGATATGAAGTTTCTCTATAAAAAGCACAATTGTATACGTAAATACCCATTTTAAATAAACAAACTACAATGAAAACTTTGATTTTCTGCCGTATCAAGTCAATCTACCTGTTATGTCTTATCTTCATACCAAACAAATAGATATACAAACATACAATCTGATTCCAATGAAGAATCCATATTCTTTACATATGTGACTATTTTGAGAAAAATAAGTATTTTTTTTTACATGAAAAAACATATATCCAAATGGAAGTTTTGACTTAACCAGACAAAAGCAATCAATTTGTGGTGGTGTTTGAAGTTTGGCTCAAAGTAAAAGCAATTAAGATGTGGTGGATTGTACCATGCTTTACTCACTCACATCCCAACCTAATACATAAGTTTATCTCGGAAATAAAACAGATAAATAGATTAATGGTGGTGAGAGATAAATAAGAAATGGAGCCGAGACAAAGATCTAAGAGAAAGAGGGTGAGAGATAAATAAGAAATGGAGCGAGAAAGATCTATATGGATTAAGAGCAATTTTGTCTTTAAAATAAATCAAACGGGTGAAAACCAATTATAAACAATTTTAGTTGGTGAAACTGTTAGTCAAATGAGTTATTTGTTCATTAACATAAAATGTGTATATATTTGTATTTTGTATTCATTCATGGGTTTCAGTGCAATTTACCCTACATTTAATGTTTAAATTAAAAGGTAGTGTTTGTGAAAGCTAACTTTCACTGCAAATACTAATAGTAGTTTACTTTATTAGTTTTTTTATTTATAATTAATTAAATATAGTATTTTAAATTTTATTTATGTTTTATAATAATTTTATATAGTTAATTTAAAAATTAAAATAATACCAATATTTAATCCTAGCTACAAAATTTTTAAATACTAATCTAATATTTAATTAAAAATTTTATAAGACATATTATAATACTAATTAATTAATTATTTTATCATAAATAATTTATAATAATTAAATTGAAATATTATAAATCTATATGTAAAATTACAATATTTTAACTTTTATATATATATATATAATTCTTTTAAATGAGTTTTCTTAAACTTCAAAATGAAATTATATGTCTGTTTTTAAAAATATATAAAAATATATTTTTAAAATTTTGGTTTTAACGACGAAGTTTTCTAAAATATCTCTGAATTTTTACAATTCACAAACTGTGAACTATGCTTGGATTACGGTCACAGTTTGTGAATGCTTAGAGCATATCCAATGGGATTTTCGGATGAGATATTTGTGATGTGGAGGAGAGAGTGTGTAAAAATCTCTAGGAAAGAAAAAATCGGGGTGCAAGAGCTTGATCCCGTGTTTTATGAGATATTTGTAGAGGTGGAGGAGAGAGAAAGAACAGAAAAATGAAAAATAAGATTAAAAGTGGTAAAGAAATAATTATTTGATTTATTTATTAATATATTTAATTTTAATATTAATATTTTTAAAATAATGTGTAAAAAAACCCATCAAATATACCATCTCCACTGTGCTCTACTCTGTTTCTACATTTATTTCTAAAAAACTAATATTTTAAATAAAATAGTAAAAACAAAAAAAAAAAAAAAACCTCAACAAAAACCTCATACATTGTTTATGCTTTTATGGTGTAGAAATCAAACTTTAATTTTACAAACTTTTCAAAACTAAAAATTGTATACTAAACTTTTTATAGCAAAAGAAAATTATTGTAAGTTAGAATTTTAATTCGCATCCGAAATTAAAATTAGACTATCTTACCATAATTTTCTAATATATCTCACCAATATATCATTCTTAATTTTATCTATATAATTTTCGATATTAATAAATAAATTTGATAATTTCTAAAAATAAACCATCAAAAATTAATAGAAGAAATAGACGTCGTTCCTCTTTGGTGTACATTTAATTCTCATTTATAAAGTTTGAGAAGTGAGGAATCGATTTTATACGAGAGGCCCTTTGAAACGGTGAAAAAGTCACCAAAAAAATAAGTAGTGGTGGGCCTACAATCCCCAACCAACTAGGAAACTATGAAAACAACATAACCACACCTCCACCCATATAAAACCATTTACTTGACATTGACCATCACTGTACTCCTACCCTACCCAACCCTAATTGTCTCTCCCTTGTTTTCATCTCAGTTCAATTCACATTTAATTAATATGTACAAATGTTTCCTAAAGTAGTCCAAGCGTTATGATATAAAATTTGTTTGTTCACTAAGCAATAATAAAATGTAAATGAGTGGTAGACGTAGGAGATGGCTAAACCATCAGGTCAAGGGTCTGTATAATCACAATCCCTTTAACATAGTACAACAGGAATGGTTCCCAGCTAAGTGGGTTGAATTGAAGCGGACACATGTCCACTTGTCCCAGTTGGTGTTTTGTTTTGTTTAATCGATGTGTGTTGTTTCTTAAGATGGAAATGAAATCGTGATTTGTAAAAGAAAGGTGGTGGGAGCAGAGAAAACAGAAAGACAATAATAGTAGGGACAGTGAATTAAATGAGGTAGAGCCCAGTGGAATTAATAAAATTGTTGCTTGGTCGGTCCTACTCCATGCAAATACAGAGAGAGCAGATTGAAATAGTAACATCATATAATTTTGTATAAGGTGGTGGTCCAAGTCAAACATATTTATGTGGTCTGTGGTAACGATGAAATGGAATGGAATCTCTCTTATCTTGTAAATAACAACCAATAAAACAGAATTTAACATTGAATTAATATAACGATCGATCTCAAAATTGGTTGTTTTCATAGTAGAGTACAGATATTGATTTGTGAATCTAAACGGCGGCGGCCACCGTTTCGCTTTTGGCTGCGGCGGCGGACTTTTTGTTAGAAGGTAAAAGGCACCTGTCTTTCCGCTCGTCTTGATTCATCTGGTGTTGCCTGCATTCGAGGCTGCAAAAGGCACTGTCTCCCCTGCATAATAAAATTACCAAAATGTCCTCCTCAATAAAAAAGAAAATTAAGAAGAAGAGAAAAGGAAGTGTTGTTACCTGTACATGTATATGTCGCGGGCAGGGACGAGGCGGCGTTTACAGAGGGAACAGGCGCGCAGAAAGTGAGGGGTTTCTTGTAAATCGGCTGAATGTCTCCGGTTGTTGTTATTATTAGTGTCTGGTTTGTTGTTATTGTTGTGATCGGACGGTGTTTCGCCCAGATCGAATGTGATTTCGGTCATGCTTGAGGTTTTCTTCAAGGGCGGACGTGGCCTTTTTCCCAGCAACATTTTTTTTATAGACACAGGAGGAAGAGGAAGAGGAAGATGAGGAGGGGAGTGAAGAAGCACTGGATGCTGCCAATTTAAAGCAACACCCACCAAACCTTAGATTCCATCCACACCCTTCATTTTTTCTCTTTTTATTTTTCTGACCTTATTATTAATTCATTAATAATTAATATAATGATTAAATTGGCTTTTTGTTTCAAATATTTGTAGGGAATTTTTTTTAAAAAAATAATTGATATCTTATTTATATGCTCCTTTTGTAAAATTGGTTATTATAATTTGTGTGCATAGGTAAGGTCTCATTTACCATATTAAATTTAAATATTTTTCAAATATCACTTTTTATTCGGATATGTATTGTGATTTTTTTTTTTCAAATATTAATTTGATAATTTTTTATTATTATTATTTTTTTATATTCACTCAAATTCTTAATATTTTTCAATGATCTTTTTTCTTTTTTTCTTTTTAGCAAATTTTTGGGATTACATTTCGTCGATATAGCTAATTGTCTTCGATTCTATATGAACAAAATTCATGGTATATCACTTTTTAGCGTTTGAATTTTGTACACGTTTACAATGTGTGTATTCTAATTTATAACGATATAACGATTGCTACACAAGTATGAGGACATGAATAAACATGGATTTGTCCACAGTAACATGTCCTATTGTGAAAATTTACTTTAAACCACTTTTAATTTCTCACCTTTATGAGATGACTAATATGGTGAATTTTGAGATAATGATTAAACTTAAATAATTTTTGCAAGCTTCTAATTTATGTCATTACCTTAATTACATAGTAAGATCAAAGGAATCCACCTACACCGATCCCCTTACAATCAAACAAGTCAGTGAAATATTGGGAGATAGTTATGCCTTTCATCATGTTGTTAATGTATACTACAATATTTGTAGTAATTTAGTCTTATTTTTTATTGTCAATATAAAACTAAATTAATTTTTTCAAAGGAACGTGGTTGATTCATTTCTTTCTCATTCTCCAGCAGCTATTCAATACCAATAGAGGAGTTTTGTCTTAGTTGTGGCACTTCCTACATAAAAAAAATCACCTCATTATTTTTGTTTAAAAAGAGGTTATATAATGTAATAAAGAGAAGGTATTAAGCATACCTATATTCTTCAAGACTTTTCTGAGATCCTTGAATGCCTTGTGATAGTTGGATGCAATAGCAATGGACAACTTGTTGTGATACCCATTCAATTTTGATTTTGCATATTGAATCATATCATTATGATATGATGCAAAGGTTATCCTAATATACACAGTATCTAATATACACACTATCTTATATTTTTAAAAAATAACCTTCATAAACAATCATTCTGTGACTCTATATGGGTGAAAGGCAATGGCAAGATGTTGCTGCGATTTTGAGTTACAGCAATTAGAAATGTGTCTTTATACCTTCCAAATAGGTGTGTATCATCGACATGAACTGTTGGTTTACTATTCGAAACAGTTTGGATGCATAGAGGAAAAACCCTGAATATTTTTCTAAAAAATGCATGATAAAGTCACAGGTAGTTCCACTTTGAAAATAAACAGTTTAACCTCGATGTGAAGCACTATATGGGCATTGCTTGTTTCACAACAACTACCTAATGAGCTAACTAATTGTAGCTAGCTTCCCAATCTCCAAATAATTTAAATATTGACTTTTACTTAGTAGTCTAGGGTTTCTATTCGATGATTGATATTGATATCTTAAGTCGATATTGGAGATTATTTGTGCAATGATTGTTCCGGGATTATTAGTTATAGTATGCCTAATGATCTAACAAATATAGTCAGAATCTAACTTATGGTAGTCTATAGTCAGGGAAGGAGAATTTCATGTATAGGGTCTCATATACGTTGTGATCTTCCAAAGATAATATTTTCTTCCCAACCTAATTTAAACTTTCCACTTACAGTCATAACCTTTCATCATGTAAACACATGTATATTTATCAGATTCCGAGTTATTCACTAGGAAGACAACATTCTAATAGATGTAATAGTTTCTTTGAGCATTAACCAAATAGCTTTTATCAGCAAATTTAATACCAATTAATATCTCTGTATTCATTTCTCATGGATTATACATTGGTAAAAATTCATTTTATATTTTGATAGTCGATAGTCGTTATATAGATTAAGACGGTCATGTGACATCCTGATATGAAAATCTTCATCATTGATCGAAGGATTATAATTGACATCGTCATTCTTATTATCTAACTAAAAATTATGTAACGCATCATCTGTCCTATAGAATTTAGTATTATTACTAAAGTAGAAAAGATTTATACGAAAGAGTATCCATATGTGAAAATAGTAAGTGCATTGCCTTCTTATTCTTTGATATTAAACATTCATTCATAATATTTTGATAGAAATGAATATCATAACGTAAATAAATTTTATTATAATAAAATGCAGAACTCATTTTATAAATAAAATAAATTCATAAAATTTTAAATTAAAATAATATTTTTGAATTATTTTTATTTTTTTAAAATATATGAATAAAAAAACTCGACTTTCATTCGCATATACCATTTTTTTTTAAGTTAAAAAATGTAGATTAAATGAATATACACATAAAAGAGAAGTATTTGAAGCCTAGGATACTCTATACGGATATTAGAGAAAAAATGAATAGTTAGAGAGAGAAGCAAATGCAAATAATAGTGTACAAGTGGGGACCTTCGCTTTGTTTCTCAATCATTTATAACGATGCCGAGACTCCACCACATCAATTTAACATTTTCACACTCACATAGTTTTCATCAAACATCTTCTCTCTTTCACGTGCAACACAACACAACTAATAATATACCTGCCTTACTTACAACCCCTCCTATATTTAACAAATAATGCTCCACCTATCGTCTACCAATATTACTATTTTTGTAAACTATATGGAGAATATGCTGCATGCAACTACATTTAAAAAAACTGGGACAAATTCTTGTGGAATATGTAACTTTATGTTATATTTATTTGTGTTGAATCGAGAGAGAGTTTGAATCGACTAAATTTGAGTAAATCGGGATAGCATCTGAAAAATATAATAAGATTAAGAGGGTTTCGAGAATATATATATATATATATATATATATAAATTGAATGGATTGGCAGACCAGACTTCTCAAGTACAGTTGTTGTTGATATCTTTGATGCTCACTTTTTAATAAGATTTACTCCAGACAACCATAATATTATTAATATTAAATTATTAATACTTTCTTTAATACAGTGGAATCTAAATTTGCATTATAAGATTTTGCTTTCCCTTTTTAATATAATATATATAAAGCTCTCTCACTTTTAATCTAGGCATAAGGGTCTTAGAAGTCTCACTTTTAATCTAGGCATAAGGGTCTTAGAAGCCTCTGAACTTGATTATATTTTTCAAGTTAATCCTCCAATTTCACGAATGGTCAATTTAGCCCCTTGACTTTCAAATTTTGTGTCAAATGAGCCCTTTTTGCTGATGTGGAGGGCATAATTGATATTTTAAAGTTAATACTTTTTGCTGCCAGATCAGCCTCCACATCAGCAAAAGGGCTTAATTGACCCATCATTTGGAAGTTGAGGGGCTAAATTGACCCTCCGTAAAATTTGAGGGCTAACTTGAAAAGTATAGTCAAGTTCGGGGACTTCTGAGACCCTTATGTCTTTAATCTAAGTAAAATTAAATTTTATGTATAAAAAAAAAGAATAAAATGTAATTTATTCAGCAGTTCAAACTTCAGAGTGGTCATTCTGTTGAATTATTAAAAAAAAATGTTTTTAGGTGTACTTCTCAACTTGTCATGTGAATCGCCTTTCCATTTTTAAAAAAATAAAATAATTTTACAATCTGGAAAATGATTATAATATTTTTACCTGATGGCATGAATTAAGAAAAGGTAGATTATGAAAGGGATGCATGATGTATGAAAAGTGAGGTAAAATGAGAGACATCATGTTTTAATTTAAAAAATTGGTCATAAATATATTGATTAGAGATTGTGGTGTCTCCATTTGATGGAAAAAATATCAAACAAATAATGATTGCTCCCAGATTGAGAAATCACTTCAGTTGAACTGAACTGGGCCCAAATGGTGCAGTAGTGGTCCAATCCAAACCCATGTCCATGTGAGACCAGCTCACTTTGATGTTGAAACACACAAACACAACCTCTCTTCTTGCTTAATAATAATAATAATAATAATAATAATAATAATAATGAAATAATCTACTATTAAGCAAAGTAGTTGTTGCTTTGGGAGAGAGATAAATGGCAGCAAGTGGAGAATTAGCTAAAAAATGGGATGGTGTTAACTTGGTTCTTAAACATAAAAAATTATAAAAATGTAGAATTAAATGAGTTGATGGAATAATGATGATTGTTTGCCACTAATAGAGGAGAGGAGGACCATAATCGTCTCCTCCATTTATGTGATTCAGTATCTTCACATTTCATTGATGTAATTCATTCTTTTTACTTTTACTTTTGTTTTTCTTTTTTAGTTTGATTTGATCTATAATCTTTAATAGAATCACTGCTATTATCAAATGCAAAACTATTTCTTTACAAGTGATTGAGGCGGATTTATATTACCGATTTTTTTGTTCTCCATCTCACTCATTAATGTATTATCAAATTAGTTAAAATTATATTGGTAGTTGTTATATTATATGGTTTTTAAACGAATTTATTTACTCTTTTTAATATTTATATCTAAATATTTTATTTCGTATAATTAATATATATATATATATATATGAATGAGTAATGTGTTGGGGGTGTCAAACTCTATACCATATCGGTAATACGATAATAATTGGCCTGTTTGGATAGACTGGCTTCTGGCTTCTGGCTTCTGAAACCTGTTTCAGATAGTGTTTGGGTAACTGGCAGAAGTGCTTCTGCCCTCCCAGAAGTGCTTCTGCCCTCCTAGAAACTCTTCCAGATGAAGTAAAAAATATTAACTTCTTGAAAATGACTTCCACTTCTCTTCTTCTACAGACAGAAGTCAAAAGTAGAAACAATCTCAAACACGCCCAATGACTTGTATATAAAGCATTTAGAGAACTTCATTAGTATAAGACGTTTTAGGGGGTGGTATCCAAGAACAAATCCGTGCGGGTTCGACCCTGACCCAAAGCGGAAAATATGATACTAATGTAGGAGTTGGGGAGCGGTTCCGGATTGTCTAACATAATGCTACGTAGCCTACTCTCATAGTCAACTTTTGTTGTCTATTCCCATGTGACAATTTATGATTGGTTGTTTGAATAGACAAAATTAAATACATAATATTCACATTCAATCATAAATCGCCACATAAAAGTAGGCTGTAAGAGTAGATTACATAATATTACTATGTGATAGGGGTAAGGGTATCACGAGTTGAGTTTAAATATTCGTTTATAAATACTAAACTCAAATTCGAGTTTAAATTATTCTAGTTCGATAAAATAAATTAATTTTATAGATAATAAGAAATTTAAATTTTATTATCAAAACTCAATAATTATAAGGGTTATTTCTAAAAACACCCAATTTTTTCAAACATTTCACTTTAAGCACCCGGTTTTGAAAAGTTTTGGAAAACTACCCAAAATCAAAACCACTAGTGGTTTTGGTATTTTTATGAGCGGTTTTGGTGTTGTATGAGTAATTTTGATTTTAGGAAATTTCCGAATCTCCAAATTAAAACATATAGAAATTCAAAACCACTCATACAACACCAAAACCACTCATAAAAATACCAAAACCACTAGTGGTTTTGATTTTAGGGGTGGTTTTTCAAAACTTTTCAAAACCGGGTGCTCAAAGTGAAACGTTTGAAAAAATGGGATGTTTTTGGAAATAACCCATAATTATAAACTACATAATCAATATTCTTACTATGCTGAGTCTTATTTTTTTTCTTCATTCTTGTTGGTTAGACCCCAAGATGGTTTTTGAACTCGTTTAAGAAGAGCATTTGTTAAGTTTCATTTGCTTGATGGCTTCGCGTTATCTCCCTCTCTCTTTCTTTTTTTTTTTCTTTCAAATCAAATAGATTCTTTACCCAACAAAATAACTATTTTATTGAGAATCGCAATGTGATAACCATTCCTTACCCTAGATGCTTGTTCGAGACCATAAAATACTTTAGTTAACCTGCAAACATGATTAGACTTCTCTTTATCTTCAAACTCATTAATTATAAAAACTATTTTCTCCAGCTTACCATTTAGAATGGCATTATAGATATCAATTTGTTGTATATCCCTTTTGTGCGATACAACAAGTGATTAAATAACCTTTATAGTCTTAACTTTTTAAAAAATCATTAACTGAATTTTGATTAAATCATTTAGTAACTTAATGAGTTTTGTACTTGGAGACTGCACCGGTAGGAGATATTTAATCCTAAAAACCCATTTATTCCAAGAATGTGATGAATCATAAGGAACTAAGGTCCAAGTGTTTTTTTTTTCTTTTTTTTTTTTAATTTTTTTAATTTTTTATTTTTATCAAAGTTGAATTTCATCTACCATTGCTTGTTTCAATTTGTTTCCAAATAGGATTACTGCATTGCTTTATTTACGGTTGTTAACTCTATTTGTATGCTCTATGTGATTGAGGTACGGTAAGTTTTTGGCTTAAAAATGCCACTTTTAGCACAAATTTACATTTGGTTTGTGTTTATAGGACATGATTGGGTGTTTAAAGGCTGATGTTGAGCTGTGTTTATGGGTGAAGTGTGATGGTTAGAGGATGTTGAATCAGTATTCAATCATTGATCAGATATCGTAGGTGCATTAGATAATAATAGAGAATTTTCTTATTCCTGATTGGTTGTTGTAAAATTGTGAGATTGAGAAGATTCTACTGCTGAGGAGGTACTAAGAGTATCCTTTTAGATGAATGTGGAAATAGAACTAGAAACAATCTATTTATAGTGATTGCATGTGGTGTTGATTGTCTAGAAGTGAAAGAAAATATTTGCATCTACGGAAATTCATTATTATTGAATTCAACGTGTCGAGATATATAATTTTTTCCTTAAGGAGCTAAATATTTATATCCTCTATGTTGATTGATAAAAAAAAAAATACACTTTGTTGAATGAAAATCAAACTTATGTTTGTTGTAATACAATAAATAGAGAAAATAACTAAACCCAAATGTTTTCAAAATGTTATGATTAGATGACTTTTGGTATAGTTTCTGGAATAATGGAGAGACATTTTAAGTGTAGTAGAAGGAAGATTATTAATTAGAAACCAACCATTGAAAAGCCTTCTACCCAAAATTTAAGAGACATTTTTGTATAAAATAATATGGTGAGACCAGTTTTAGCAATATTTTAGTGTTTCCTTTCAGAAATATCATTTTTCTCGTGTATGTATGGATAGCTAAACTTGATTTTTATTCCATGATAATTTGAAAAGGTTGATAAAGTTATGTATTTACCTCCAGGGACGGAGCCAAGGGGGGGCTGGTGGGTGCCATGGCCCCCCACCTCCTTGAAATTTCATTATATGGATATTGGTGCTCTATTCATACTAAATGGTATCAATGGCTGAGTGGTTAAGATTTTGGGTTCAAATCTTCCCAAACCCAAATAAAATTATTTTTCAACTTCAGTGTGGCCCCCCTACCAACCTATGCTAGCTCCGTTTCTGTTTACCTCTCATATCATTGTGAACAATCTTGATTTTGTGATTTAATTGCAACTCAAAATATGATTTGAACTTGATGAATGTGAAAGGGTTTCTGATTTTTATTTTAATGGATATAAACAAGTGTATTGGATAAAAACATCAACAAAATTTATATTATATTTATGACCCTAGGGAGTTGGTCCCCCAACATCTAAATAGACTATTTCTAAACTATTTTTGGCTGAAATAAGGTGTGTTAAAAATGGCAACTGATGCAATTTTACATATTTAGAAGCCTCGTAAAATTTTAAAGAGTTAAAATCAACTTTACATTTTATTTCATTTAAAATATGTTCAAGTATAAAAGGACAAGGACAATCTAACTTAGCATGTCAAACATTAGCTGACTTTTGAGCAAAATTAGCTTGACTATATTATGTCTGTGTTTTTCATAGAAGGACTAGAGATAGAGGACTTGTGTGTTAATGACAAGGTGGTTGATCTGCACTTGTGGATTTAAGATTGTAATGGCCATTCCGAAGTACCATCTTAAGCAACATCTTCCTTGTTCTCTTGTCCTTTAACAAACACTTAGTATTGTTGGACTCAACATTTATCTTCTTATCTTTTGTCCATTGGAAAATACTTAAAAGGTTTTTGGTGATTCCAGGGATACGTAGGATTTGTTCGAGTGAAAGTGGTGTATGTTGTTGATCCAGTGAAGAAATAAAGAATGAGCCGAATGAGATATAGGAAGAGTAGTACCATTTTCTACGGTAAATTTACCATCATCTTCCTACTTTGAGTTGATAGATAGATTATTTAGATCTACAATAACATGGTTTATGAACCCACTGTCTATGAACCAAGTAATGTTAGAAGGAGATCTATAACAACAAAATCATATTCCTGGGTAAGTCCACCTAGAGCACTTGGCACTTATTCATGTTTTGGTATATAATAGCTTGCAACAGGTAGTGAATTAGTTTTTATTTTGGGGATGTATTAAAAATAGAAAGGAGTTCTTTTTATTGTAGAAAGTTGTTTGAATTGTAAAATTCGAATAATAGATATTTGGGTCTAGTGATCCACTAAAATCTGCCAAACTTCTTTAAAAAAAAAGCGACATGAGTTGCCCAATCACTTGTTGATGATGAGCGAAAATAAGAAAAGCTCGTCTATTTATATTTTGGATTCTCTTTTAGATGCGGTGATGATTTTGTTGCATGATTTGTTATAACCAACAACTCTGGAGGAGGAGCAGAAGTATCCTATAGGTAACATTCTAACTTTAAAGCATGTACTGCGACAAGTATCTGTGCTCTCCAATTAATATAATTTTGCCTTGGAAGTTTGAAAGCGATCTGAAATCAACACACGTTCACGGTAACAGCCGAAGTCCCAACTTTATAGGGCTTTACGAATCTCGACGTCTATTTCGTCTTTTAAAGTAGAAGTATTTCCAAACTTTTATTTGGCCAGTTATATATATACACACACATAGGAAGGAACATCACATGACTTCATGTTTATTGCGGGACAAACTTTTCCAGAAAAGGAATAAAGAGAAATAGGAATCAAACAGCTGGACTCGGTCTCATTCAAGTTAATCAAATGGACTTATTTTCAAAACAATGATCAAATGGACTTTCTACAGTTTGATGTAACCATTTTTGATCATCCATTCAAGACTCCAATGATTGTTCACATTCCTGAAACACCAATAAGCCCAACCAAAACTTGCTCTTCCAAACACATTCAACTGAGCATTTGCAAATCTCTGATAGTCTTCTTTTGATGCTCCTTGCACTGTCCACTCAGCCACCCACTCACCTGCAATCATCATCATCATTATCATTCCAATTAATCATCTCATCACCAATCCATAAATCACATATACATATATATCAACACATACCAACAAAAGTGAGAGGTCCATTTGATGTAGTGACATGATTCAACTCAGCAGACCTGTTTGTGTTAATGAAATCTATGTTCTGCTGTATTGACAAGTTATCAAATGCACTAACAAATAGATTGTAGTAATGTAGATCAATCACTGTTCCTTGTAATCCACTCATTAAAGGGAAAAGCTCTCTCGGTTCCATGGGTCCTAGTCTATTCGCCACCAGGACAAACACTTCAGATGAGTGTCTCCGCACAGCTTCATAGCCAAGTTTATAGTATTTGCTCAAACTTTCTAGTGACACTCCAGGCGAGAGAGGCTCATTGATCAGCTGCACACCATAAAGGCTTGGACTCTTTGCATACCTGGCTGTTAAGAATTCTATAACAGCAACAGTTTGCTGAATGTTTTCATCTGTATTGCCCCATTCTTGAGAACCATCCCTGGAGGCACTATGTTCCCAACCATTCTGTGAACCTGGAGCAGCATGTAAATCTACTATTATTTTCACTCCATATTTCCTGTAAGACAACACAACAACATCATTTCCATGCTATGGATGTTATATTATATCACACATTTGGATAAAATTGAAAACATACTGTGCCCAAGTGAAGGCTTTGTCCAAAGCTTGCAAGGAGCCACCAACATACGGCTTTGACGGATTCGGATCGCTGGCTATCCACCAACCTACTGGTATCCTCACTGCATTTAGCCCATTTTCTGCTATGAACTTGAAATCCTCTTCCACTATGAATGTATTCCAATGCTCCTGAGGTATATATCATTGCAATCTTGTTATATAAATGCTTATGCATATACATTATAACATGATTTAACTTACTCTCATGATCTGTGGAGCTCTGTTACCATATCCATTAGTGACTTGAAACTCGCCCTCCAATCTTCCAGAAAACTTCATATCAAACACTGATGGATCATCATCTCCCCATCCACCCTCACCTGCATAATCTGCTGTCACTAATTCCTCTGTTTTCGCCTGAAAAATTTCATTCTTTTATCAAAATCCACGTCATTAACCATTCTGAAAAAGAAAGTGACTCGACCAATCTCACTGACCTGTAAGAAGGACCCATTTGGTGCTTTGATTTTGACCCGGTTCCTGTCATCAGACTTCCTCACGATCTCAAACACCTCTGAACCACCTGGAGTAGTTGATGTAGCCACAACGTTGATCCCATCAAGTCCAATGAATTGTTTGTTAAACACTCTGAAATTGAAACTGTTCTCAGTGATTCTCCACAACTACACAACCAAAAGAAACACAAACAACGTTAACATCACATAAACCACGAAAATAAAATACATCAATCAACAAACAAAATCCAAACGTTACTTTAAAAGTCTCCCATCCAGAAGCAGATGGCCTATTAGCAACAATGATGTTTCCTCCACCTGATTCTGCACACAGATACTTCCCAGTCTTAACCGATTTAAACTGCAGTCCTGTGCCATCCTGACAAAGAAATTAAAAAACCAACAGTTAATTAACAAACAAACACAGAACCACTATCAATGAAACATGTTATGTTACAAACCAGAAAGTCTTTGTTGGGGATTCCATCAAAGAGAGAAGGTTTGATCCAACCTTCAGTGACTAACCAACCTCCGAGATTAACAGCTTTGATTCTAGAGAAAGGTAGGACTCTTCCATGACAAAGTGACAATACACATAAGACAACAAATGTGCTGAGTGCTATCCTCTCTGAACCCATTTTTGGTATCTACATTGGACAATGAATCAGCCTCTTATATATAGTACAGGGATTGGGTATTGGGCACGACTTGAGTGAACGTGTTAGTTGTGCTGTGTTCACATTAATATAATAAAGTGGCCTTTGAATAAGGTTATTTAGTGCATAGTTGTCGTTCAATTAATTTTTCATTTTTGAAGATTTCGTTGTCCTCTGCTCTGCAGCTTTTCTTGATTATTCCAAGGAGTGTATTTGAATCACGTGCATGCAGGATTCATTTTTTAAGCACTGATTTTGTAGATTTAAATTAGGGGTCATGTTACATGCTTTTCCTTAAAGTTAAAGAGGAATACAAGGAAATAGCAAAGAAAATGGGATTGGAAAAGAAAGAATCACAGGGCAGGACTTTTAGAGAAATCGATAAGTGGAATATATATGTATGTAAGAAGGCTGTTGTCACCATCTGGAATTTATACTTCATTTACTTTCCGTGATCAGTGGATCCTGTAAACCTGAGAAGTGGTACAAAGAGAAAATGAGTGAATTGGTGGCAGAAACTGTACCATTTATTTAATGGTTAAAATATAGTATTAAGAAGGTATATAATGATTGGAACAACCTTTTTGACTAACAACTGACATTCAAATGGTAAGTTAACACCCATTATCAATTAATAAAATTGATTATTAATTTTTAAAAAATAAAATTAGGTTCATAAATCTAAGAATAAGAATGGAAATGAAATTTTATAGGTGTTCAACACGTTAACTAGTCACAAAGGAAAATAAATTTAACGAAAAAAAAAAAAAATTGTCTTAGTAATTATGCCCATTTTTAATATTTTTCAGCTCCATTCCTCGTCTAACTATTTTAAATCACAAAACTATTAAGACTTGTTTGAATTAGAGATATTATTATTATAAAGAAAATATTTTTATTCATCTCATGTAATTAGACTCATACTACTCCTTCGAGAAAAGGACCAGATATGTATGGTCATATCCACGACAAACTATACACATCAATTTCTGCTTCTATATAAACCTTATAAACAAGGAAAAGAATACAAATATTTATAGAAAGTTTAAAAATGAAGTGGTATTCTGTAAATCTGCATGTAGGTACTGAATTATAAGCTTAAAATGGAGTAGTTTTTAGATTTGATTTCTTAAGTAAGAATGAGAGAAAAGTTGGGTTGGTATGATTTTGTTTTAAATTAATCCATAATTGTATACATCCGCTATATGGTCTGATTTTGTTCATTAGTGCTATTTATAAGTTAGATTTGGACGGGTCAAGAAACACCAATATAGGTGTCTGATTAACCGTGACAGTTTGAGTCTCATCCGCAGTATGTGTCAGTAAAATAATATTTTAATAATTTTAAAGTAATTAAAATATTAAAAATATATAAAGAGAGAGAACGAATTTATTTTTCAAATTTGTGAAAAAGATATTAATGGAAACAAGATTTATTAAAAGATGATGGGTGGAGTTCAAATTGTCCCGCGTCCTAATTTACAGGCACGTCTCATCAGAGAGAAATGAGTTGATGGAGTTAAAAACTATTATCTTTTGAATTCTACCTGAACTGTAACTCAATGCGGGATGCTATTATGAATGCTCTTATGACGGTTTCCAACTTTAGGTTAGAAAAATATAGAGTCTATTTTTTATTTTATAAAATTATAATCACATGATTAATTAAACAATAAATCATTTATACTAATCATACACACGATTCAATTAAACATAAACTCAAAAATTAAGTTACAAATGAAAGAAAAACCAGTTATTAGAGTGAAGGCAAGAATTTTATTCTTTGACCTTAAGACAATTTTCGCCTCGCTACCGTGATAAACGGATCTTCTCTTTTGGCAAATGTCTCCCAAGTTACAACCACTTCCTTCCGAGAATAGTAGCACTTCAAATCCTCAAAAAACAGCGAACTAAAGTTTTGTGAATCTCTGTCTATACACTCAATTCAAGAACTATGTGGTTTTTATAATATTTTTCTGTCTTTCAGCTATGAAAATCTCCACTTATTTATAGGCAATTAACACATGTTCCGAATAGTCATAATATTTTAAAAGGTTATGTATTTTTACGTAAAAACACAATTTCACCAACAGTTGTAATTCTTCATCCCAACAATCATGTCTTTTCAATAAAAGAAAATTTAAATATTATTTTAAATTAATTTCTATTCAAATATTTCTACAATCCCCACATGAATATAAATTAATACATCTTAATTATGCAGACTCTGTAGAAAGAGTTTAAACAAAATAAGTCGCATCAGGGTAGATAGTTTTCGACCTTGAATCCTCCTTAATGAATAGCCATCAAGTTTACTAGTAGATTAATGTGCGTATCGCTTTGAATTGTCAACCATTTATGTAAACTGAGACAATAACTATCACATAACTTATTCTCAACACAAATTTAATTCTCATTGTTGTGCTCATTTTGGCCTGGAACAACCTGGTTTTCATAAGTGATTTAGAGATGTTAAGATTGTCTTGAATCACAAGAATTTCCTTTTAGGAAGGTTTTCCTATTTTGAGTTTGGATCTATGTTCTAATGGTTTGATTCCTTGTTTTGGAAAGATTTGGTTTTCCTAATTTGGTTGATTATACTCTTTAGTTGGAAAGGAAACAAATTAGGAAAGTATATTTGATGATCACTATAAATAGAGTTGTCTCATGAAGAAGAAAGTATCTCGTCCCTTTGGGGTGGTGATCATTAGATTTGAGTCATACCTGTGGGGGGTAATGATCATTGGGGTTGGGATCTCGCCATTAAAGAGATTTCGAGTTGAGATTGAGGTCATGCCTGCCTAGTGGGGTAATGATCATTGGATTGGGGTCATGCCTGCCGAGTGGGGTAATGATCATTGGATTGGAGTCATGCCTGCCGAGTGGGGTAATGATCATTGCATTGGGGTTGTCTCGCCATTAAGGAGATTTTGATTTGGGGTTGTCTCGCCGTGGTGGAGTTGTTCGCCTAAAAGAGATTCTGGTTGAGAAAGAAAACAATCTTGTGTGGAGAGAGAGTATTGTCTGAATGACTTGTAATCCTTATTTCTCGTAGTAAAATTGTTATCTTTCCGTGGATTAGGTAATTTGCCGAACCACGTTAAATATTGTGTTTGTGTTTGGGCTGATTGTTTTGGTTGAATCGAATTAGGAATTAGGAAGAAATTGGGATAGAACAGGAAATTTCCTAACAAGATAATTACGCCTTATAATAACTCTCATGGAAGTGGCCCTACTTCTTCAATCATATAGGTGATTATCCATAAAGAATATCATATCATATATCACTTGGATTTTCAAGATATAGTAATCATTAAAAGCTTAACTTATACTAATACACGCTGCAGTTAAATACTGTCTCATCATAGAAATGGGAAGAAGTATTTTTTCAAATAATACTTCACAGTATTTCTTGGTGAATCATACAGGACTTGCGTTGTCCCATTTAATCTAGACCCTGGGATCTCCATTTAGCTAAATTGGATTTTCGTTCAAGATGATTCTTTAGATTTAGGCTTTAATCTCATTCCCCTCGATGATTTATAAACTTGCTCTCTAGATAAACTTTTAGTCAACGGATCCGTTAGGTTGTCTTTAGATTTCACATAATCGATGTTAATAACACCATTAGAGAGTAGTTGTCGTATGGTATTATACCGTCGACAGATATGTTGAGATTTACCATTATACATGTTGTTTTGTGCCCTCTCGGTAGCTGATTGACTATCACAATAGATATTGATAAAAGGGACATGCTTTGACCAACATGAAATGTCTTCTAAAATGTTTCGAAGCCACTAAGCTTCTTCTCCAATTTTGTCCAAAACAATAAATTCTGATTTCATAATTGATCTTGCAATACATGTTTACTTTAAATATTTCCATGACACACATGTACTCCTAAGAGTGAATACATCACTTTTTAGACTTTGAGGTTATTTTATTTGATTATACTCTAAATGCATGATTTTGTTCACTAGTGTTATTTATAAGTTGATTTGGATGGGTCAAGAAACACCAAATAAAGGTGTTATGAAAATTTCCATCTTTATAATACTATTACCAATACTAATTCAAAGACTCACATGGATGATGATATAGGATAACTAGAATGTAGTATAAGAGAAAAAAATTAGGAAAAAAAAATTGTATAAGAATTAAGTTATTTACAAATGGTATTTGGGGGGTTATCATGTAAATAGTTTGGTATGGTAACAAAACACTAAATATATATTTGGTAAAATTTGATGTAGGATAATAGTATTAATTGTAACGTCTGACTCCCACCTCTGAATGACCCGAGGTGCGGTGGCAGGGTGTCACATCATTATTACCAGTCTTAAGACTGACCACTAGCCCCACAGACTACCATTACACTTTCTAGCATGCTTTGTCCTCCACAAAGCACGCTTTGTCCTCACGCGCATGCTTTGTGGAAAAACTTTCCGGAAGGTCACCCATTTCATGATTGCTCAAAGTCAAGCACGCTTAACTTTAGATTTCTTAAGTTCTGGGTTCCCGAAAAATAATGTGCACATTGGTGATATAGGTAGCAATTTAATGTGGACATAACGTCTTCATTGTGCCCACAATTTTTCCGGAATCTTTACCCCCGCTAGACAATTGCCCTGGGCTCTTCCGTCCACAGGCGCACCTCACGGTCACAGGGTTGCTCTTAAACCATTTATAATGTCTGACTCCCGCCCCCCGATGACCCGAGGCGTGGTGGCAGAGTGCCACATCATTATTACCAATCTTAAGGCTGACCACTAGCCCTACAAACCATCATTACACTTTCCAATATGTTTTCTCCTCACTCGCATGCTTTCCGGAAAAACTTTCTAAAAGGTCATCCATCCTAAGATTGCTTCAAGCCGAGCACGCTTAACTTTGAAGTTCTTAAGTTCTGAACTCCCGAAAAATAATGTGCACATTGGTAATAGGGGTAGCAATTTAATTTCTTTTTAACTCTGTCTCAATATGGGATATTACATTAATAATCAAAATATCTACGAATTTGATAAATAATAAAACAACCCTTATTTCATAATATATATGTAATTTGATGTGGACGAATAACTGAAGATATTTAATTATCAATATTTTGACTAAATTACCCCTTCAATCAATGAGTTTATTTTAAATGTAATATATTTTTTTAATGGTAACAAATATATATATATATATATATATAAATTAAGTCATGTTAAATAGGAGTCTGAACCTCATAAAAAATACACCTTCTAACTTATCAAAATGCTGCAAAATCACTTATTGTCATATTTTCGTATCTGGTTATACTCAAAGATCTCATTCTTGGTTCCGGTCGCCTGCTGACCCTAATCGGCAGAGTCGAATGCTCTTTGATGTCTTATTGCGTTCTAATCACTTCATTCCAACAGGAATTATTGTGATAATGAAATTATTACTTTCGTTATTTCTTTTTTTATTTTGTCTTCCAAGCTCTCAAAGTTGACATAAACGTCGGAGGGCCTACAACAAACGCCACACATATGTCTCCGGAGTTCGTTCAGATATTTTTTTTAAAATTTTTTTTAAAAAATATTTTACCTTTTGAATCGGTCCTCTATTGCCTCGATAAATTCGGTTCCTTC
The DNA here is from genome assembly GCA_031304145.1 of Cardiospermum halicacabum. Lineage (NCBI taxonomy): Eukaryota > Viridiplantae > Streptophyta > Magnoliopsida > Sapindales > Sapindaceae > Cardiospermum > Cardiospermum halicacabum. Next base: position 4,206,395 of record CM062394.1, read on the forward strand.
CATCGGGATCTTATCATAATTTAATGTAATATTATATATAATATAATATAAATAGCATTATGCTCATTTTACCATATTTTTATTATATTCTATAATTTATTAAAAAAATATATGTTTATGGTACCAAAGAGCATAGCTATTCTAAATATAATCACTGTAAATTACAAAATAGCACTAACCAGAATACCGAGTTGGAAATTATGTTCTCATTGATATAGTCTAAATTCGAATGAATACTTATAAGAACATCCCAATTGAATGATAGTTATAATTCTTTTAAATTTAACACATTTCTCACTATTCAAACTAAGTTCCAACTAGATGATAGATATAATTCTTTTAGATTTAATATATTTCTGATTATTCAAACTAAGTTATAAGTATATTAAATATGTTTATTTGATTCAAAAGATGTGCGTTATATCCCTGGTCAGACTATTTGACTATAATCATTTAGATTTTATTATTTTATTTTGAATGATCTTGAGATATTTGGATTTATTTGTTTAACTGGGATAGTTGAATTTGAACGCATAAAAAGTCAGGATAATGCAAAAAAAAAAAAAAAAAAATAGTGACAAATGTATAAGAAGAACAAAACCATTGTGTCGGTGGATGAAGCCCAGTTGTTTATTGTGTGACAATTTTGAATAATGGATTGGAATATAAATTGTTATGTAAATTCTATATTAGATTGATTGAAAATTCAAGTAGGAAAAAAGAAAAAAGAAAAAAGTTAATTATTGGGCACAATTAGAGTTGACTTTGACTATGCTTTGCTGCCAGAATCGCATCAGATTTGTGTACCTGTCATGGAATGAGTTGACTTTTACTTTGAATGAGTTGAACATGAGAGCTGACTAAACTAGGTAATAAACCGTCACTGTTGTCATATTTATTCACTCTCAAGTATTTGTTGGGTTGATTTGGGTGTGTAAAAGGAAGTTATACACAAAATTGACCCGTTACAAGAGGGTCCATAAAAGATACAATTGGGCTAGATTTTATGAAAGGGCCCATAAAAGATGGTTTATGGGCCTTTCTTTTGCAATTGGGCTGGAATGGCAGCTCATTAAATATGAGTACGGGACAAGCAATCAGATGTCAACAAAATAACACGCTATCGCATCAGAACCAACCCATCAAGCACAGCACAGATTCACACTCAAGTGTAGGCTGGACTACACCTGATTACCCCCTCACACGGTTCCCATGTGAGCACCGACGTAGCCAGCTGCATTTTTATCACTATCTCTGTCGCATCCTCTACACTCCGCCTCTCAATATCTCTCTATCTCATCCAATAACATCACACGAACTTCTCACAAACAACTCATCATCCGACACGTATGAGTAAACAGTAACCACTCCCATACACCTGCACACACTAGAACATACCCAGACGCGCTTTTGCTAATTTGTTTCAAAATTTCATTAGCTAGTGGGACTTGCTTCTCTTACTCACTTTACTGATTGCCTTATATCGCTCCCATCCCTACAGCCTTTGTCTTCTTATCCTCTTCCAGTACTTGAAATTGAATCAACTCATCTCATCTAATCTGCATTTGTGAATTTTGATAGCGAAGAACAAAACAATGGCGAGAACACTGTTGTTGATCGCTCTCTGTTTGCTTCCAGCTCTTGCCACCGCCGCTCGCCCAGCCAGGAACCATCCCTTCCTCGTACACGGCCGCGTCTTTTGCGACAGTTGCCGCTGCGGTTTCGAGACCTCCGCCACTACTTACATTCCCGGTATACAACTATTTCTTTCTATTCTCAGCTATCTCTGTGTTTTTTTTCTTAGTTATCTGATTTTACTTAAAATATAGAACAATCTTGTGATTCGGAGCTTTAGATCTCTTAGATCTGAAATCTAGAGAGGCTGATCTTTGTATGATGTCAATACCTGATCTAGAACTGAACACGTAGTATGATAATAGTGCGGTGAAGTGACATGTTACGAAAATGATATTATTAGTTTGTGGATCTATATGATATTGACTAGTGAGTCGTGATGTTGAATTAGTCATGGTGGAGTCAATATCTCATGTTAGATCTATATCTATTTCACATTGTTTTAATAATTCTTTTGATCGAATTGTGTAGGTGCTAGAGTTAAGGTGGAGTGCAGGGACAGGAAGAACAACGAAGTGGTGTACAGCAGAGAAGGAACCACAGACTCTACTGGAAAATACACAATTCCAGTTCACGAAGACCACTTCGATCAATACTGTGACTCTATCGTTATCGAGAGCCCTCAGGAAGACTGCAAGACTGTTGCTCCTGGACGGGAGCGTGCTCGCGTCATCTTGACCCGTCACAATGGAATCGCCTCAGAGGAAAGATATGCCAACAACATCGGATTTCAGAAGGATGAAGCCCCAGCTGATTGTGCTCAGATCCTCAAGATGTATCAAGATGAAGAGGAGGATGTGTAGAGGTTTGGCATTTTTATAATATGCAATGTGTTAGAGTTGTTGTGTTGCTATTCTATAAAACTACATATATATTGTATGATCTTGTTGTATCTGGATGATTGTTTTGTTGTTCCTCCTGTGCTTAGAGGGTTTTTAAATTATATTGATGCTAATGGATTCATTCTATATATTAAATTACATATTGCTGTCACTTCTAGCTTTGAAGTGTAGTTTATTCAAATGATCTAAATTCATTGTTTAAAACAGAGGAGAAATGTTCCTCCTCATGATACTGTACTGAGCTCATTTGTTGAGGGTAGATTGTTATATAATTGAAGTTCATGTTTATGTTCATTCTGAAAATCTAGAGCTTCCTTAACATGTCTGTTTCTAATATGGAGAGAAGTGGCATAGCACTGATTTGATTCAGTTAATACACATTAACTATGAAGCCTAGGATTCCAGTGCTCGATTGTTATAAGAAGCAGCCAAATCAGGAACCTGAGATTACAAAGACAGCACAATAGAACCCGTCCCCACTTGAAGCTCAGAACAACATAAGACATAAGAGTGCGTTTTGACAACTATCTACTACATTAGGTTAGTTATACATCACGTGTTAGAGTTAGATGGCAACTCAGTCCCATTTCATTGAATACAATCAAGGGGTCAACCATTTATTTTCAAGAACAAAATTTAAAAATAAACATATTATCATCACAAATTGTGGGCATGGTGGTAGGTAGGTGGTGGAAATTGGAGACTTTGAAAGGTTGCTTTGCTTTTGCTTACCTTAATTCGTTGCTTATTTGTCCCAAATCAATTTAACAAGATTTGGCCTTTCTATCCATCAAAGGTTTTTTTTTTTTTTTTTTTTTTTTTAATCCAAAATAACTGCATTATCAATTCAAGATAAATGGAATAATTAGAGAAGTGAAGAAAATAAAAGTTTGACATTGAAAATGGAGTTGCCAACTGGAGGAAGCAAATAAAAAAACCTGTCCAAATATTGTGTTTCCAAGCGCCACCAAATTATAAAAGAGACCAAACCAACTCACAACAAATTTGTTCAACGCAGATGCTTTCTTTCATCTTCACATTTCCCTCTTTAACTTCAACTACTCTTCTTGTCTTGTAAAATCTCCATCTCCTACTCCGTCAACTTTTTCCTCCTCATTTATATTGTTCTCGGTTTCGTCGCTTCTTTTTCCTCTATATAACCAACCCACTAGGTATTCTATATTCTCTTGCATTTGCTTTTTCAGCTGTTCTTCGCTTCTCTCTTCAGGTATGTTTTTCGTTTCTTCAAGTGTATTTTGTTATTAGATTAGATGGGTAGTTTGGAGAATTTTGATGGGCCTTTTGTTTCTTTGATTGTTTTTGCCGGATGGAGATAGCGCTGTCAATCTGGATCTGTAATGAAATAGTGATTAATGATATGATGTTGTTACTTTTATCGGAATATGGTAGTGTGATTTTGAAATGCAATGATAATTCATCATTTTGTGTTTTTATTGTCATTTGGTTGATGTTTTGAGTTTGTCCTTTAGTGGAGACTTGACTATTCACTTTGTGAAAAATATTGTATGATGTTAATTGTTGATGGCAGTGGTGAATGAAAAAGCAAATCTTATGTTTGATTTGTCTTGAATTTTCAGAATGGCTGCTGCTGCTATATTTCAACAAGCTGTCGCTGTTCAGCCTAGTAGAATCCTTAGTAACTCTGGACAAAGCAATGAATTTGGCAATTTCAAATTGTGTAAATATGGTGGTTTATTCAGTTCTGGCAAGAGGAATTTTTGTGTCATTAAGGCTTCTTCATCCCAGATGACCGTGGTTGATCCAATTTTAACCAGCAATAGCGAACCCCAAAAGAAATCAAGTAATCACACAATTTTGCTTTTTCGTTTTGATTTGTAGTTTTATACATTTATGAACTGCAGCATTTCATCTCAAGTTCTTGGTTATGTTAATCCTTGTTATTCTTTTTTATTCATTTGATTTTGAACTCCATCCCACTGTTTTGTGATTATTTGGTATAATTTATTAGATGAAGTGGCTTTGATACTGGTACGTCATGGTGAGTCTTTATGGAATGAGAAGAATTTATTCACTGGTTGTGTGGACGTGCCACTTACTAAGAAGGGTGTGGAAGAGGCAATTGAAGCTGGAAAGAGAATCAGCAATATACCTGTCGACATGATATATACATCGGCACTGATTCGTGCACAGATGACTGCTATGCTTGCCATGACCCAGCATCGCCGCAAGAAGGTAAAATCTTTCAGAAGAAAGTAAGAAGTTAGCAATGTCGATTTATGCTACTAGATGTTCTGTTGTTGCTTATTTACTTGTAGCTGGTGCAACTCTAATCAACTAACTGGTATAATCATTTGAGAGCTCTTCTTTTGTATGCATAAATTTCTTAAAGATTAGCGTTACATGATAGCAAAATTTTGTTTTTTTTTTAACTGCAAACTTATTAACCATAACTCTGCTGGCAGGTTCCTATTGTGATGCATAGTGAGAGCGAACAAGCAAAGGCCTGGAGTCAAATATTCAGTGAAGAAACCATGCAACAATCTATTCCTGTAGTAACAGCTTGGCAGCTGAATGAAAGAATGTAACCATATTGCCTGTGTTATTTTAACCATTCGTCTTTTGTCATGGCTCTTCCCTGACACTCAAATAATATTTCGTCTCTGCTAGGTATGGAGAACTACAGGGTCTTAACAAGCAAGAAACTGCTGATAGATATGGGAAGGAACAGGTGCATGTGTGGCGTCGGAGTTATGACATTCCTCCACCCAACGGCGAGAGTTTGGAAATGTGTGCCGAAAGAGCTGTTGCTTATTTCAGAGATCATGTAAGCATACTACAGTTTGATTTATGAGGTTTCTCTGTGTTAAGTTTGACATGTTTCATATACTGTTAATGAACATCAATGACCATGTATAGAAGATATTTGCTCAATGTCTATGCAGATTGAACCGCAACTTCAATCTGGAAAGAATGTAATGATTGCTGCCCATGGGAATTCACTTAGATCTATCATCATGTATCTTGACAAATTAACTTCCCAAGAGGTAGTAGTGTTAGCAATCTATAAGCCCTTAATTTTAAACACTACCTGATTCCTGCCCTGACATAGTTTATGGCACACCTCTCAGGTTATTAGCTTAGAATTATCAACTGGAATACCTATGCTTTACATATTCAAAGAGGGAAATTTCATTAGAAGAGGAAGTCCTGTCGGACCAACAGAGGCAGGAGTCTATGCTTATACTAGGGTGTGCAGTCTGTGCTCTTGTATACTTCTTTTTCCTTTTAAATACCACAGTTATGGCAATTTAACACTTCCTCTTGTTTAACTGCAGAGGTTAGCTCAGTACAGGCAGAAATTAGACGAGATGTTACATTAAGGTGAGGTAATCCTAACATCTTATCGCTATCATGATATCTACTTGTATATCCCCAATTATTTCCCACCTCAGGTCATTGTGTTTTCTTTCAGGTACTTTATCTTCAACCTGATCACATCTTCAAAGAAGACCCCTGTGCAGAAGCTAGTTAGTGGTTAACTAGTGGGAATGGACAAAGCCCTTTTCTCTATAATTAGTTAGTATGAGTCCTGGTTTTGTTCAAAGTAGATTGAAGTGTATGTTTGTGTGAAATGATCTTGTTACTGCATGGACTGGAAATAAAACAAACTTAGGTCTTGCATTGTAGAAGACAATCGAGTAAAAATAAGAAGGTTTGCTTCTCATTCATTGTAGTTTCGTTTAATAGTGAGCATAATTTATGGCATTTATCTGTTCGGACAGGTATGTTCAAACGAATCTATCAGCATGAATTTGTCACATTAGCTGTATATAACTTATTCAATTAAAACTCTGACCACACCAAGAAGAAAATAAAAAAGAAGAAAGCTGCTCGGAATAACAGAAGCTGAAAAACGTTTATAATGTTAGAGATACAACAGGAGAGTAAAACTCTGCAACTCAATGAACCGCCAAAGTAAAGGAAGGGTTTGATTCTCAAACCAGTTTAATGTACTTTAACATTATTGTTTACCTCTTCTGTAACTGGAAGTTTCACATCGGGGGATACTATTGATTCCGTCCTTGGCGATGAGGGGGCGACTATTTTGTCACTGTCATTGTCAGAAGTATTTGAATCTGCGTTTTGGGTACTAGAATCAGTAGTAGCAGCTGAGGAAGGTTGTTGAGAAATGGCGGGAGGATTTTCGCAGCCTGTCCAAAAAGACAGCTTCTTCTTGTCATCTTCCCTCATCCGCTCGGCATATTTATTGATGTTAAAACCTGAATCATCTTTTCCACCAAATGCAGACTCCACAAGGTTCATATCAAATAGATCTTCCACTATTTGCTTGCTGCTGGGATTATCAGAGTAAACAAACTTGACTTTCTCTTGAGTCTTGGGCTCTAGAAAGGGTTTCGCCAACTGTAGCAAAAGTTAGCGTTATGAGCATACTAGTTCTCCGAACAAGACAACAAATCAGCAGAGACATAATTAAACAGACTTTCAGCAATTCATAAGAGACTGTTAAGAAACAAAGTGTAGCCACTTGAATGATGTACACAGCAGAACAAAGCAAAGAAATTCCACTTTCCAAATAGCATGATCATATAATATTCTCAGCCAATTGTATAATGATGAATTCTTCTCATTTTCAGACTCCAGAAAAGGGAACGAATTCTAACAGACAACAGTTTAGCCTTATAGTGTTCCAAATCGATTCATAGTTCACAGGACGAGTTAATACCTTACATATTCAAATATAATCGTAAAATGAATGTGATCAGCTTAAGAGGAGCAAAACATCAATAAAGGTTAAAAGAGTGAGTTTACCATCCAGAAAGGTTCAAAGAACTTGGGCGGGTCATACAATATTGCCAGACCAAGACGCTCTGGATAACGGTTCTGTAAGACGTTAGCTGTTTCCTTCGTCAAATTTAGAGAGATATTAGATAAACTGTAACCACGGAAATCAATCAGCCAGATCATCTGTTCCTGGTCAGGTGGCAAGTTTATTACAGCATTCTCCATGCAATATACCAAATACCTAATCTGTCCTTTAGTCGACTTTGAATTCTGCAGTCAAAACAAATTTAGTTTATTTGCCATAGCATTGGGAGAGTTAATTTCTAAAGTAATATAATAATGGAAGCTTTTTACGTAAATACAGAAAAAGACATGCACATGGAGAATTAGCTTTTTGTGAACAACCTGGCAACCAGGCCTCATAACAAGAACTGTTCTCCCATGCTTGTCAACATAATTCGACCTGTAAATTTTTCCTGTTTCAGCTTCATGAGCAATATCATCCTGCATACAAACGGCCCAACAAAGTTTAGGAACACTTGTATCTGAGAAGTAATAACACAACCGGAGACAACAAAGTTAGAGAAGTCTTGTTTCCTGAAAAATATAATACCACAAAATTTACACCCACACTATAGATAAGGGTATATTTGACAAGAAGGTGATTGAAAATTAAAAGAATAATAGGTCAGCTACAGTCAACAAGAATCATAAAACACTGAACTTCTTTCATGGTATACACTAGCATATACTCTGTGGTGGGTGTTTTTTAAGGTGCATTTCCAACCAAAAATCTATTTTAAATTGACTAATCGAAAGCCTGATCCAAGGCTTTTTGATTAGGACATACAGCACTTCGTCTAACATCTACCAGAAGGTCATCAGGCTTCATTTAATTACTGATATCCTGTAACGTGAAACATTTAACAAATAATGCAAAAATAAGAACCGGCAGCAAGGTCAGGAGCATACCCAGCGGATCTCTTCTGGTTTGTACTCTGCTCTCCATTTTAAGGTCTCTTTCAGCATTTTAGTTGCCTTCTTGACATTCCAATTTCTAGCCCTTAAATATCTTGCGATTGACGCATCAGAACAATAAATGGACAATCTATCCGACAATTGTCCAAGCAATTTTCTCACCTCATTAATCTGTGACGAGAAAAGAGTTTAAAAGATTATTTTGCAAAATTGTAGCTTCTGCATGCCCTCATTATCTACATTCTATTTCAAATGAGAACTAAAGGCAGCATCAAGTGAAGTTACCTTTGCCTGTTGCTCTGCAGATGGTAACATCTTTTCAAACCCATTTGAAGGACCTTTCTTTACAGCCTCACTCATAGTTTACAGCAAGTCTCCCTGTAGTTAATAGTTGGAAACTTAACCGAGTACACAGGACAGACTGCCAATATAGTAGAAGCTACAACTCACACAAAAATGAGTCCTAAATATCAAGAAAAAGTCGAGAGGACAAATACTGAGTGAATCAAGTAAATTCCATCACAAGATATTTAGACCATAGTTACACTTCAGCACGACCTTGTTGCAAGGAAATTTCAGGATGAGAATAATTACATAATAAAGTTTTGTCTTCATTTTTTTCATCCCCTTTAGCTTCTAAATTGCAGAAGCCAAAGTGATGCTGTGTTAGTGTAAACCACTCTTGACATCTAGGATATGAAAATTATACACCAACCACAAATTACACAAAGATTTTTATTCCCGAATCAATCAGGTTGTCTTCTAGAATAGTCACTCACTTGGGATCAGTACTTTCATTTAAAACTTAAATAAATAAAATAGAATGAAAACCAGTATGTATTATTCACATAAAAGCATAACACATGATTAGTTGATTTACTTTCATTCACCTGAGAAATATCCTACCATTATCATCTCGGCTTCTAAACTAAAAACTGTAAAAGCAAAGCAATCCAATCACTTAGCTATGTCAATGGATTACTATGGAGATAGGATGTCATCCCCATCCAAATTCTTATAAGGATTAAAAGGAGGGGTATTTGAAGGCCCCATTCTCATAATAAATAATTTAAGATGATTAAATAACTCTGAGTATATCTATTGACCACAAAATTACTAAGAAACCAAGCAAATTACAACCAAATAGATTCATATTGTTAAAAAGAATATACAAATATTATTGCAATATACAACAATAACCAAACAAGCCTCAGTCCTAAATTAATTGGGATCAACCATAAACTTCTACATGTCCACTTGGTTCCATCCTCAAACAAACCTCGCTCGATCATATCATCTGTCATTTTCAATCTACCTCTCCTCTCCCATGAATCCTCTTAATAAATACACACACGCAGGATTACAAAATCTCCACCAAGATTTGGGGATCTGGGTAACTGGGGTCCCGTTGACACCCTAAATAAAGCATAATTGTAAAGAGTCCACAGCTCGCATATATTTGACAATTCATCAACTAGTAATAACTACTTGTCAAGCCATCTCTCAGACAGAGACTGTATGTACATTATAATAAAAACAAACATCAATATCTACGATGCAACTGAAAAAACACTTCTCACAACAACAACTCACCAAAGTCCACATCTCATGCTCGAAGATTAAACAAAGTCAACTATGATTAAACAACTACAACTTCCATGGTTCCAATCTACAACAATAAGTATACCTTAAACATACAACTAACAGATTCCTGTAATTTTCATTGAAATTAATCAGCCAAAACCAAGATTACAAACATGTACCCATAAGATCAAACCAAACCTCCACGGAACAAAGACCTTAAGAAGAAATAACACAAATATTGAAACTAAAAAAGAAAACGACTAACCTCAGAGAGGTGATGAGAGTGAGCTTTGAGTAAAAAATAAAATCTAGAGAGAGTGGACAGGAATTTTCTTGTATTTGATGGTGGAATGGATTAATTTCCACAATCAAATCGATGCAAAACCGGCAAGTACAGGTTGATGGTAAGTAAATTGTTTGAAATTAAATGGTCTGTCTGTCTCGTCAACATTTGATTCTTTTCTTTTTTATTTTATTATTTTTTCGATAATTTTAGATCACGTTTATTTAAAATTTGAGTGGAGGGTAATACGGGTATTTTAACATTTAAGAATCCTGAGGATCGGCCAAAAGTACAGGGATGTAAAGCATATGGGTTTGTTGATTCCAAATCTCAATACGATTCTCTTTTCTTTTCCGTTCTCTTTCTACATTATGATTTGGACGGGAACCATTGACTAACGGACTTAGATTTGACGATACTGAAATCTAGAAGTATCGCTAGATAATGAATGATTAATTCAAAATGAAAAAAATAAACAAAGAGGATTAAATTTTGAATGCGTTGGGCTCGTAATTGGCCGTCCACCTAACCCAACGGTGACCAAACTTGAAACGAACAAGATTCAAACACCACCCTCACTATTTCTGAATTGTTACCAGATCTACTAATAAAGGCACGTGTTTCTTTGCTATGCTGCATTGACTTCATATTAGACACGTGGCGTTATCCAATTTGTTTAAGATATATTTCATAAAAAGACTACCAAAATCTTAATTTATTTTACTTTATTTTTCTTTCCGAAATTAATTGAAATATAAATAGGTTAGGTACACTTGCCTATATAGTAGATAGATTTCTTGTGATATTGCATCTTTCTTTCTTTCACATGAAGCCCCTCTGGGTGAGAATCTAATATTTTAAGATGAAGACAGTGAAGCCCGGCTGCAAGACCAACTATGTGACACATGCTTAGTTTTAATCTATTCCGGAATAGAACAAGCAGAAATGACAAAATAAACGTGTCATTGAACATATGAAAACATAGTTGGCTTGTAAAATCAAACACACCCATGTGTTGTCTGTTTGATTGTTCCCCAATTATGGAGAGACTCGATACTTAAGTAACATGAAAAAATAAGGATTAATTATAATTTTGAGTAAAAATGAAATAACAACATCAAAATCTCTTTATATACAGGTATCAAGACAATGCATTAGCAAAAAGAATTTGTATTTTTTTGGTTGAAGATGTATATACAAGTCAATTGAAACCACAAATGCCCTATGGTATACAGAATTTCCTATTACAGAACACCTGTATTCTACTACTTCCCTATACATAATTTTCTAAGTTAATCTCCCAATCTGTGTTTCAGGCATGCCAACCCAATTCACTTCCCATTAAAAAATGGAAGTGACCAAAACTATTCAGCTAAATCATCCAGCATCCTGCAAACCACTTCAGATTCCGCCCTCTAGCGCACTTGCAAGTCCAAAGAATGTACATAACATCTTCCAGATGCAAAGTTTAACAGTTTGTCATCAACCATTCAACCATAACTCTTGCTCTTCACATCTCTCCCATTTTAATATGTGACATCCACAGCTCAGCTCCAAGCCACATTATCATCACATTCTTTTTATCTATTGATCATGCAATCTTTCGATGCCTACAGTATACCCATCATCATAGTGAGATTGCATATTTAAGGCTAAAAGGTCAATTCAGAAAACCAATTAAATTTATAGAAATTTAACTCACCTTTTAAGCAGGTAGGTGGCTGGCCAAGGGTTTGACTTTTTCAAGTCAACCCAGAAGTATCCACCCTAAATAGGATTCACAGTATGGGCTGTTACAAATTCTGTCACAGAGCCCCTCAATGCCCAGAGTCAAAATCCAAAACATGTTTTAGATTAGATTGTGTTGTGCCGAAGATACAAGCATTGCAATTCTTCCAGAGAACTTCTGGATACGGAAGACATCACCAAAAACAAGCAACCATATACTGCTGTGAGACTTCCCTTTCTGAGCAGATCACTTTTGCAAACCATGGCGGCTAGGAATCTCTCTTCATCATTACCCCTCCAGAACTCTGCTTCTTTTGTATGCCGTGTTGCCAAGCATCTCTATACCTATCTCCTGACTGATCAAAATCATCCAAGGAATTCTCTAAAGGAGGCTTAAAAGGCCTATAATGCCCATTCCTAAAACTCTTCTCATCATCTTCTGATGGTGTACCAGACCTAGACTCCATGTGCATATCTATCGATCTATGTCTGGGTCCAGCTGATGACCTCAAACCCCTGCTGTTATTTAAAATCTTACCTTGTGATGATGCATACCCTGCTCCTTTACTAGAAACCAATGACAAAAACTCCTTAGGCAGGGAGTCCATGTCCATGTAACATTTCCTTGCTTTGGCATCAGCAATCAATGCAGCCCAGTCGTCAGATTGCACAAGGGCATTTGCGTTGCCCATAACCTGTTATCGGGTCAGATTCAAGTTAACCATAAAAGTAAAATAGTATATCATTAATGCATATGATTCAAATATAAAAAAAATAATAATAAAAAATAAAAAAATTGAGACACAAAATTAGATATAAGATAAAAAATTTACCCAAAGAGCCCTCCTTGCACGTGTAAGAGCAACATTCATCCGTCGAATATCTGCAACAAAGCCAACCCCATGGTTGGAGGCTCGCACACAAGACATTATGATGACATCACGTTCTTGACCTTGGAAAGCATCTACAGTATTAATGTAGAGATCTTTTCCATCCTCAGAGCCTAAGACACCTCGGAACTCATGCTGAAGGCATTTCAGCTGCAGCTTGTATGGTGTGATTATGCCAACTGATACTTTCCCAAGACCCATGGATTTTAAAGTTTTCTGAAGATGCTCATACAAAGAAACACAAAACCTGGCTTCATCAATATTTTGATAAGAAACAGATCCACCTCGGTGAGATTCTCTCCCATGAATCACATCATAGAAAACATAAGGCTTGAGTAAAGGATCCTTATAATAGATTTCATCAGGTAAATTAACAACACTTTCACTATCAGTAAGACGACCTTGGTAAAAGTGCCTTGAAGGAAAATCTCGAATATGAGGATGCATTCTGTATTGCACAGACAGTAACATTGTTGGGCATCCTGCTTGCTGGAATCTCTCAAAAAGGCTTCTACTGTACATCAAGGTTCCAGCTGCCTTGCTGATAACTGTTGCAGGAAGTTGCTGAGGATCCCCCACAAGAACACACCTAGCAGCACCAAGAGATAGGGGAGGAAGAACTCCAACTTCACTGGCCTGGGCAGCTTCGTCAATTACTACCATATCAAATCCATGTGTAAGACGAGAGAATAACTTACGACCACTACTTGAAACAGTGGTGAATACAATCTCAGCCTCATTTGCAAAACTTGCCTCAAGACTAGCTCGGGCTTCTTCCATATTGAAGTTGCTACCAGGGCGAAACCTGCCTTCTAAAATGATAAATCGTGACATCTCAACCAGAACTTTGTCTCTACTTTCAACTGCAGCAGCAAGATTTTGCAAAAGCACATCTCGATTCTGGTCCCTAGCCATTAGGACATCAGGATCCACACCTACAGATCCCTGAGAACGAACAGCAGCAGCTGTAGCATTCAATTCCCTCTGAAGACCAGCTATCTGCTGAGACAACATCGATTCACGGCCTCTTAAATTGTGCATCCATCCTAAAACTTCTTCACGACTTTTAACTAAAAGCTGTTCTGTTCTTCGCTCAACGGAGACAGCCTGGGCAGCACGTGTTTGTGAATCTACACCAACCCGAGCCACATCAGGCCTATAAACTTTCATCTCACCGTCAATAAACCCACGATCAAGGACACGGGCAAGTAGTTCATCAGTTGCAGCATTAGAAGGAGCACAAACTAACATCCTTGGTTTTGGGCATAATTTTGGAAGTGTGCGAAACAGATTTTGATCCATATTCTGAAGAACTTCATCAATTGACCCCGTAGCAACATTGTCAGAGTTGCTTTCATTAGCTTGCTTATAGCTCTCAGGTGCAAGTTTCTTTAGCAAAGCAGTGTAATAGTGTTGATATTGAACCAAATGAATGACATTAAGCATTCCCCACACTGTGTGTGTCTTACCAGTTCCTGGCGGCCCTTGAACAAGAGTGAAGGGCCATGGACTCTTTGACATCCCACTACTGGTACCAGCAGCAGTATGTATTGCAGCCCACTGGATAGCTCCAAGTTGGGGACCATTGAAGCTCCTATGTAAATGTTCAATAAAATTCGGTGTGAAGCATTCAGGCATTGTTGGAGTCTGATGCTCGTATTTTGGAAAGTGCTCTGGGCTGGGCTTTAGAATAGCATTTTGCATCTGGCAAAGATCAAGAGATACTTTTTAGTTTCACCAAATCCAAAAGAACTTTAAAAATAAGGGAAGTAAAAAAATATGAACCTAGTAGTGGAAAATCATTTTCAATCATATATTCAGAAATATATCCGTATGCGACCATGACACCATGATGAGCATGTCAGGAACCAAGAGAAGAGTACTCATCTCAATCAAAATCAATTATAATTAATTCCTGAAAACTGCAGTGTAAAAAGCCATTTTGTGCTATATTTTAACAATGTATTTCTTTTATAAAAGGGAACAGAAATGTAAGTTGCAACATAAATGAATTCCCTCATAATGAAATATTAAAATTTATTACTATATGAAAGATCCACCAATTACCTGAGAGTTAAGGCGACAAAATGCATGCAAGGCAACATACTCCCGCTGCGTAGTAGCAAGAGAACCAAGCACAGTCAGAAACCATATTCCCTTTGGCTGAAGTTTCCTCAATATATGATCTTCATCAACCGTGCTGGACAAATGAATATTTAAATCAGACAAGGAAAATAATTTGTGAAATTAGGCCTAAATTGTTATGTAAAGCATAAGTGAATACACTAAATTCTATAATAAAATTATATAATTTTTTAACCTGTTAGAATCATATGAATCCCCAACATAAAAATGAAGAATTGCCCCAGGAGGATCACGAGTATCAATAGGAATGTGTCTTCTAACTGTACCGGCAACACGACCAGTGACTTCAGGCTCTTCAACCTCTTCATTTGATGCATGGTTCCTCTTGGTTCTTACTGCTTGGCAAGACAACGAGCAAAAATTCATATAATGGTAAAAGAGTTCATACAATGGTAAAAAAGTATCAATAACACACTAGAGCAAACTAAGTATATCACACCTGATCCAGGTCTGGGGATTGAAAGAACGGCAACATCACCTTCTTTAAAATTCCACTTGCAGTCATTCACAGGCAGGACTACCACGTCATACCATCCTTAGCCAACACAAGAAAGGTTTAACCAATTAATATCAACAGTAAATGACCTTAGTTTCCACAAAACTACAATGAACATAAAGCTACAATGTTTGAAAATTAGCAACAGAAAGGAGTCCAAAAAAGAAGTCCCATTCAGGAATGATGTTTCTGGCAGCTAGATTGGCAACACATCTCTAATAGAAATCATATTTAAAAAGCACTAATAATAGTAATAAAAATATAAAAAAATAAAATAAAAGATTTTATTAAAAAGAGCTCAAACTTCAAACTACAGGATGGGCTTCTAGGAAATAAATGAAATTAAAATCCAATTAATCCATAAACATTTTCTAGACTAGCATAGAAGTGGAAAAAATTCTCTTGACAAGGTATTTGCTTAATTATAAACACACCAGAACAAAAGCACACTTCCTTATTTTGTAAAATGGTTATGAACAATTATGTGCTGGGATATGGAATGCACTAAAATTTTATGCCATTCAGCTTCAAATTCAACTGGAAAATACTAAAGCAAAAAAGTTAGGTCATTTTCTCCATACCACGTTCTCGTCTCTCAATGCACTTAACACGAACCGCTGCATGTGTATCTCTTGAACCTGCTTCACTCAACTCCTCCCATGTGCTGTAAAGTTGTGCTCGGCACTCCTCAAAAAGCAGAGGCTCAAACACTCTAACATACTCTTCCACAGATTCAAACCGTCCAGGAACACATTGAAGCTCACTCTCCTCTGGAGCACAGTGAAAATTTATTAGTTAACCCCAAAAACCACCATTCAAAAGTAGAGAGTAGAAAGCCTACAAACTAAATATAACTTCACACAGATTCTAAGAAAAATTCAATGATATATACACTTTCTATGCAATTAAATGAAGTTGATGAACCAAAAACAATGTAATGCATTAAAACACCATCCATAAGCAAACCAGGTAAAAATACAAGCATACATGGTAAAAATCAGGCGCTTTTGCAGGAAAAATCCAAAATCAAAATTTAAAAGAGGTCAGGACAATAACATACCAACAGGCTTTCCTAGCTCAACATATAAATACCCATGAACTAAGACACTAGCATTATACAACAACAATTGAGAATACATACATGCCATCTTTGCACGTCTACAACAAAATAGACAATAATAGTGAACTCAAACAATAGAAACATGCCATAAGCACCTGTGCAGTAGCAAGTTCTCTCCACTTGTCACTCCATGACAATTGCACCAAGAGAATTGTAATTTGTAACACACAAAAGGCATATGAGGGTGATAAGATATAAAAAAGAGTGAATAAGTACCAACAAAATTTAGAATTTTGCTTGCAGATCGATCTCATCACCTTTCCATGTCCTTTGAGTATTACGATTCTCAATATGTTATAATTGGAGGACAATGGAGAACTGACATGAGAAAATCATGAGAACTGTAAATGCTAGGGAACCAAAGATATCCAATTACAGAAAAGCAGTTTAACAAGAACTAAACATTTTCAGCCTACACCAAAATAGTATCAGTGACGATGCAAAGTACCTGGATGATGCCAAAACTTTTCATTGGTAACTTCCCGTATAAGACGTTCAACTGATGTGTCCTGATAAGTGTTGCCCATCGTTGTTGCCTTTCTAGCAGGTGGGTGTTTCTTGCTACCTAATTTTGCGTCCATAGAGCTTTGACCAACCAGAGATTGCTTTTTATTAGGAAACTGGGAACTTTTTGATGATCTTGTGTCTCCTGACGGCTTCCATGAACTTTGTCTTGGAAGAGGTGGTTGGGATCCTTCAGCAGAAAAATCAGCACCATTATTCAGTCTCTTGGGTCTACCTAGCACCCCAGCATTAATATCTCCATTACTCTCAGGTTTAGGTTCACAAGACTCTGCAGTAGAGCCTCCTTCAGTACAAGATGATGGATCATATAGTTGTTTCTGATCCTTATTTACAACTTGATTCTGCTTATCTCCGACTCGATCTGAAGGAATAGTACTACGGACTTCTTTAACTTCTTTAATTGTGCGAGTAATAATGGGTGGATTCTGCCTCCTTGGAGTAGATGATTTTGGGGGACCACCAGCTTGCCTGACATCTTCCAGAGGAAGAAAAACAGTCTGTCTACTGCGTTTCTTTCCTAGCATTGCTTCTTTTTGCTGATCTAACTTTCTCCTAGCTGGGTTATTTATACTTTTAGTTCCATGACTTCCTTCAATACCTTTAACTTCCCTTTGTTTTGGAGGCACAACAAGTTCATCTTGATCATCAAGAGACAAATCATCCTTAGCATTGCTTTCTATATGTCGGATATTGTTACTTTTTTTCTGATCCTTTGAATCTTGATCCATTCCTACAAACACCTGACTGTCATTTTTATCCTTGCTACTTTCATTAACTTTATTATCAATGCCAGTAGCAGTGCAATCCATCACTTTAACCGCCCCTTGAGATGTTTTAGTCTGATCCTGCAAACTACTACTTGCATCTACATCACCCGAACCCTCAGCATCAGACCATTCCCCTTCTTCTCTTTCAATAGCTGGAACACTAGAATCTGGAACTAACAAAGGAGATGCTTTCATCTCCTCACTATTGCTTAACTTTGATGAAGATGATGCAAAACTGGTATTCAGATCCTCAACCTTCTTTTGCTCGACATCTACTACATGTTTCGGCCTGACAAAGGGCTGAAAACCTGATACAGATGATGCATGTGAGAATGCGTTATTATTTATTATTCCTTGAGAACTTGCAGGCGCTACAAACAAGTCAGAAGTATGGGGGTCTGCAGATGGAAGCGCCTTTTGAGGCTGGAAGCTGAATGCTCTATCAGTTTCCTCATCATCCTCAGTAGGGGGTTCATTAAGATCAAATAACAGCCTTCCTCGGGAGCCCATTTCATATGTAAATGCATACAATTTAAACTATGTATCCAAATGACTTGAAGCAATTTACAATGTACTTTCGTTTCAGCAAAAAATGTACATGACATACCAGCTGCACAAACATTAAGAAACTCACTTAGGAAAAAAGAAACTTCCAAATACATTTAGCATCTTCTACAAGTTAAAATATCAATCGAACCAAGTATCAACAATCAAATCAAACAAGAAGAATAAAATAACCGATACAGCTCAATGAAAAAACTAAAATAATGCAGCAAACAGAGGTTAGCAGCACTAAAAGAAATTTGAAACAGAAAAACCAGACTTCCTTCATCAAGGCAATATCAAACCAAAAAAAAATAAATATATAAATATAAATAAATAATAATAAATAAAAAAAAAAACATTCCTTCATCTAAACACAGACAAGAACAATGCCAGAAGCTCATTACTTCGACTGCCACACATACATCAATCACTTAATTATCAGTGAAGCAGCAAAACCAAAAATTGTATCATTGCATCTCTATATTGTCATGATTGACCCTGTTATTCATAATCAGAGTATTATTTCTACTACCAAAAATCTATTTACCCTTCATACCATCAGTACGAGTTGGAATTAAGAACAAAAAAAAAAAATTGAAACAAACAGATACAAATACCGCAATAACGTTAACAAAAACCACAAGATGCAAGAACTAGTGCTCCACCAAACAAGCCTAATAGAGACACAACCTGACCCAACCCAATCCACCTAATTAATCAGGCACTATAATCATCAATTGAAAACACAATCACTTGTGACAGCAGATCAATATCCCTAATCTAAATTAATACCTCACCTAGGGTTTCAACAAAAAATAAAACTACTCTTCAATTCGTGATTCTAAAACGGTCTTTAATTCAACCTCTGACAAATCAGAACTCTGATCCTATCAGTCCTCTGTTGTTCACAGATCACATCTAATTATCATCTCTAACTCACGAGTCAGTAAATGTCAAAGAGCAGATTCGCTATTCTGTATTCTTCAAATCCTGATCTCTTCAATAGATAGCATTGCAGATATTTATTTTATCTTTTCCATTATGGTTTCAGAGTGAATTCAATATCGAGTTTTAAATCCAAGATACAAAAACTAAATAGAAAAAAAAAAAACGACAGTGGAGACAGAAATTAAAAAAGAGGTTTTTTTAATTTTACCTCTTATTAGCAGCTTTGAATCTAGATAGAGAAGAGTGATACAAGAGAAAGAGGCTCTAGAGATAGAGAGAGAGATAGCAATAGCAGATGCTGCTGATATGAGGAAAAGAATGGGTGTGGTGATGGGGTTTATATAGGAAATAAGTGACCTATAGCCGGACGTCTTTTTCCCCGATCACCGTTAAAATATTATCGGTAGGTTTTTTAATTAATAATATATTTTTAATTAAAAAATAATACTTTATATTTCTATCCTTTCAAGGATGTTCAAATTTACTAAATTAACCCTAGTATTGCTTTTATTTACTTTCCTTGTCATGTTTTGATTTGGAAGCCCGAATGATAAGGAAATTGTGCCATTCTGTACATGTTAGGATTATGGGTAATTTTGGTATTTTGTTGTACGGATATGATGTAATCTGGGTAGGTTGTTTTGCCAATTTATTTTTTTAATATTTTTATATTCAAGACTCATGGGGTAAAAATTGCGTGCTTGAGGTTGCAGCGTAAGTGATCGGTTGTGGTCAATGGGATTGTTGTAATGTTACAAATGGGATGGTGATGAGGTTCCACGTTTACCCGGAGCTTAACACGTAATAATGTTTCATATTTTTATTTTTTAAAATTGGAATTAATGCAGTATAGTAAAAATATCCATGCAAGAAAGTGAGGGTAAAACTAGATCCCACGTGCAGTTTAGGTGAAGTGATTCATACTGTCGTTGTTAGGGTTGTTTTTCAATTTCCATGTGCTTCATCGCTTATTTTTAATTCGGAGGTACGTTACACGCACTATGGATGAGCGTGATTGGTGGTGTGATTTGCCTACTTCCGAAATCAAATTCGAACTTTTATTTTAATATAACAAAAGAAATTTTATGTGGGTAAGAATAATAATACGTTGTTAATAAATGGACAGATCTATACTATCTTCAACAAATTTTTTAACAATCACCAGATTAACTATACTCTATTCCTACATATAATTTATGTACATGATTTGAATTTTGATAAAAATATATTTACAATTAATTAATTTTAATAATTTACAAAATTATTCACATCAAATATGAATATTAAATAAATAAAATTATATTATAATAATAATATGGTTTTAAAAATTATAATAATTTAAATATGAATGTAAAAATATCAAATATTACAGTAAAATTATTTAAATAAAATTTAAATAGTGATTAAAATATATATAAATTTATTTTATTTTATAAATTAAAATATAAAAATTTATTTATTTAATTTAAAATTTTCAAATAATTATTGAAAATTATTGAGACAACAATATCAATGTTTCACCAATTGTGTTTTTACATATTCAAAGCAAAAATTTTGATTTTTTTTATTAAAAAATCTTAAATAATAGTTTAAAAGACTCAGTTTCTTTTTTATATAATATTTTTTAACAAATATATAAAATATTTATAAAAATTATAAATATATAAAAATAATTATAAAAATTATATTAAAATGAAAAGTATATTTAAAACATATATGTTACATATATGTTTTTACTATTATTATTATATATTTATAACGGTTATTATATATTTATAAGAATGTTTATTTATATATATATATATAGTTTTTTTAAATAAATATATAATTTTATAGTATTTTATTAGATTAGTGACTTGATAAAAAATATTAATACATAAATATTTTTATTAATAAAGTAATAAATATAATTGAAGAAAGTTTTTATATATCCCTTTATTCCACTTCAAGCGATGTTGAATGATTTTGCACACCCTTTCAAAAATTAATTAAAAGATATAAATTACTCACTCCGTCCTAGTTTAAGTGATCAAAATAAATTTTTTATTTGTTCCATTTTAAGTGTTTCATTTAACAATTCGATATGAAATTAGGAGTGAATTTACTATTCTACCCATATTAAAATGTAAGAATATAATTAATGCAAGTTCATAGATTAAGGTTATATTTGTCAATTCATTATCTAATTAATATAGTTTGACCACTTTCTTATTTTATGTGTTCCGCCCATTTTGATCCGTTAAAGTGGGACGGAAGGAGTATTTTAATAATATAAAATGTAGGACTAAAATACTCTCCTATTATTTGTTAATAAATAATAAATATATCATTATTTACGACTTTTGGATGAGAGAGTACTTAATTGTATTCACCTATTTATATGTTTTCAATTCATGTACATCGCTTCATATACTCTTCATTAAATACTTTACCTGACTTTTTCTAGCCGTTTTCAGGATTGGGAACTTTGAAATTTTGGTTCTAACAAAATTTGCAGTATTTTTAAATTTTAATTTTTGAAATTTCATTTGCTAAAATTTTGTTTTATTTTTCCACCAAGAACATATTACTATAAAAATATGTAACAGATGATAAAATATTATTTAAAAAAAATATCTATTAACATTGATTTAAATAGAGAAATAGGAAAAATATAAATATATGGCAAAGATAACGAGGAAGAAGAAAGACAAATTCATTTACCTAATTTAAATATAACTCCACCATCTGAAGAAGAAGCAGAGGAGTTTAGTTTCAATGATTTTTCATTGGATTTTAAATTAAGAGCCACAAATCTCCTGTTTGTTTGTTTGTTTTTTTTTTTTCTGATTTAAATCAAGAACCCCACCTGGATAGTCACTGGAATGTTAAACTAGGAGCGCCCCCTCAGAATTATCTACATGTATGAAAGATTCATTTTTCTTATTTTATTCCATTTTAATTCTAATTATCTGCCGGAGTAAATAATAATTTATTCGTTCATGTCTAGATTATCTCTATATTTTATTTTCAAATGAATGGTAGGCATAAAATGTTGAGATGAAATGTTAATGAGTTCGCAGATGTCATAAACGTGTGTGCGTGTATGTATCTTGAAGTGTTTAAAATAAAAAAAATAGTTATCCATTTTTTTATGTATAATATCTTTGCATGTTAAGTGTTTTTTTATAATTTTTTAATTAAAAAAAATAGTAAGTGCTTTCATTTTGTAGGAATAAATGGAAAGCACAATTTTTTTCATTTACATGAAAAAAAAAACCTGCAAAAAAAAAAAAATCATAATTTTATATTCCGTAAATAAAATTAAAATTTTAAGAAATCTTTCAGGTAAATTTAAATAAAAAATAAATATATAAAATGCATAGAACAATTATATTTAGTGTATTTATATTTTTGTTATACTATAATGTATTCTTGATTTATTTTTATTTTTTTGTTGTTAAATAGTCTTTTTTTTATTTAGTGTCATGTGAATGAATATTAACTCTTATATATATATATATATATATATATATATATATATATATATATATAGAATTAGGTAGAATAGGAAATTTGGAGAATATTGAACGAAGGGCTATATATGAGATGTTACTACAGAAAAGTGTCGATGGAAAATTAAGACATTGTACAATAAAAATAATGGTAAATTTATTCCAGTTTCTATGAGTATTGTGCAGCAAATTTGGAAATGAGGAAAAATTGATAATCGTAATGTTAATCACCGAAAAACAAACAATAATCATAAAAAAAAAAGTTCAAATTGGTTTAAATCGCATTCTTGAGATCCCACTAAATCGAAGAACAACTCTTAGATCTCTAGCATGTTCCTTAAACATAAATCATTCTACATTATTCAGGTTGATGAAGCCAGGAGGTTTATGGCGACACTCAAATGCCATAAAACCATTTTTACATGTCCATGCTGAATATTCATCACTAGAATCAATGTGCGTCCTCACATTATCTTGTTTGATGAATATTGGATTCTTTAAATCCTCTCTTGGCCGCTTTTCTTTTATAACTGGTATAACTTGTTCAATCAAGAATGATTTCACAACTTCTCTTGTTACTGAAGTTATAGGCTTCGTCTATGATGTACCTGCAATTCTATCAATGATACTTCTTTTAGCTTGCTCTTATGTAACAAAGGGGAGTACACCAATTTTCCCCGAAAATAGCTTATTTCCTTATGCATCAAACCTAGGACGAGCTATAGCAACCAAAAACATGATTATTCCTATAATTTATTTTTTTTTACTTTTACAAGTACATAAATGATCTTCTTCATCTGGTACCAAATAGTATTTCTCAAATTTTTTTGTCATGTAAAACCATTTTGCATCTATATAAACTATGTTAAACATCCCTTCAAAAGTTAGAGTTTGAAGTATCAGCTTCCGAATTTTTCAGATTTAAATGTGTTACATCTTGGTTTTCTTCTTTTAGTGTTATTCAATCATTACAGGAAGTACCAAAATCGGTTTATGAGCTTCTAGATGTAGTGAAGAAATCATATGAAGGGTTTTCAACACATAAGTGAACTAGAATATTTTTGACATTGCAACTATCTATCTATATATATAAAGCAGAACTTTCAGCTGACGTAGCAGCGCCCAAAGTTCTTCTTTAGGTAGAAAAACATCAAAAATGGGATGTTTTGATATTAGAAGGTATTTTTCCAATCAAATGATGACACGTGTTCTAACTTCTTTCATCTCCCTCTCACTAATTTCTTGAAACACTTCCTCCTCATTTTCCACTCAATTTTTTTCTTCCCACCCTTTCATGTTTTACCGAAATATCTTTCAGTCACATTCTCACGAGATCTCCACGCACCACATTAGAAAGCCCCAACAACCGAGAGAGAACTTCATCACATCACCACTAATTGTTGGGATTTTAGCAAAATAGATGCATTTGCTAGGATTCTAGCAGAATAGGTAAATAAATTGAAAGCTTCTCTAAATTCCCTTAATGGCTCCTCCAAAAGTCCGCGGGTGAAAGGGAGTTGATTGGTTGTGGGACTACACCGGCGCCGCCTGTGACTGTCGATCTTTCCACTCTGCTACCATCGCACTCGCACCTCTTCCAGAGCCAGCGCCGCAGATTCTCAGAACGCCTGTTGTCGTCAATTTGTCGCAGCTCCTTCAGCGCATCAGCCGCCGTTCTAGGTAACCGCCGCCACAGTTTTCCACCACCGCTGGTCATCCCACTACTAGCCGTCCTGCCGCTGTTCTCCAGTTCTGGTAAGATCACAGATCCTGTCACTTCTTTCCTTCCCCTTCCGCCCTCTTTCAATTGAATTAGTGAAACATTTTTGTCGCAAAATTCCTCTTTAAAATCTTCGAACAATAATCTTTTTGTCAGCCTTTTTGGTAGTTTGTTAACCTGTTAAAAAGGATCGCAGTGTTTTACATCTTTGGTTCATTAGAATTTACATAATGATACCTATTCAGTGAGGTTTTTTTTATGTAAAGAAAAAAACAAGTGTCAGCTCCTTCCTAAAGAATTTTGAAGGGTCTAGATATGAGTTTTAATCATACTTTTTCATGAGACTTGCGTATTACAGAAAGCCTGGAACACCCAAAAAATGTATTGTTGAATATTAAAATAGGTTTTGGATATCTCATTTAAATGAAATGAAAAGTTTATGGGATTTCTATTTATGTGTTACTGAATTTATGTTAACTCTCTGTACATGGTCACTTTGTTCTCATTGATCTAATAGAGTTTCTCAGATGAAGGTTTGATATCCATTACTTTCACATGAGAATATTTTTTTATTTTATTATCCTAAATTTTAATTCTTTATTTCAGATTTATTCGAAATTTTTCTTCACATAAGGTTTTTCTGTTCGTTGGATCAGTTCTACAAATGCTGGTATAATTTATATTTAGTAATTTGTCTTTTCTTTCAAATAAATGATGGATTAGACATATTAATAATTTTGAAAGTAGGGACTGAACTTAATTTAATTTATTTTATTTTAAATTACAGCTTTCTTGAATAAATGGAAAATGGATTTGTGAACTAATAGCTAATTTGGTCATATTCCGGATGTTTAATTCACATTATATTATGAATCTGATTATGAGAACCCACTGAATTGGGTTTATTCCATTTCGTTGCTCCTTCAAGCACAGTCGATTTCTAGTTTTAACTCAAGTCATGATATTGTAAATTCGTATATTAGGTTTTTATTTTCTTGGTTATATTTTATATTGGTAGGTCAGCTGATGTGCACAATTTATCTATTGAGAAGAGCAAGTGCCTTGGAGGTCAGTGTTCTATAATTGAGACCATTTTTTTTATGTTTAGTTCAAAGTTTAGCGAAGATGTCGGGTTCTTATTTAGAATGAGGAAAATCATGCCACTTATGTAATTTTTAGGTCATTTAGTTTTGATCATTGACGAGCGAATATATATTTTTCCAGGAGGTGGAGTACACACATTTGGTTAAATATTTAGGTTATGCATTGCTTAACAAAGTCAGGAGTGAGATTGAGAAGACACCAGATGCTGAAGATGAATTTGATGGGAAATTTGGATAATCACTTAACTAATTATTGTAAGCTTCCAACTAAATAGTATGATTATTAGAGAGTCTGATAGTACTTTTGTGATGACTTTAATAATTTTTGCAAGTTGATTAAGGTTATAATTCATCTTTTTAGTTTTTTCTTTTTTATTAAAGAAAGTTAATAACTTAATTTATAAATTTAAATTTTCATTGCACTACTTTGTCAGAGGGTATATTATTATTATTTTTTAAAATTTTTTATTATATGTCAATGCCATTTTAGCTCGCCTTAAAAGTGACTATCAATTTGAGGATCATGATTATGCAACACTATTGATTACCACAGACACAGTATGCATATTCCTTCTTATTCTTCTTAATGTAAGTTGCTTATAATTGTTCCTTTATGCATAGAGGGTTTGTAAATCACTTACAAGTGCACTGGTAAGAGCATAATTGCAAAGTCATATCTCTTTTAGGATTGCATTAAAAATTAGCAATTCTGGATTTGGTTGTTTGATATTGTGCACCAAAAGAAATGCTTTCTTGGAGACTCTTGATTTGTGTTTTTATTTAATTATCTACTTGAAGTTTATAATTATAGTTCCAGTTCAATGACATATACCATGTGGTTTATGTAATCTGATTTTGTTTTTCATGTATAATGAGTTAATCTTATCTTAGTCAAAAACTAAATGCACATTAATAAGCTATTTGGTTATAATAGTTTGGGTTTGGTAAATAGGACTGATTTGGGGTTGTTTCTTATTGCTAAATCCAATGGATATTGAAGTGGTGGTGTATTAGAGCAAGATCAAAGAGATGTCATCCAATAAGAAGAAGCACTGTGATTCATTAAGGGTCTATTTAACTGGTTCCTTGGTTGTTAGTTGTAATTCACACTTTTACTCATTGCAGGTTTTTCTGGCAGTCATGCAACAACGGTATGATCTATACTTGTATGCATCTCAAGACTGGCACAAGGAAAGAGGGTTGGGATAGTGCAGAGGTACTTCATGCTTATTTTTTGAACTAATTTTGTTTTCTTCAAAGAGAGGTCAGTTTCTTTCCGACCCATGTGCTACTAGATTTAGTTTAAAGAGATGGTATTTTGTTAAGTGTATTGAAATCAAAATATGTCGTCTTTTTGCTTGTATATTTGGAGCATGAGGAGAGTTTATTTAACAAGTGTTTTAGATTTTCATGTATGACTGCCGGTATATTTTGTTCTTCTAGATGCTATCTCTAATCTTCCCTATGGATGCTCTATATATCATATTTTGTCTGATCTGTTCGCTAACTCATTTCAGTTTATTAGCATTCATATTTTCATTTAATTGACCTACTGCTTTGTAGGTTACAGCCCATGAAGCTCAAGAGAAAATATCATATATAAAGCCTCCATAAGCAACATTTCAAAAATTTATGAGGACAATCAAATTTGGTAAGTGTATTATCTCTCAATTAAAAGAAATATACTTAGTATCATTATAGGTCTGTGTTGTTGTAGTAGTATGTCCTATAGATTACATTATGATAAAAATGTAATAGGATAAATGAAATGTGAGTACTAGCACTGTGTTTTGTAAGAGTTTATGAATAGTTTGGATTCATATACGTGAAACAACTGAGTAGAAATTTGTAGAGAGAAAACTAAGTACAAGTTTGAGGAAGAACTGAAAATATCCTCTCTCAAAAGTATGCGCAATGAAATGATGATAAAATTGTGATTTCTTGATAAAGTTGTTAATTTAATAATTGTACGTACTTTGAGTCATTCTTTTTATACATGAGGTGTTAGTCTGGGGCTTGATTTAAGTCTATTTTGACCTTGCTTATTTTCTGTAAACTAGAAAAAATGATGATGAGGAGGTGAAAATCCAGCGCAATGAGAAATATTTCGATTTGGCAAACAATTATTTTATGAAGGGAAGAAATTTTAAAGCCTCTTGTGAGTTAGAAACTCCCTTTTAAGGAGAAATTTGTGATTGATGGAGGAAAAGATTTCGGTGATTTCGGTTAGTAATAAACTTGATTTCTAATTGTTTTTATTTATTTTCTATTTTGTTGTGGGTCTCTGAAATCCTGTAAAAAATTTATGTAAACACAGAGAAGGATGAAAATGAGGAAATTTATACATAATTAACCTAATTTATTAGAAATTGCTACTTGTATTTGTTGTTGTGCTTTTTCTTTATTTAGTTATTCATTAAATAATCATACTTAAAAAAGATAGCTTTGTTTGACATTGTGTCAAATGAAGGAAATAATTGGATGAATTTTCAATGTAGGATGCAGTGGAGCTTGAAACTAGAACAGAAGAATTTGAAGAGAAAGATGAAAGAGGAAAAAGCACGTATTAAGGAAATTAGCTATCTTCAAATCCGAGTTTCTATTTGTGTAGAGTAGGAAGGAAAAATAGCTTTCATATTGGTGCAAAAGTAGTGGAAATTCCATCTGTGGTTGTGATCAGCACCTAAAGCACCACTCATGTAGATCAAATATTGCAGACTAACGGTTTAGGTTGGTTGCTCTCTTTTGTGTTATTGATTTAAATTCTCTTTCGTGTATCTACATACATGAAGGTAATAAATTGTAAATCTACACTACGAATGAATACAATACAACTGTAAAAGTTTCTAATTCCTTTGCTAGATGAATATGCATGGCTTCGACTAAATATACATAGTGCGAGTAACATTAAAATGAATAACCATAATTGGACAGAAAATTAGAGTCAAAAACAAGTTTTGTAAAGAGTTTATTATCATCAGAAAACTTAAAGAGCAATTGGAAAGAGTATTTCAAGGAATCTGAATTCCAGTTCTAAGAAAAGCCAGTTGGAGAATGATGTAAAGATTAATGAGGGGTGTGGAAAAAGAAGTGATAGGAAGAAGACAAGAAATATTATTTAGAGACAAGTCTTAGGGTTGGTAAGGTGCAGGAGATAGAGACAAGTTTGAGTGTTAGTAAGGTGCAGGAGACGGGACATTCAAGGGTGTGTAGAATCAGCAGCAAAGAAAGAGTTGTTACGCAACTGTAGATGAAGAAATAGTTGTTATGCAAGTGTAGATGTTGAAAGTGTAGGAGGCAAGTGAGAGTTGGGAGATGTAAGTAGCAGGAGTCCAGTTTATGAGTAGTGATATAGATAAGAAGTTACGGAAGTCTTGAATGCTATCAAAAGTGAGACTTCTTAATTATTTGATGTTCTATTACGGCTTCTGGCGTGTGAGTGAGTTGATAGAATCAACAAGCATGTAAAGATGAAAAAAATTGTTGGTGGTCCTAGGATAAGAAAATTACTTGAAATTGCAGGCAAGTCTTCATCTCCTTAAATTGATGAGATCGTTGGAAGAGAAAAGAAGAAAGTGGAAGAAAATTAGAATACTCTATTAAGTTGGAGCAGGAGGCATCCATAAATTTATGGAAAGGAAGTCAATACTCTATTCACCATTCTTATTTTTTAACTATACAAGAAAAGTAACAAAGTATGTAGTTATCAAGTCAGTAGTATACAATTTCTAAGATACATACATACGTTGCCACATCTATCACAAAATTCTAAATGTTTCTTCTAAAAAGTAAATTTAAATTAATATTTAATTTTAAATATTTCGTTTAATATATATATATATAATATTATAATGTATTAACACATTTGCATTTATATTTCATTATACTTAAAATACAAATAATTTAAAAAATAAAATTTTCAAATATTTATTTCTATTAATATCAAATTATAATATTTGAAAAATATTTATTATAATCCATTTAATTATTATTTGATTTTTTTTTATTTTTTTTTCATACATCAAGTTAATTATCATTGCAATGGATTTATGTATATGATTAAAAAAAAAAGAAAGAGACCTAACCTTCGGAAGTTGTAGTAAATCAAGAGTAATAAAGGGATTGTTATTTCATATATAATTAAATTAAATTTTATAAAATAAATTAATTTATTTCGTAGTTTTTTTTATACCATTTGTATCTTTTTATAAATATTTATGATTAGCTTTCTTATCTAACACAACGAAGGGAAAAAAAAAACTTCACTTTTAATCACAAAATTTTTAAGAAAAATAAAAGTTTGATTTAATAATTAATTAATTATTATTTTTTATTAAAACTAATTGTTATTAAAGTGATTATGTTTTAGATGTAATGGTAAGTGTTTGTTTATTGTATTGTGAAGTTTTATAGTTTAATTTGATTAATATTTTTTTCAAGATAATATTTTAAACCCTAATAAAATAAAATATCATAATTCTATAAGATACAAATATATTGTCTAATACAAAGAACATTATGTAAGCCATTATATTTAATATTCTCTATAAATTTACAAGATCAAAGTTATTTTTAATCATATTAACGAGGATGAGAGTCATGGATTTTCACTCTACTTTTTTTAAATTTTTTAATAGATTCGACCACGTTTATAGTGACACAGTAAAATTATATTAGCAAACTAACTATATATTAATCCTGTATTTTTTTAATTACATGAACAGCTGTTGATTAATAATGTATTTATAGTAGTTTAGTGTAAATCAAATATGAATTAACATTTTTTATCTACAGATTTTTGAGTTTACTGGATAGTTTTAAAAAATAATAATAATTTATATTAATCATTAGATTAATGTTAATTAAGTAATTTCAATATTATTTAAAATAATTGATAATTTTATTATATTAAATTAGTAAAATAAATTGAAAGTATATTCAAAGTAATTATTTAAATATATTATGGATATTTTATTAATGTTGATGTTGGGTGCAGTAATTTGGTGGTGGGAAATAAAAGGAGATTTTCGACTCATACTCAACTACAAAGTTTTTGAAATTTTTAAATATATTTCTTTATTTTTATTGATTATTTAACTATGGTTTTTCAAATTATTTTACATTGAAATTAGACTACCATTATCAACACATTACAAAAGTTTATATTACTTTAAAATAAATTGAAAATCATATCTAATACTTATATTTAAATGATAATGTTGGATAAATAATTACGTAATATTATAAATATTTTTTATACTAATAACTACGAAATGTATCAAGTTACATTCATTTTTGTCGGAAATGAGTATTTAATCTTTATTCCTTTAGATGATTATCACAAACATTATAACACATGAAATGAACCAACTTGGCTAAAAAGTTGTAGAGACTGTAAATACTTAGATCACACTTTCCTATAAAGGAATGGATATTAATATTATTATCTATTATCAAATAATTTAATATTTCAATAACTTTTAATTTATAATATTTATATTGTAAACCCATCTTTAATTTTTAAATAAATTTATTATGAATTTTAATAAATAACAATATCATCAACAAGTAAACATTTGTAAAGGTCATTTCCCGTGCAATGCACGGATATAAACCCTAGTGCATAATAGAAATTATGAAATGAAAAGGATCTCAAGTACAAAATTCATCATATCAAAAAACAATCCTGGAAAAAGAAAATAAGTTTTCTATCAGCATTACTTATGATCTTGGAATAGTAAGAGAAGTCTCACTGATTATGGAAATAATTTATGTAGTATTTTAAAAAAAATTATTTTACTATAGTACTTTGAAATTCAATTTTCCTTGTCTATTTTTGAATATAAATGTAATTAGAATCAAAAGAACTGATAAAATGAAAAAATTTGCTCATGCCTATTCATTTTTCTTAAATTTACCATAGATAAAATTTAAATATAAAACATAAATTGAAAAAAAAAATCAATAAAAATAAGATCATATTGAAGAAAAAAAAAGTACAAATTAAGTTGAGAACTCATGCATAATACTTAAAATTATTTCTTATAAATCCCAAATAAAGTCTATTGGATTTCTTTCTAATGCATCGTGATCTAACTTTGAGAAAACAAATACAAAAAAAAAATAATAAAATAACATCAACAAAAATAGTAACAACATCCATGCATAATATATAATATAATTACAGAAGTCTCGATTTAGATAAAAATTTAAAAAAAAAAATTTAAAAATCAATAAATAAGAATTGATTAAAAAAAAACGTCATGTAGAATATTGACTTGAAATATAAATTTATACCGAGTGTTTTCAAGTAAAAAAAGAAAAAAAAATAAGTGAATTTGGAATAAAAATGAAAATTAGACTTCTTTCTAATATATCAATCATGACCCGTCTTGATGCACCGGGCTTTCGACATTGATTTTGGGTATGGAATTTAGGGCCCAAATTTGACAGGTTGAAGCGAAACGACGATCTGAATCAAACTCATGCTTTTGGCGATGACCTACGATGAATTTTGGTGTTTTAGGATCGTTTAGAGGGGTTTTTTTGAACTTTTATTATTTTAAGGGTTTTTTTCGTAATTTTGGAATTATTTTGTTAGGGTTAAGAGTAACGCCTTATAAAATGGGTGTTTAGGGTTTCTAAGAGGCAGACTTGATATTATATTTTTCAGTAAATCAATTGAGCGAACAAATTGTTTCTCTTATTCAATTCGCAATACTCTTTCAGCCAATACGTTTCCGGCATCAGTTGGTATCAGAGCTCTGGTTGCTTTGACTCGATGGCTGAAAATAATCGTGGAAGTCGTGGTGGAAGGCGAGGTCGTGGTCGGGGGCGTGGAGTCGTTCCTGAAGTAGACGAACCACCGCATCATAGAGACCCGCGAGACGTGGAAATTGAAGAACAGAGACAGCGGATCCGGGATTTGGAACGACAACTCGCGCTGGTGGGGTTGGATGTTCAATCCGAAGGTGAGAATCTGATGCGACATCCGAATACGAGGAGGAAGACGTCAACCCTTTTTGGGTTCGAAACCAGGGGCGAAATCGGGGGATGCGACCTGGACATCGGTCACCTGTTCGGAATTTTGAAATGAAGATCGAGATTCCTGAGTTTGAAGGTAAGACTCATCCTGATGAGTTTATCGATTGGTTGCGCACTGTGGAGAGGGTTTTTGATATTAAGGACTTCACTGAGGAAGAGAAGGTTAAAATTGTAGCGATTAAGTTGCGACAACATGCCTCGATTTGGTGGGAACATGTTAAAAAATAACGTGTTAGGGAAGGAAAATCGAAGGTGAAACGATGGGACAAGATGAAGAAATTGCTGCAAAGAAAGTTCTTACCTTGTGATTACCGGCAAGAGGCGTTTATCGAGTATCACAATGTCAAACAGTGGAGGAGTATACCAAGGAGTTTGATTGGTTGCGGATGCGTTGTGATGTGGATGAGGAAGAAGAGCAGACTGTGGCTCGGTTTCTGGCTGGTCTACGAACAGAGATTTCTGACGTTGTCCATTTACAACAGTATTAGACGTATGAGGATGTCTGTCGATTGGCCTTAAAGGTGGAGTCGCAATGTAAAAGAATAGGCAGTGCATCCAAATTTCAGAATCGATGGTCTGGTAAAGGTTTTCGAGGGAAAGGAGAGAGTTCCGCAATAAAATCGACACCAATCATTGTTAAGGGTGCGAGTTCTGAACCTGCAGCGAAAGGGGAACAGAGCAACACAGGAAATAGCAGGGGAAGGACTGCTGCTAAGCGTTGTTTCAAGTGTTAGGGGTTGGGACACTTTGCTGCAGATTGTCCTAATCATCAGATTGTGATGTTGGTCGAGAATCCAAACTATGACGGAGAACCAACTTATGATGAATCTGATGGTGAACCAGAGGATGCGGGGCCAGAGCAGGACGAAGTGATTTATGCAGATTCTGGTGAGTCTTTAGTTATTCGTCGAGTTTTAAATATTGCTATTACGGAAGATGAGTCGTGGCTTAGGCATAATATCTTTCATACTAAGTGCACTAGTGATGGAAAAGTATGTACTATGATCATAGATGGGGGAAGTTGCGAGAACGTAGTTTCCGCTACTATGGTGGAGAAGTTGAGGCTGAAAACAGAGGACCACCCTCGACCGTATAAGCTGTCGTGGCTTAAAACGGGGAGCGAGGTGAAAGTTAGTAAGAAATGTCTTGTGCAGTTTTCGATTGGCGAGAAATATGCTGATGAGGTGTAGTGTGATGTGATTCCCATGGACGCCTGCCATATCTTGTTGGGAAGGCCATGGCAATTTGACAGAAAAACGCAGCATGATGGGTTTAGAAATACCTACAGCTTCAAGAAGGATGGTAGAGCTATTACCCTGGGCCCTACCGATTTGAGAAAAAAAGTGCAGAATAATCTGTTGTCCAGATCAGAATTCCGGGAGGAGGCGGTGCGTGCCCCTGAACTTTTTGCTGTTGTAGTGGTAGAGCCAAATACTGCGGGTCCTGAAGTCCCTTCACAAGTCAGGCCCTTACTTGAGGAGTTTGCTGACGTTGTACCGGAGGAGTTGCCACCTGGGTTGCCACCAATGAGAGACATTCAGCATCATATGGACTTAATCCCAGAAGCTGTTATTCCTAATAAGGCGGCATATAGAATGAGCCCTAAGGAACATGAAGAGCTGCAGCGGCAAGTACAGGAGTTGCTGGAAAAGGGTGCGATCAGGGAGAGTATGAGTCCTTGTGCCGTGCCGGCATTATTAGTCCCTAAGAAAGACGGAACGTGAAGAATGTGTATAGATAACAGAGCTGTCAATAAAATTAGAATCAAGTATCGTTTTCCCATTCCGCGATTTGACGATTTGATTGATCAGTTACATGGGGCTACTGTCTTTTCGAAGATAGACTTGAGGAGTGGGTATCATCAAATCAGAATGCGAACTGGAGATGAGTGGAAAATGGCATTCAAGACTAGAGATGGCCTGTACGAGTGGATGGTGATGCCATTCGGATTGTCTAACGCGCTGAGCACTTTTATGAGACTGATGAATCAGGTTTTTCGTTCTTTTATTGGCAAATTCGTTGTCGTATATTTTCATGATATCCTGATTTATAGTGCTTCGATTGTGACGCATTTACAGCATCTACGAGCAGTGTTTGAGGCCTTGAGGGAGCAGAAGTTATATGCCAATCTGAAGAAATATCACTTTTTAACTAATCATGTGACTTTTTTGGGATATATAGTATCGCAGGAAGGCATTCAGGTAGACCCGATGAAGATTGAGGCCATTACAAGTTGGGGAACTCCGAAAAATATCCATGAGGTACGCAGCTTTCATGGGTTAGCATCTTTTTATCGGAGGTTTGTCCGAGATTTCAGCACTATCATTGCACCTCTTACGGATTGTCTAAAGGGGGGTAAGTTTACGTGGACCAAAGAGGCGGAAGCGGCATTCCTGTTACTGAAAAAGAAAATAACTGAAGCCCCGATTTTGGTTCTTCCTGATTTTCATGAGGTTTTTGAAGTACATTGTGATGCTTCAGGCGTGGGTATTGGGGGTGTACTGAGTCAGAAAAATAAACCGGTGGCATTTTTCAGTGAGAAGTTGAATGAAGCAAAGAAGAAGTATTCGACATATGATAGAGAATTCTATGCCATAGTACGGAGCTTAGAGCATTGGCGTCATTATCTTATTTCGAGGGAGTTTGTTTTATATTCTGACCATGAAGTCCTGAAATATATTAATGCGCAGCAGAAACTAAATACTAGGCACGCGAAGTGGGTGGAGCTGCTTCAGGTTTTCAGTTTTGTAACTAAGCATAAAGCTGGAGTGATGAACAAGGTGGCAGATGCATTAAGCAGAAAACATTCCCTGTTGTCTACAATGCAGGTAAAAGTTTTGGGCTTTGACTCTTTTAAGGAATTATATATTGATGATCCGTATTTCGGAGATGACTGGAAGAAGTGTCAAAAAGGTCCGTTCCAACAGTTTTTGTTAGTGGCTGATTTTCTCTTCAAGGGAAATAGATTGTGTATCCCTATGTGTTCTTTAAAGGAGTCCATTATTAATGAGAGTCATGCAGGGGGCTTAGCTGGACACTTTGGAACTGATAAGACGATGGCCTTGCTGTGTGAGCATTTCTACTGGCCTCGAATGGAGCGTGATGTGGCACGTTTTGTGGAGAAGTGCTGAGTATGTCACGTGGCCAAAATGAAGGGTACTAATGCTGGATTATACATGCCTTTACCTGTTTCGCTTGCACCGTGGGAAGATGTCAGTCTTGATTTTGTGTTGGGGTTGCCGAGGACACAGCAGAATAAAGATTCCATAATGGTGGTGGTCTACAGATTCTCCAAGATGGCCCACTTTATTCCCTATAACAAGACCTTTGATGCTTCACAGGTTGCTCGTTTATTTTTGCAGGAGATTGTCAAGCTGCATGAAATCTCTAAAACTATGACCTCAGATCGTGATGTGAAGTTTAAAAGTCACTTTTGGCGTACTCTGTGGCGGCATATGGGAACCAAGTTGCAATTTAGCTCATCTCATCATCCCCAGACCGATGGGCAAACAGAAGTTGTCAACCGAAGCTTGGGGAATTTACTGCGAAGTCTGGTTGGTGATAATCCACGATAGTGGGACGTGGTGCTACCTCAGACAGAGTTTGCTTATAACCGGTCACAGAACCGAACAACGGGCAAGAGTCCTTTCGAGAGAGTCTACGAGCATAATCCAATTACTCCTATGGATCTCGCGCCTTTACCCTTAGTCAAGCAGTTCAGTTCTGATGCAGATGAACACGCAAAACAGATTAAGGAGCTGCATTCCGAAATTCATGACAGAATTACTAAGCAGAACATAAAGTACAAACAGAGGGTGGATATGCGACGGAAGAAAGTGGTCTTTAAAGAGAGTGATCTCGTGGGGATTCACCTCAGAAAAGAACGATTCCCAGCTGGCAAGTTTGGCAAATTACATCTTCGAGCTGATGGTCCATTCAAGGTTCTAGAGCGAATAAATGCAATATATACAAGATTGAGCTGCCGGGTAAGTACAATGTATCCGGGACTTTTAATGTAGCAGATTTATCGCCCTATCATACAGACGTAGAAGAACTTGGAAAGCTTGTTGTTGGTGAAGATGAATTAGATTCGAGGACGAATCTTCTAGCAGGGGAGAATATGATGCACCGGACTTTCGACATTGATTTTGGGTATGGAATTTAGGGCCCAAATTTGACAGGTTGAAGCGAAACGGCGATCTGAATCAAACTCATGCTTTTGGCGATGACCTACGATGAATTTCGGTGTTTTAGGATCGTTTAGAGGGGTTTTTTGAACTTTTATTATTTTAAGGGTTTTTTCGTAATTTTGGAATTATTTTGTTAGGGTTAAGAGTAACGCCTTATAAAATGGGTGTTTAGGGTTTCTAAGAGGCAGACTTGATATTATATTTTTCAGTAAATCAATTGAGCGAACGAATTGTTCTTCTTATTCAATTCGCAATACTTTTTCAGCCAATTCACACACGTTTCCGGCATCACGTCTTAGAAAAAAAAAGTTATGCATATATATTTTATTTATAATAATTGATTTTAAATCACATGTGAATACATAAAGTAAAAAACATGATCTCAATTATTCTCCAATATCAATACAAGTAACAAAAGTAAGGATAAAGAAAACTGATAGAACAAAAAGTAAAAAAAAAAAAAAAAACAAAATCATAAAAAAAAATGCATAAATCAATACAAAATCACTACAAAGTTATTCTCCGATATACAAACTTTTTATTTATTTCTTCAAATATATTATAATTTGAGAAGTAATAAATTATGAAAAAAAATATAGAGGAAAAAAAAAGAATAGATAAAACTAATAAAAAGAAGTCATGCATATATAATTTTCATAATAATTAATTTAAAATCACACGTGAATATATAGAATTCTCAAGATACAGTATTTGGAAAAAAAAAAATTCACACAAATTTAGTAAATTTTGAGTAGATAAATTTGTAGCATTTGCCAAACCATTTCCTCGAGCTCTCCGTATTTTACTCTTTCAAATCCTTTTTTCAAAAAGTTGTGAAAATCAAACTAATATCCTTCATTCAGAAACTTATTCAAATCAAACCTATAATCTTCATTTAGAATCTTGTTCAAATCAAACTCGTTGTCACCTTTTGTTTGCACTATGTTACGCAACTTGTTTAAATCAATTGTTTCTTTTCCAGATGTTTGCACTCAAAATTCTAAATTATTTTTATGTATGTTGTTCTCAATTGTTTTAGATTTGTTTATTTTTCTGTAGTTTAAATGCAAATACATAATTGAATTTGAAGAGTCATTTTGATTAGTTAATAACTCAACTTTCTATTTTTTTAGTTATTAAGTTTTATTTGACTATGAATATTGTAAGTGAATAAAATTGTTCTAGTCGGGATGAAATTAACTATTCAGATTTAATATTATTAGAGAAAATACAGTAAGAATAAATAAAGGTAAATTTGGAAAACTACAATTTGCAATTTTCTTAAAATCATTAAAAAAAAAATCATTTGACATGAAACAAACATCAAAATGAAAAATAGCACTTAGAGTGAAAAAAAAAGAGTATTAGAAATTAATTTTTAGAAAACTGTGTAATTTAGGTTTTTTAGGAAAAAAATTTATAAATAAAAAAGTGGATTAATAACTAATGAAATTAAATAACCCAACCAATGCCTATTACATGGAATGAATTGGATTGTTATAAGCAAATATTGTCACGGAATACGGGTATTATTATATAAAATAAGTGCGAAAATACATTCTAATACATAAACAATTTTCTCAAATTTTAATCCTAACTATTTAGTCCTAATTTTAACCTCATTAGTCATTGACCTTGATTTTGCAATTAGTTCTACATGGTTGAATGTAGTTTTTACTTTGCTACTTCCCTTTTTATAGATTCCAATAAATATATATATATATAATTAATGATGTTTATGAAGAGGTAAGTAATGGTTTTTTAAAGAACTAGAAAATGGAAAAATAAAATTTCAAATAAATGATAAAAAAAAAAATGCATCATTACTTATAAAAAGTCTAGAAAAACCATTTTATTATAACAAATTAGAAAGTGTATCAGAATGTCAAGTAGAATTAGTATCTCCCATTTTGTTATAATAGCAAGTTGTAACGTGTTGGTTTGTTATGTAGGGGAGTTGTGACACATGATTAATGAAGAGCTAAAAATTTTATTGCTTGGAAGTTTGTCAGCATAACAAATTGCAGTATGTGGCTGACGAGCTGAATGGAAAGTCTGGACTTGGGCTTTAGATATTATTTGATGGACATATTCTTTGTCTCGATCCATTATATCTTCCCTCAAACTACACTCTAGTAAAGACATGAGTTTTAATTTGGATTAAATAATCTGAAATTGAGTTGTTAACGAAGGCTTCGTGAGAGTGTCAACTATTTGTTGCGTGAAAGAAATGTAGATGGATTTTATAACTTGATTTTTCATGTCTTAAAAAATGTACGTCAATTTCAACGTGTTTCGTTTTTGAGTGAAGAATTGGATTTTTGGTTAGAGAATTAGCACTTAAATCGTTACACCAAACACCACAAGGTTTTGGAATTTGATGTTGAAACTCCTTGAAAAGTGAATAGATCAATAGTATGTTAGTGGTAGCTAACATCATTGCCTTGTATTCAAACTCTCTGCTGAATCTATCTAGTCACCACTTGTTATTTGTGTGAATTCCAATTAATAAGGTTTTTTCTAAGAATATACTGAAGTCAGTGGTGCATTTTCCATCGTCAACGTAGCTAGCCTAATTAGAATTAGTGTAACTTTCCAAATTTAAAGTTCTCCTATAGTTTGAAATGAAGGCCAAAATC
Organism: Cardiospermum halicacabum; assembly: GCA_031304145.1. NCBI lineage: Eukaryota > Viridiplantae > Streptophyta > Magnoliopsida > Sapindales > Sapindaceae > Cardiospermum > Cardiospermum halicacabum. The sequence goes on from CM062394.1 coordinate 4,245,857, forward strand.
AACTATTTTCTTTAGATATATGAGGACTCTCTTATAGGCTTACTGATGTGCTATTGTAGGTGTGTGAAGAATACGATTGAGTTTGTTAACTTAGAATTAAAGATCAGGCCTGGTGTTTATCTACGGTATTTTGGTATAGGGTGGCTTGTAAAATTTTTTAGTATTCATAGGTATGTAAGATGGTTTAGAATTACAAATTGTGTTAATAAAAATCTTTCTTCATTTTAGTGAGCTTTAATTCAATAAAAATAATTTATAAGGCTAAAAAGTTTGAGAGTCCCTTGAAAAGAGTATTTTGCACGAATGTGAAGCTGCCTCTTATAGTGACCAAGATATCATCAACATAGACTAAAAAGTATGTAAGATTTCCTTTTTATTTATTATGAATAATTATGTATATTAGATGGAATCGTGAAAACTCCAACCTATTAGAGCTGACTTTAGCTTTATAAACTAAACTATGAGTTTTGTTTTAATCTATATAGAGCTTTGTTGAATTTATATACATAAAAAGGCTTTGCGAGATCTTCAAAATATGATGATGTTCCATGTATATTATTTTTTCAAGATCACCATTGAGAAATGTATTGTTTGTCAAGTTATTGAATATCTTATTTGCAGGTGAGGTGACAACTACAATAAATATAACTCTAATTGTAATTTATTTCATCACTAAACTAAAGTTATCATAGTAATCGATACCTATAGGTTGATGGAAGCCGTTAGCTACCAATCTATCCTTATGCTTTAGAGTTGAGTCATCTTGGTTGTGCTTTATCCGAAAAATTCACCGACATCTTACCAAATTCATTGTTGGTTGGTATAAGACAAGGATCAAAGTGTGATTTTATTGTAAGGCTATAAATTTATCCTTCAATGCTTGTCTCAAATTGACATATTTGATGGCTTCAAAAAGGAGTATCAAGAATTCATTAGATGAAATCACTGTATAGGTTTTTGGTTTAAAAATACCATGTTGAGACCATATGGTCAAAGGATGAATTCGTTAAACAAGTTGTAAAGGCTGGTTTATGGCAAGAATTTAATGTATAAATAGATGAGTTTAATTAAAAATTTGTGTTAGGTTTGAAGATTGCATTTGGTGTATGTATTGATTAAGATATTGTGTGGATGAACGGGTGATTGTTTAACTTATAAACTCTACAGACAAAGATGAGTGAATATTATCTTAATCTTGATAAGTTAGAGATGAAGATGAAATATCAGTAGTTTAGTGATAGTTTGTCATGAGATGTATTTTTCTCTTTCAGCATATGTGAAACAACAATAGCACAAGAAACACATCACAAAAAGACATGCTAGTTTCATTAAAAATTACATGTCTAAATATGTATGTTATGCCTAAGTTGTGTAGGCACATATATCCTTTAAAGTTTATTTGGTATCAACTAAAGACATAAGATGAGATAAAATAATTTTGTTATCCCATCAAAACCTATGTTTGTCAAGCACCCTACTTTCTATAATTTTTTAAAGGGCAAATTACGATGAAATCACATGAGTTTTTAGAATTTGGTAGTTGAATCAGAGTTTTGCTCTTTTGACACATAAGTGTAGCGAGTTTTGCAAAACACAACAGGGAGGTGCTATTACAACAAGGCCGCGTTTAACTACCCATTTTCTTTTTTTTTTAAATGTAATATTTGATTAAAAAAATTACTTCTATTAGAATTAACATAATTGAAATGAATTTAAAAATTACTTTAAAAAACTTATATATATATATATATATATTTATAAACGTAATAATAAGACAGCCACACGCAACTTTATTATAGTAGCACCTCATTGTTATGATTTGCAAAACTCGCTACACCTATATGCCAAATGAACAAAATTGAGTTCTAATTGTCAAATTTAAAAAACTCGTATAATTTCATTATAATTTTATATTAAAAAAAAAAAAAATCTTATCCCGAGTCACCTTATTAATCCCGACTAAACAACAAGATAAGTTAGAGCGTGCCCATATACACATGAGTAGAATGATATTGTAGAACGAAACACATAAATTTAGTTGAAATAGAACTTGTTGGGAGATGCTCTTAAGCCGAATTATAAAGAAAGAAAGAGTATATTAAACGTGACATAAATGGGTATGGGTTGTACTAGTATATCTATACATGCTTCTGGTTAGAAGCCATGCCAACATCATAGATGGTCTTAAAAATGGAGGCTCGTGAATCACGATGACCATTTCAGCAAGGAAATTCCATTTGGCTTGCCAATCAAAGTAGGTAGCAAAGCAACCATTTCATCATACGCCACCAACCCACAATGCCAATGATGACAATATCTCCACCATGAAATTTTACGGACCCGTAATCAGAAAAAGATGGTGATGAAAAGTTATTTTATAGAATTAAAATGTTAATATTTACGTGCCTATAAATATAAAATTTATTTATTTATTTTATAAATAAATTTCAAATTAGTTAAAAATATAAATAAAAAATAAATAGCAAAAAGGCTTTCATGGAAAAAAAACCGCACCTTACTTCCACTTTCATTGTTTGCCTACGAGAACAGACTGACCCGACCCGACCCGTTTATCTTCCAGAATGCAGAAACTCTGGTCAATATGAAGGCTTGTGATGAGACACGAAGCGCACAATAAGAACGCCACATACAATGGGGAGTCCAAAATCACCTCATCCAAACCCTAAAATTGTCTCATCCATCAACAATGGGGTTTATTTCCTTCAGTTTCCTCTTACCTCTCATCGTCGTTCTCTCTTTACTCATCTACGACGAGAGAGCTTCATCTCCATCTTGCCAAAACCTACCCGGGTCGGGTCCCCGACAAACAGGCCCGGCTGATTTGAAGGTCATGCTCGTTGCAAATTTATTGCTCTCCGGTTCCGATGCTGGTTCTGTTAACCGCTTCTTCAGAGACTACTACATGGCCAAATTCTTCAGGGTAATCTATCTAATTAGCTATTTCTACTGTTCATGTAAATTGTTTTTGTTGTTGAATGGTATATTTAGCATGTTCTTCTTATTTGTGAGGGCAGAAATCTTTTCATAGTGTGAATCCTGATTTGCTGCTAGTGTTGGGAGATGTTTCTGCTAAAGGGTCGAAGTTATCTATAAGTAGATGGTCCAGTGTGCTAAACCAGTTTCATCGAATTCTGGGGCCGTTTCTCGGTCTTCCCTTTCACGTTACTCTAGGTGATAGGGATTTAGGAAAATGTGGTGCTCTTGATAAGGTATCTGTTAATCGGGTAGTCCGCAATTTTCCTGGCTTGGACTCAGCTGGTTGCGGTGCCTTTGAAATCAGTAATGTCAGCTTTGTCTCGCTTAATACTGTGGCAATGCTCTGTGGCAATAACAAATTAAGGTTTGGTGTTGAAAGAATTATAGAGAGGGAGAGCATATATCTCAGACCAGAGACTGAAGCCATCCCAAATGCGATTATCGACTCAGGTGCATTCGGTGAGACTTACGAGGACTTCACTTGGAGAGAAAACAGCATGTTACCCAGATCTGGTCCAGTTCTTTTACTTCACTTCCCGTTGCACAGGACAGTTGAGAGCATGTGTTCACTCCAGAATGAGAGCAGGTAGTTGTATTGGTTTTATCAATTCTATCATTTACAGTCAACTTTCTTAAGTGATTTTTTTTTTTTTTTTTTTTTTTTTTTTGTCTTTTTAAAGTAAAATTTACAGAAGAACTTTGGAATTACTTTATGATGTTGCTTTACACCTGAAGCTGAGACCCATTCCACTAGGTTAATGTTGTATATCAAATTCTTGGGGTGGGGTCTTAATCATCATTTCAGGATCAGTTGTTAGCTGTTGACTTTCATAATAGTATCAAATACAAAAATGTGTTATTGAATTAAAGAGATATCCTTTATTTAGTAATTTGATTGAATATGGTGGTGTTTGGTGTCTCTTTGTGCCTTTTTTTCTCATCTTGAGCTTGCTTGGCATTGTACTTAGGTTGCGTTAAATTGTACTGAACAGGGGTCTTGCAGGGGCTGGTCCCTATGATTTACTCAAGACGCTCCCTCCAAATGCTACTGAATACATTTTCCAAGCTCTCAAGCCTAGGTAATTTTTGCAATTTTCACATGCTACCTGTCTTCCTGCAAAATCCTTTCTCTATACTTGTCTCTCCCTAAGTTGATACAAAATTTTCTTGTTATTTCTATGTGATTTAACTGTTATTAACTGATATAATACTGCTACATATGGTGCTTAGTCATCTTCTTTGCTCTCAAACATGAGCTTAATATTTTCTTGCAACTTGTTTCTCCAGTCAAATTCTTTCTACTCTGTATTATTCCCAGAAGGCCTAAACTTCATTAATCAGGCATCTTCATATAGTCTACTTTCAGGACATAGTTGCTAGACAATCAATCAACTTCTTAGTTATAAAAGGAGATATAAAGCATCGGTTGAATGTGAAAGTCAGCTTTTGTTTACTGATGAATCTTCTAAATGCTAAGTTTTTATTTAATATTTGGTTTAAATAGAAATATTGTTGGCAGTTGGAATCAAGCTTGCTTCACCACATTTGAAGTTTGAAAGTTGCCATCTGTATGCAGGATCGTTTTCAGTGCTCACACTCATGAATTTTGTGATTACACTCACTCTGATGGAACCCGGGAGGTGACTGTTTCAGCCATATCTTGGAAAGCAACGGATGATCCAGGTTTTGTAGTTGCCACATTCCATGGGAATGATAGTGGGGTAAGCATCAGCTATTGCTCTCTTGCACGAGAATCTCATTTACTAGTAGCCTATACCTCTCTTCTGGTCATGCTATTGTTAATGATCTTTGTTGCACATACAACTATGTCTCCGCGATGATGATCTGCCAGTGCTTCTTTTTCATCACATGTTGTGCATCACAATTTTGTAGATATTTGCTGTACCAATGATGATATATTTGCTTTTACAAAGAAGTTAACCTGCATTTCTAGAAAGCTTTCACTAGGATGAAGCTTGTTGTTCAATGTTCACCAATTTGTACTTGAAATCAAATCTTGTTCTCTTTAGACTCTTTGGGAGCCCATTTAGGATGTAAAACATTATAAGCTTTACCTATTTGTTTAATTTTGTTAGACATTAGAATGGTTGGATTTGTTTCCTGTAGTTTCAGGGTAAACATTCATTTTCTAGAATTAGCATAGCAAGTTGAGGCAGTCCGTTGGTCGGAATCATGTGATGATATTCTCGAATATATAAACCTCAATCGTTCAACTTTTGCAATCACTTTGTCCTGCACAGTTGACTCTTTTCTTTTCTATCTATTTCCCATCATTTGCGTGAGTCATAACACTTCTATTTGTGCGATGCTTAAGACAAAAGGTTCATTATGCATTTATGATTATAAAAGGGTGTTAAGGAAATTATATTTTTATTATTTAGGCGTATTGACAGTTATAATTCTAAATTCAAATTCTTGATCACTGTACATCAATTGCATTTTCTCTTTTTATTACTGCCTCCGTCCTAAAAATATGCTGCCACATTAGATTTTTACACATTTGCTCCTACATAATTTCAATAGAAAATATCTTTAGTTATAGACGATGAAAAATTATGATAATTTTATATTTAAAATATATATATTAAAACGAATAAAACAAGATTTTACTCGACTATATTTTTTCTTTGGGCTTTTTTCATATATGGGCTTTTTAAAGTTTGAATTTTATTTATAGGCCTAGTTTCAAAAACTTTCAAATATAAGCTTTGTAAAGTTTGGTTTGCATCCCATAGGCTGTGCTTCTAATTTTACCATCAGCACAAAATTCTCAAAAAATCGCGCACTTCACAAATTTGTGATCCATGATCACATTTCGGATATGAAATCAAAATTTGTGATTCAGTTGTTATTTTATTTCTGATCTGAGTTCAAAGATGTCTGAAGAGATTTCAGAATTTGTGAAGTGGTATCAAAATGGCAGTACTGAAATTAAAACTTCAAGTGGAGGGTAAAATTGTTAGCACGGCCTATGGGATGCAAACCGAACTTTACAAAGCTTATTTTTGTAAAAATTTGAAAATGGGCCTATAAAAATAATTCAAACTTTAGATGACCTATTTTAAATAATTTTCTCCTGTGATTGTGAAACAAGATTAGTTGATGAACCGTGGACAGGGAAGAGGGAGTATATTACAGGGAAGAGGGAGTATATTATATAGTACACGAGCAATATAATAATCTACATTATTAGGTTAACAACTGCAGTTAACTAACTTAATATTGAATCCAGTCCACAAATCTGAACTGAAAGATGTGCTTGGAGATTATCGGAAAGAATCCCATGATATCCTCTTCGGACAAATTAATAATTGTTTAAAAAAAACGTCGGATCTGCTCAAACAAGTAACTGAGTAGAAATCTTTAGGATTTATTCAATTTAAATATGTGATTGATGCAATTCTTCCCTTAACCAACCTTGCAATAAGAATAAATTCCTTCAATGTACAAATTCATACACTAAAAGACAACAGTAACCGGATAATCTTCATCTCCCACCACCAAGAAATGTGTTCCTTCTTCCATAATCATAGAGCCATATTCAGTAGCTCTGCTAAAATGTGCGCAAGGTTTCAGCTCAAATTCAATTTCAGCTTTCTCATCAGCTCTGAGGATCACACTTTCGAACCCCACCAACTGTTTTATCGGCCTTCCATTTTCCTTCTTTGCAGGCTTCACGAACAGCAATATTGGATGCTTACCTGCCATGTCCCCATGGTTTTTTATCCCTACTCTCACCGAAAGCTTGTTATTCTCACAAAAGCTTTCGCCCAAATCTGAAACTGCCTTGTACGAGACTACCTCATTGTTCTCAAGAATCTGCTTAGTTGATGTTGTGTTAAGATAAAGCTGGTTTGCACTCACATGATGGAACTTGTATGAATACTTGGAGTAGCTAAGACCATAACCAAATGGGAACACTTTTTCGCCTGTGTAGAACCTATATGTCCGGCCAGGATAGCCTGAAGTTTTATCAGGACGCATTCTCATGTCTGTCATTGGTACTTTGACATAGTCACTTGGATACCAAGTCACTGGTAGCCTACCACCTGCAATGAAACATCAAGACATACCCATTTGTGATTAGGTTCCAATTGTGTTAACCAGAACAAGAAAGTTATACATTGGAATAGATCATCACCTGGGTTGTGATCGCCGAAGATGATTTCTGCAAGGGCAACCCCTCCAACCTCCCCTGGATAACCAGCCCACAAAATGCTACCTATTCTGCTATCATCCTTTGTAAAAGATATATCAACTGGACCTCCAGAAACAATCACCAAAATAACTGGCTTCTTTGCAGCCTTTGCTACACTAATGATGAGTTCCTGCTGCTTCCCAGGGAGAGTCAATTGTGTGCGATCCATTTCCTCCCTCTCTTGTGTCTGGTCCAATCCCATTACCAAAACCACATTATCAGCCTGCTTTGCAATCTCCACTGCTTTGTCAATTGCAGGTGAACTGCATTCTACTTTCTCACACCCAGGTTCAAAAACCGCATCCTTCACATAGCTCTTCAAAGCTTGATATATCTCAATGGCATTGCACGGAGGACCTGCATAATTTCCTATGAGTGTCCAGGCATTATTTCCATTAGGGCCTATTACAGCAAGTGATTTGGTTTCTGATTTTGATAAAGGGAGTCTATGATCAGAGTTCTTTAGCAGGACTATTCCTTCTTGAGCTGCCTGTAATGCTATAGCTCTGTGAGCAGGAGAGCAGACCCGGTCTGCTCCTATGTTGCCATAACGCAGTTTGCTTGGTGTCCCATCGAAAAGTCCTAACCTCATCCTTATAGAGAAGAGGTTGTAAAGGGCTCTATCTATATCAGCTTCACTTAGTTTGTTCTGTTGTAATGCTGATTTGGCAAATGTCTGCACGTAGCCTCCACAGTTCACATCCATTCCTGTATGAATCACCAATCATTACGTCCTTGTCAGCTATTCGAAATGTTGTGTCAACAATGTACTACAAGCTGTAGATGTGTATTAATGTAACAACAACTTACAGCTGGTGGTTGTAAGTCCTATTTCCATGATACACCTAACGAGGATGGACATCTGATTATGACTCTCATTTGACAACACTAAATTGAACCTTAAATGAGATTCCAACTAAATATTATCTCATAGATGCCAACTGCTCAAATAGTGATTGATTCTGATAGATCAACGAATCTTTCCATCCATGCGTCTTTAAACTCTAATCTAGATTCCAGCTAACCATATAAAGGAAAATTCACTACGAAAATACAAAAACAAACATAAGTTCCTAGTCTTCAATGCGGTACAGTGGGTGAGCCCATAATGGACCCCATAAAACTAGGCCCACAAGTGATCCAAATCGTCCATATCCTAGACTACTCATATCCAGCAAAGAGACAACCGACAGTTAAGGTAAAAATAAACCCTAATCTAATTAAGTAAAGATAAGAGAGACACATCACATGCCAAATTTCTCAAAAATTCAAGATAAGACAAGACAATGGTCACAATTTCACGACAGAACATTACCAGCTTTGAGTGCAGCACCCACTGCATCTTCCGGTGTTTTTGAATAGCCTTGTGCATCGTGCATCACAGATACCGCATCACAATCCGATACTATATACCTGATTTACATTCAATTTTTTATGATTACCAAAGTACCCTCTACATAAAAATTGCAAGTGACAGGTATAATTTACAATATACAAATTTATTGATTTCCTTCCTTACCCATAAAACCCCCAGAGTCCTCTGGCAGTTTTGGTTAGGAGATTGTAATCTGCACAGTTTGGAACTCCATTGACTTGATTGTAAGCACACATTATACCACTAGCTCCTCCTTTCTTTACACATTGCTCAAAAGGTGGATTATACGTATCTGCTAAATCTTGAGCGGTGACCTACACATAAATTTATCATAAGATTGAAGCCAAACCAAAACATTAATATAGAGAAATGTGTATGTAGATGTACATACACGAGCGTCGAATTTGAAACGGTTGTTGCCCATCCAATTTTCCAAATCATAAGCAGTGAAATGCTTGCAACAAGCAGAAGCTTGAAGATAACCATTAAGCTTCCCTCCTTCAAAAGAATCACCTTGAAGACCTCTCACATACGCAACCGCATACTTGCTAGCTGTAAACGGATCTTCTCCTGGTGTCTCCTGACCTCTTCCCCATCTGGGGTCTCGGAATATGTTTATATTCGGTGCCCAAAATGTCATCCCTCTCGCTTGCCCTGCATTGTACACTGCTCTCGCCTCTGTTCCAATAGCCTGAATTGAATCCGACACAATCAATGCTAATTACAAAAGTCAATCAAAAGTTATACAGAGGGCCTGAGTGATTGATTGGTTGATTACCTGACCAATGCGGTACCAGAGATTGACGTCAAAGGAAGCGGCAGTGAGGATGACTTGAGGGAAAGTAGTACCACCCTTTATGGTTTGGTTCAAGGAAACACCTCTGCCTGCTTCGGTGACACCGTGTAATGCCTCCGACCACCATTGAAACGCGGGAATGCCAAGCCTCGGAATCGCGGGAGCGTCGTTGCCGAGTTGGGGAATCTTTTCGTCGACGGTGAGTCTAGAGAGCAAGTCCTTGACTCTTTGGTCGATCGAGAGTGTTTGCTGGCAAAATGGGTAGTTTTTAGTAGATGGATCAGACGGTTCGCATGAGTAGGGTGGTGGCTGAGCTGAGTTAACTCGGGTGACAATAAGTAAAGTGAAGCACACTATGGTAGTGAGAGACAGCTTTTGGAAGAGACTCATATTGGTGTACTGGTGTAAACAAGTGTGATTTAGCTAATATATATAATGATGGATCTCATATCATTTGTATGGAAATGCCTGGGAAATTAAATTACAGAATTAACCTTGCGTTGCTTTGAACTATACTTTTATCTACTTAAAACTATTTTCTCGTTATCCCTCCAAACCTAGGTATAGTTTTGATTTTACAACTTTAAAAATTTGCTTAACTAAGTCATTTCCACAAATGTAGCGGGCTGATAGTTTCCCTAATAAGTTTAGGGATAATTCTAAAAAACCACCGCAACTTCACTGAAATTCTTCTAAAAATACTACATTAGTTTGAATTTTTTTTATTTTACCACTTTTCTTCCAAAAAAATGCACACTAACTCCATATAAATCAACACAAAAGTGGTAAAATGGAGAAAATTCAAACTAGTGTGATTTTTTGGAGAATTCAACAAACTTGCGGTGGTTTTTTGAGATTAACCCTAAGTTTAGTTGACCCGTTATTTGAAGGTTGTGGTTGTAGGGTTAAGGGGGTGTTTGAATCCTTGAGAGTTAATAATTAACCAACTAATTTTTAAAAGTTATTAATAATTAGTTAGTTAATAATTAACAATGGGTGTTTGAATTCATTGGTAACTAATTAGAAAATAGTGTCTAAACGATCAATCTATCCCTATTAATTACCAAGGTATTACAAGGCGTTAGGCGGTGCTAGGCGGTCACCCGATGCCTAGTGCCTAGGCGGTTTTAGGCGTTTTACTCTAAACAGTAAAAATTTATACATACTATTAATACTTATGAAAAATTATTATATGATTGTAATATTATGTCGGTATTAAATGAATGAAAAATACACCTACATCAATAATATGTAACTTTAATTTATTATAATTAAATATTTTATCAATAAAAATTTTAAAATAATTTTTTTTAAAAGAACTGACCGCCTAGGACTGCCTAGACGTCGCCTGAAACCGTCTAGGCGCTACTTTCTTGAATGCCTAGGCGCCGCCTGAACCGCCTAGGCGCCGCCTAGACAGTTGAGCACCTAAAACTTTCGCTTAGCTCATTTTTCAGGCGTTCAAACACCGCCTAGCACCTAGGCGCGATTTTTAAACACTGCTAATTACTAACTAGCTAGCTATTAATTAATAGGAGTTGGAGATGTGAGGGCTATTAAGTCTTTTACAATATGTTAGGAGGTATTAAGAGTTGTTAGCAAGGTTGGATCAACTAATGAAATAATTGTTAAGAGTCCAAGTAGTTAAAAATTAAAAGACATTTTAAGATACATGTTTCGATCCCTATTTATTAATTTTATCTCTCACGGGATTCAAACACGACTTAAATTAATCATTCGTTAAATCTGAGAGTTAACTTAGAAATCATAGTCAAGTTTGGGAGTTTCGGTGACATGTCTTTTATTAATGATTGTATTAGTCATCTTCAATCACACACCAAATTTCACTCTATTTTAAATTTTCAAAAGTAATATTCCTCTCCAATTTTCTTTTTATTAAAAAGATGTCTCCATCTTCAACCATATAATTCTATTTTAAAGTTTACCAATATAAAATTATAATAATTATATAGTTTCCTTAAATAATTATTTAACCATTTATTATATTTATTTATGAAATTTAATTATTTATAATTTATCATTTATTATTTATTCATTTCATTTTTTAAAAATATAATCCTATATATATATCAATTACTAAAAAAAAATAGTTAAATCATTCAAAAATACTTAATTAAATTAAAATTTATTTAAATTTTAATTGATAATTAATTCATTACAAATTTAGTCATTTTAATTATATTCATATTGATTTATAACCGATTAAATAATTAAAAAATATTTAATACAACAAAAACATATTTATTAAAAAATATATAAAATAACTAACCATTAAAAACATATGATATTTTATAAAAAAATTTAAAAAAATAATAAAATAAAATTTGCTAGCATTGGATAATGCAATATTAATCTGATATAACGCTCCCTTGGAGCTATCATGAACATCAAGAGAGGAGTTGGCGAGTTGGTTGGCCATGACCTAAGAGATTAACGTTTTAAAATGATGTTAATAGTTATATATGTTATATATTATTACCTTTTTAAATTAACAGACATATTAGGTTAGAATTGTTAAGAGCGGGGTATACTCCATATTTAGATTTGGTCGTGATAAGGAAAAAACTCAAAGATTATTTTAGAAAGGTTATATTTGATTAAAAATTATACTTGGTAAAACAGACACTAATTAAGAAATAGATTTTTGAGAATTCAAAATAGAATTTTGATAATTTAAAATAGAAAAAATTATGATTAAATAATCTAATACTATAAATACTACCTCCGTCTCAAATTAGTTGCAATATTAGGTATTTTTACACTATTTATCAACTAATCTTATTTCGCATATTGTGATTTATGTATAAGAAAAAATATAGTCAAGTGAGATCTTATTTTATTCGTTTTAATGTCTATTTTTTAAATATGAAATTACCAAAAATTTTAAACGTATATAATTAAAGATATTTACCGTTGAAATTATTTATTGGCAAATGTGCAAAAAGCAAATGTTGCAAGATTAGTGGGACGGAGGGAGTATGATTCTTGTATCTATTATGAGATATCTTGAGAGAAGTGTCCAATGAAAGCCTAGAAACTATGGAGACAATGGAGATCCAAAATTTTAGGATCGAGTTATGTTATCATATGAGAGCATATGTGTAAGACTGTGATTAATGTAGTTGAGTTGGGGAGTGAGAGAATGATATGGTAATTGTAACTGTTGTTTTATTATTATTTCTCCGATCTGAGTTTTAATGTAAAAACCTTGTATCTTATTTTTCTATCTCTATTTTCTTACCTTATGTATATTTGTTTTACTTTTGGTTACTAATGCTCGCATTCGTTGCATTGGATCACTGATTTGTTCAACAAGTAGCATCAGAGCTAGCCGAGTTTTCCCAACAACTGGTATCAGAGACCTTGATTTGTGAGCTACCATTGGTGTGATCCGTGAGTTTTGATTTGGTCAAAGTAAACATGGGTTTAGGTAAGATGAAAACAAAATATTTTAAATTATAGGTAAATCTCCAGAGTCTCTAGAAGTTCCGAAAAGAAAAAGACTTTAGTTTCTCTAATCGAGTTTGGAGCTGGTTGCATGAGAAAAACAAATCAAATATGGAAAAAAAATATTCGCAAGTGTTGTCAATATCTGGTCTAGATAGTCATAGAGATGAAAAATCTTTGGCGAAAGTTTCGAACGATTATGACATGTTTGGTTGTGGTGCTAAGGTAGCTACGTGACTTTTATGGTTCCCTGTTAATGCAAGTAAAGAATCAAAAAGACGTGGTCAAAGATTCAAGTCTAGTCAACTAGACGAAATTAAATAAAGGGTTTTTTTTTTATCTTTGGGGGCTAGTAATTTTGATTGATTGGCAAGTGAACTCGAATAAGGAAGGGTGATGAGAAGCAGTTCAATAAAGGCTCTAACTATACACTGGAATAGTTGTATCTATGGTATTTTTTGAACCACCAAAATTGTCATGATAAATGATAGAATAATTCTAGCATGTCCACAATTGCACGGGCATCTAATCAGCATGGATGTGGGTATGGTGGAAAGCATGTCGATGGCTGAGGAATTTTCTGAAAGATGATCAATGAAGTTGCTTCATGGTTTATTCAGCAAGTATTTCAACATGTGTCGAGAAAAGAAAATCTTAGGATAGTTTGTATCTGAGTAGGTATACTTCATGGCGAGGTCTGATGCTCTATTTTTAGTTGTGGTTGTCAGAAATAAACAAATGGAATTCTCATCAAGGGATGATTTGTTAGGATGGTGACGAAAATGCAGGTATACTCCAGTATCCATAATTAGTTTGTGATTAGGAAAACACTCAAAGACTAATTTGGAAGTGTCATATTTGATTAGAAATTTTATTTTCTAAAATGAATTCTAATTAAAAAAGATATCCCTCCTAAGTTTAAATAGGAAAAAGTTTTTTTTAATTGTTTAGGATTACTTTCACTAAATAATCTAATATTATAAATTAATCAAATGTATTCAAATAAAAATTATATATATCGAAAACAACAAATCATAATAATTTAATAAAATATTAATTTTGTGATTTGAGCGATTCAGAGATTCAAGATCGAGGAAGAAAAGTTTGTTTATTGTTCTGTTCTGGAAAATGGTTTTGCAGCTTAATATGGTACATTACAACTAACAACTTTTTAACAACCTACACTAATATTTGTATATTCTCTATTTTAATCCCTCTATCTGTTCCTAATCACAAATCCACCCTTTAACTATTGGACCTGATATCTCCTAAAGTAGAAAAGGCCTATGTGGAAAACATGCTCTGTAATTCTCCTCTTCTGCTGCAAAACATGTCCACTTCTGCTCATATCTTCTTCATTTTCATCTTCTGCTCCTGTCTTCACTTTTATCTTCTACACCCCCTCTTCAAGTTGGAGCCAAAGAAAGAGGACCCAAACTTGGAGATGAGATAATCAAATGTAGAAACTAGAAGTGGTTTTGTGAAAAAATCTGCCAACTGATGGGAAGTAGAGATGTAGATTGGATTCACAAAAGCTGCCTTGAATTGATTTCTTACTACATGGCAATCAATCTCCAAATGCTTTATTCTTTCATGAAAAACTGGATTTGCGGTGATGTGCAAGGCTGCTTGAGAATCACAATGTAGGTTAATGGGCGTAACAACATGTATGGATAAATCTGTTAGAATGTAGTGTATCCATTGAACTTCATAAGTTGTTATGGCCATAGCTCTATATTCAGCTTCGGCTGAACTTCTCGAAACAGTTGTTTGTTTTTTAATTTTCCAAGAAATCAAGGAGGCACCAAGAAAAATGCATAACCCTGTAAGTGATCTTCTAGTATCTGTGCAAGTGGCCCAATCTGCATCACTAAAAGAAGAGAGTGAGATATTTTGTTGTGCAGGATAAAATAATCCAAGAGAAGAAGATCCTTTTAGATATCTAAGAACATGAATAGCTGCATTCCAGTGATGACTAGTTGGACTGCTCATGAATTGGCTCAATGTTTGAGTGACATGAGTGATATTCGGTCTTGTAAATCCAAGATATAATAGTCTCCCAACTACCCTTCTATAGAGATCGGGATGAGGTAATATGTTGCCACCATTAACAGTAAGTTTGCAACCCGGAGCCAATGGAGTGCTTGCAGGTTTGCAGTCTTGAATTCCTGTATCACAAATAAGGTCCATAATGTATTTATGCTGGCAGATGAACATTCCTGAAGATGATCGAGCAATTTCCAAACCCAAGAAATATTTGACTGGGCCAAGAGCTTTTATAGTAAAAGCATTATGCAGAGAAGTCTTAACCTTATCAATATCTGATAGACTAGGTCCCATGATGAGCAAATAATCAACATATACTAATAAGGCCATAAAGGTAGTTGTTGTTTCAAAATGAAAAGATAGTGATCATGAGAGGATTGTGTAAAGCCATAGGATAAAAGATGTGAGGTGAGCTCACAATTCCATTCTCTGCTAGCTTGTTTTAGACCATAGAGAGACTTTTTGAGTCTACAGACTTGGTTAGATGAAACAATATACCCATCAGGAGGCATCATATAAACTTCCTCCTTCAAATGACCATGTAGAAAAGCGTTATTGATATCTAGTTGTTCCACTGGCCATTCATTCGAAGCTGCAATAGCCAGGAAAATTCTGACAGTGACAACTTTTGCCACAAGGAAGAATGAATCATAGTAGTCGACCCCAACCTGTTGTGTGTATCCTTTGGCAACTAGTCTGGCTTTATACCTCTCTATGGAACCATCAGGATTGAATTTTACTTTATAGACCCATTTGCAGCCTATAGGTTTCTTACCACTAGGAAGATCAACTAAATCCCATGCGTGGTTATCCTCTAGAGCCTTTAATTCAGCATTTATGGCTTTCTGCCATTCACTGTGTTTACTTGCTTGGTAATATGTTGTAGGTTGCTGAATATGCTTCATTTTAGCAAGAAAACATAAGTGTAAGGGTGAAAATAAAGAAGTCTGTAAAAGCTGGGAACCATAACTTGTACCTGTCACTGGAAAATCTGAAGAAATGTGCACATTGAAAACAAAGTCATTCAACCAGGCTGGTGGTCTTTTATGTCTGGAACTGATTCTGGTGGGAGCAGGATTGAAAATGGTAGATTGATTAATTGGAGTAACATGGGAAGAAGGGACATTTGAATGACCAGATGTATTTAAATGTTCAGGAAGCAGTTCATTGATAGTAGTGTCAATGACAGTGCTATCAGTAGGATTTGATGAATTGTCAGTATCACATTAGATGGCATGAAAAGAAGTAGAAGACAAGTTTTATAGAGTACTTGGATCTGCAGGTTGGTCAGCAGTGGGGTCAACAATGGGCAATGGACAAAAAGATGTTGATGTTTCAATGTAGGGAAAGATATTTTCATAAAATATCAAATCTTTAGTGATATATATTTTGTGAGAGGAAATAGCATAAGCTTTATATGCTTTGTGATTTGGAAGATATCCTTAAAAAATTGCATTTGAATGCTCTGGGTTCCATTTTGTTTTATGAGGTAGTGTGTTGGTAACAACACAAAGGCAGCCAAAGACTTTCATGAATTCATAATCTGGTGTTTGTTTTCGGAGAATTTCAAAAGGAGATTTCCAACTTAATACTGAACTAGGCAATCTGTTTAAAATATATACTGCAGTTTGTACTGCATCAGCCCAAAACTTTAAGGATAAACCTGCTTGAAATAATAGACACCTTGCTAGATTTATAATGTCTTTGTGTTTCTTCTCTACTCTCTCATTCTGTTGGGGTGTGTAAGGTATGGATTTTTTTATAATTAATACCATCCTCTTTGAATAGGGTTTGACAAGAAACTGAAGTAAATTCACTACCATTATCTGTTCTGAAAGCTTTAATGGATAGGTTATATTGTGTTTTAGTTGATTTGATGAAGTTGGTTAGGAATTTGGTGGTCTCGATTTTGTGTTTAAGGAAGAAGATCCAAGTAACTCTACTAGCATCATCGACTAAAGTAATGAAATAAGGTGCCCCTGAGATAGAGTAATGAGCATAAGGCCCCCAAATATCAGCATGAACTAAATCAAACATATGTGAAGTAGTATCATCATTTCTAAGGAAAGGTAGCCGTTGTTGTTTGGATATATGGCATATAGAGCAAGGTTTCAAGTCATTATTTCCAGAGACAAAAATAGAAATACATGGGATATGTTTTAAAGCTTGAATGGATGCATGTCCCATTCTTTGATGCCACAGTTTAAGAACACTTATAATAACAGGTTTGGTGGAGTGTTTAGAGACAAAATGAGAATTACTAGAATTTGAATTCAAAGCTAAAGATGTGGATGACATCTCAGAAGAAGTTTGATCACCTGCTGGTTGTTTGTTTGTTTCCAAAATGTACAGACTTCCAACTAGCTTTCCAATGCCAAGAACTTGATCAGATTCCAGCTCTTGCAGTTCACAAGAAGAAGGATGAAAAACACATTTCAAGTTGTTTGTTTTCACAAGGTTATGAACTGATATAAGGTTGAATTTAAAATCCGGAATATAGAATGTATCAAAGAGGGTTAAATGTGAGTTTAAGGTTATATGTCCAGCCTTTGAAACCTTTAAAGTTTGACCATTAGGCAGTATCACACTACAAGGCTTGTTTAGGTCATAGAGATTATCAAAGAGGTCAATATCACCAGACATGTGATTTGAGGCACCGATATCAATAATCCAAGATTCTTTAGTCATTGTATTGAAGACATTCAATGCAAACCAGAAGTTTGTACCTGAATCCATCAAATTTACCATATTAAGGAAATTTGGATTTATTCTGTTGATGAATTTCGCAACTTCTTGTTGTATCAAGTTTGACATTTAAGGATTTGTCACTTCTAACAGGTACATTTCCAGCATTACTTGCATCTTTTTTATCCTTTTCATCACAACCTGATGAAGCTCCAACCATATTAGCATGTGATTTCCCACCAGTCTTTTGATCCCTGGATTTATAATACCAATCAGGATATCCAACAAGTTTAAAACAAGATTCTTTTATATGTCCATTAGCACCACAGCAAGTGCACTTCTTTTCAGCTCTTTTGTTATATTTTCTCTTGCAGTTTTCAGAGTACGCATTAGAACCAAAACTGTTGCTTCCTTATGACTTGACAAACATAGCAGCTGTATTGCTTTCACCACTCATAAGCATTTGAACCTCCATTTGTTTTTCCACTCTACTCACCATGGAGAAAGCTTTATTTACACTTGGTAAAGGCTCCAACAAGAGTATCTGATTTCTTATTGCATCAAATTTTTCATTTAATCCCATCAAGAATTCCATCAAATGACCAGAAAACATCATATCTACAAGTTCTTTAGTACTGTTGCATATATGATTTAGTTTCGGCAGTGGCATAAGACACAACAATTCATCCCATAGCATCTTCAACTTGGTATAGTATTCAGCCACAGACATATTTCCTTGACTAATTGAACTTATGTCTCTTTTTAGCTGATAAATCAAAGGTCCACTGGCTTCTCCATATCGTTCTTTGATTTCTTCCTAGAGTTGAGCAGATGAAGTTGCATACAAAAATGCCTCTACAATCTCCTTTGAGATAGAGTTTAAGATCCAAGTAGTGACCATATAGTCCACTCTTTTCCACTGTTCCAATTCATCTGATTCATTAAAAGATCTATTACAGGTTCCATCTATGAACCCTAGTTTTGATTTAGCACCTAAGGCTATGCGAATAGATCTACTCCATGCATTGAAATTCTTTCCAGTTAGAGAGGTGGTAACTAAACACATACTAGGATGGTCTGAGTTTTGGAGATGGAGTGGATCTCCACTCTGGTACGTCTTCACCGTTGAAGATCTCTCAAAATCCATTTCTTGAAATTTTCTTCACGTTTCTACAACAAACTTCACAGATCTAGTATTGATCTATCTTCCTTTCTTGATTCTTGACTTGCGGAAATGATGATATAGGATGGTTAAGCTCTGATACCATGTGATTTGAGCGATTCAGAGATTCAAGATCGAGGAAGAAAAGTTTGTTTATTGTTCTGTTCTGAAAAATGGTTTTGCAGTTTGATATGGTACATTACAGTTAACAACTTTTTAAAAACCTACACTAATATTTGTATATTCTCTATTTTAATGCCTCTATTTGTTCCTAATCACAAATTCACCCTTCAACTATTAATATCTCCTTAGGTAGAAAAGGCCCATGTGGAAAACATGCTCTGTAATTCTCCTCTTCAGCTGCAGAACATGTCCACTGACATATCTTCTTCATTTTCATCTTCTGCTCCTGCCTTCACTTTTATCTTCTACAAATTTAAATTAAAAGAATTTATCCTAAAAAATTATATAAATAGAACCTTCACATACCTATGGATTCATTCATAAATATCTATATATATATATGCTCCACAAATTTTTTCAGGTGCTGACATCTTCAAATACTTTCTATATCTAGAATTCTCTTATGTTAAATTTCATAACCTTATAATTATGCATATTTTAACGGGTGTCTGTTATTTTTTAATTCTATTGTAATCTTTTTCTTCTATATAATTTTTATGTCACTATTTATTTATTTTAAATGAGTGAGGAAATTCAAAAAGAAATATTATGTAACGTGTTCTAAATAGCAATGAAGTGGATTTCCACTTGATTGCGATCAACAAAATGTATTGATAGCAGATCATCTAGTTGTGCATCTCTCTTTTTTATTTGTTTCATTGATGAAGGAAAATAATATACGAGTATGTAGTTCCAAACATACATACTACAACAGCGGAAACGTAAATTATGATAGAAATCGTTACTAGTCAATCGGTCGGAATTCTGTCACTAAGCCGTTTAACGGCACGAACTAGAATCCTCAATCCACCAGTTAAGAGCGTCCATCGACGATAATGAAATGAGACCAGTCGGAGAGAAGAGCCGAGAGTTTTTTTTCTGTTTCGAGAGAGTTTCTACTCATCAGATCTCTCTTCTCAAATCACGCATACGTGATATCTGATAGGATGGAAGTTGAGATCTACTCAACTTCCCACCATCTTATCCTATCCCACCAGTTTAAGTGGTGGGCTTTAAGTAGGCGGGCTGGGTCATTAGGGTAGCCCACCCAAAATAAATGATCCAACATTCTCCCACTCACACTACATGTGCCCAACCCCCACGACTGGCAACAAATATGCGACTGTCTTCAACTATTTATCATTGGATGGTTATACACGCAAATAACCGGTGTGACCAATGAACTAGATTCTCCATCCCATACCATAGGGAGAGAGTACTCAAAATTCATTTCGGGTACATTCTAGGTTCGACATGATTTCACATCAGACGCGTTTAGTCCCAATAAAGCAATCTGATATCCTGGAGTACTCCCAAATCACGAGTGTGTTCCTATGAACCTCAACATGCGCGCATGTGATTAGTTTTGTGAAATTAGTCTAAACCTTCCAATCGCTCTTCCTCCAAAAATCAATGAAAAGTAACCGACACCATAGACATGCCACATAGGCCGTATTATCATGACCATAGAAAGACATGCTAATGATACAGACATCACCCTCACAGCTCCAAATAGAAGAGATGACTGTTCTGAGGATACACAAATTAAGTGGACCTTGCACAACAAGGAGCGAGGGATCGTCTCTACTTGTTCTCCACGGCGATCAACAAATGAGCACGCACGGTACAACACATGCGTCATAGTGAATCTTGCCACATTTAAGGGCGCGTATGTTTTAAGATTGCATTAATTCACCATGCGGACGATAGTTTGACTATCCCACATATTCTATCGCTAATACGATCCCTAGTATAGCGACTCAAGAATCCAGTCCGGCTAATCAGGTCTCACGATAGTGGGGTAAAATCATGAGCGATCCTCAATCATTATAGAGAGAATCTCATCTTGACTACCTGTCAAGGCGACTATAAATGTATGCTTCTTCCCAAACTCTCTAGAATCCTATTCAACAGAGCGTAAGCGTACAAGTCTCATCTTGCATTTTCCCCAAGATAATCAAGGCGACTGTGCGTGCAAGTGCACCAGTCTCCAATACCTGATGACATACTCTCGGTTAATAAATTCCCAAATATGCTAGACTCCTAGACACATCAATAAAATAATAAACATATGAACATAGACAAAACAATCAAAGATACTACAATCTATGCAGATCTAACCATCAAGCGTGCATATCAAACATATCTCTAACACAACTTTGGCAAGAGAGTCTGCCACCATACTAGGTGTAAGTATGTATCTGATCGTTATAATTCTCTTAGTCACAATATAGTTGGCAAAATTTGACTTGGTCTCTATGTGTTTAGACTTGTTATGATACTTAGCATCCTTTCTATATGTTATGGCCATCTGGTTATCACAATAAACAGTAACTAGCTTAGGCTCATCACTTTCAAAAAATAGATCCTCCAAGAATCGTCAGAGCCAAAACACATCTTGCAAAGCCACTAAGCAGATTATAAGCTTTGCTTCCATAGTTGATAATGCTATGCAAGTCTGCTTCTTGCCACTTTAGAAAATAGCCTCATGGCTAAGTATGAATACATACTTAAAAGTGGACTTTCTTTCATCTAGGTCACCGCCCCAGTCTCCATCTGTGTATCTAACTAGGCGCGTGACGCAGCCTTAATGACACAGAGAGTAATTTGCGGTTCCTTTCAAGTAAGTAAGTATTCCTCTTTGATAGCTATATAACGTTTCTTTCACGGGTTCGACTAATATCTGCTTACTAGTCTAACTACATAACAGATATATGGCCTCGTACACATAATTGTATACATCAGGCTTCTGATGGCATTCACATCTGGTACATATTCATTTTCTCACGCCCTTGCTGAGTCTTAAGACATATATCAAGACTTAGAGTCTACCTGGGTGTATCCATTGGCTTATAGCCAGCCATAAGAAAACGCTCAAGGATCTTTCATATATAAGGTTCTTGCGTTAATGTCAAGATCCTTCTCTCTCAATCCCTTGAGATTTTGACTCCTAAAAAATAGGCAGTCTCACCCATGTCCTCGATTTTGAAAGTAACAAATAACCAATTTCTTTTACCTCAAGTAAAAGCTTATTATCATTACACGCCATTAAGATATTGTCAACATGTATCAACAATGTTGCAAAATTGTCTTTTGACCTTTCCACATATACACAATGGTCCTTTTCTGTCATTTGAAATCCATATGATAATGACAGATTCGATACAACGAAGGTACCATTTTTAGAGGATTTCTTGAGTCCATAAGTGGACCTCAAGAGCTTACAGACTTTACTTTCTTAGCCTTCAGTTATACAACTTTTAGGCATCTCCATGTAAATCTCCTCATTCAGTCCTCCATTGAGGAATGTGGTCTTTTACGTCCGTTTGATGTAATTCAAAGTCCATATGTTCGACAAGTGCAAAGATTAGACGAATGGATGTAAATCTCACCATAAGAGAAAAACATCTCTCTATAGTCTATACCCTCTTACTAGGTATAACATTTCGCTGTCAATCTCGCATTATATATTTTAACCAAGCTATAAGCCTTCCGTTTTAACGCGAAGGATTTTCCAATGGCTTTTCTATTTGACAGTGAATCGACCAAATCCCAGACACAGTTACTTTTCATTGATTCCATATCCTCTTCCATGGCTTTAATCCATAAATCTTTTGTCAGTGATTTAAAAGTTTCTTTCACATTCTTCGGTGCATCACCGTCATGTGAAGTCAACATGAAAGTCTCCCCTTCGATCTAAAAAATATCGTTGGGGAACTAAAATATTCTTCATATTCAAATTGATGATTCAGGCTTGCTCCCACTGTGATTAAGTTGTGGAGCTGATTCGATTGGCACTTGATTGCTCCCACTAGGAACAGAGTCCGTTTTATCTCTATTATGTTCCTTTACATTTTCAGTGGTATCAAGTCCTTTGATTCATCTTACTCAAATAAAGAAGCCTCTCTTTTAACATCACCTCATCTCACAAATTCATTCTCTTTAAACCTCATCACGTGACTCTATTTCAGAGATATACACCTCTTAACTTTCTCCTATTAGTACATATCCTTTGGACTGCTCAGGGAAACATATGAAAAAATATTTCCTTCCCCTAGCGTCCAACTTTTCATATTTACTAGAAAGATCATGTACATCGTAAACGCACCCCTAGGGTCGTACATAGGAGCGATCAGTTTTCTGACCTATTCAAATACTCGTACGGAGTTGAAGTCACTGATTTGTAAGGACCCAATTAAGAATGCAAGTCACAATTAGGAATGTATCTCTACAATCCGAGATTTGGATATTAGCTTGTGCCATCATAAATCCAACTATTTCCAATCTATTCCTTCGCTCAGCAAATCAGTTTTGCTTTAGAGTCCTAGGAATAGTCAACTATATATCGGTATACCTTTTTCCTGACACAATTGCTCAAATTGTTCAGATAGATACTCTTGTTCTCAGTCAGTACATGGTACTTTTCAATGTCTTATCTAATTGATTCTCCACCATGGCAATAAAATTCACGAAGCAACACAAAGCTTCAAACTTATGGGAGATTAGATAAACTTGACCGAGACAGATAAATTCATCTCATAAAGGCATAAAAATATGATGCATCCTTCCTACTCTTAATATTCATTGGTCCACTAATATCAAAATGAATTGGCTCTAGTGGATTATTAGCTCTAGTAACCTTACCAAAAAGTTTTCTAGTAGCTTTCTCGACTAGACAATGACCATAGGTTGCCATTCAATCTTGTCATAAGATCCTAAAATCCCCTCTTTGGCCAACCTGTTCATTCATTATTGTCCAATATGACCAAGTCTAGCGTGCCATGTACTCACATCGCAATCAGGAGAGGAAACAAAGGAATCACTGCTATCATCAACCAATGAAGGATATGCATAACTTTCAATATCCAGTACCATAAAACCATCTTGTATTTGTCCAAACACCAACAGAAACATCACAAAATGACAAAGTCAAGCTATCATCCTAAAATTAAAAATACAAACTTATATCTATAAGAGAGAGAAAACAGGAACAGAGACAAGATTGTGCCTTATGTTTGGAGCGTAGTGACAACATGTAGGAATAATTTTAGCCTCCTCACATCATCAATATACAGGAGCCTGTACTCAGCATAAGAACATACGAGTTATTCCCTACATTTATTCAGTTAGTATCTCATGGAATCTGACGATACTCACGAACACTCCTCTATCTCCAACTTTGTGGCTTATTATGCCTGAGTCTATAATCCACATTGGATTAGCCTCAGCAAACAAAAACAAAGTTGGAAATTAAAATATCACAATAGGCTAACTTGTGAAAAGGTTTTATGTTTTGCTCAGTGCACTCACGAGCAAATTGCCCCATCTTTTCACGTTTAAAACACTTAGTCTTACTCTTGTCCTTCATTTCACCTACACCATACTAGAGCTTATTCCTTGGGTTCCGGATCCAGTATAATTAAGATTTACAAAACCCTTTCTTTTCTTTGGGCTCCTTTGGCCCCTCTTGCGCTTGTTATTCATGCGCTCACTAGTATTAGCCATATAAAGCTGCTTCGAGGATTTAGCTACACCAAATATTTATCCTCAAGCTCAACATGATGAGAAATATCATCAACTCCCTTGATATTATCGTTACGCATCATGTTTATCTTCATATGTTTCCAGCGTTAGGAAAAAAACTGGATCCCTACTTGCACTTGCTGCTCATCTATGAGGACATGACTGGCTGACCAAAAGCTCTCGGATCATGTTAGCTATCTCTGAAAGATGCTGACATAAACAGTGATCCCGATGATTATTGTCAACATCAAAATTAACTAGTAAACGTTGTAGTTTCGTGGTAGAAGTACCACCAAATTTGTCCTTCACAGCAACACAAATGTCCTAGGCCGTCTCACGACCCTCATATGCACATGTGAGGTCATCGGCTATGCTAGAGAGGATTAAGGTCCTCACCTTGCTATTATTGCGCTTCTAGGACATATATAGGCTTCCATAATATTACGCCTATTCTGTGCAATTTACCCTCGCTCAAATTGAACCATGGTGTTTCTCAAGGTTTTAAGAGTCTACTGTTCCTCGAGAACATACTAAATCTTAGGTGCCGAAAAATCATAATCGTCACCATTCATTTTCTCGCACTTGTTTAACTCATAAACTATGGATTTTGAAGCAGATGCTAGTACTGATAAACACAAATAATGTTGAGACCCATCTATGTTCTTAATCTAGCAGAATTTCATCCGATAATACTATTTCTCCGACCTAAGCAATCATAGATACAAGGACTTAACCAAGAGGGGGATTCGAAAAAGATAATTTGACTACATAATCACCCTCCACATCCTCCGGTCGTAGTGATCATACCCAATCATGTTAGGGAGCAATATATAGCCCTAAAAATACATCATATTTAGGACTCCCACATCATACAACAAGATCAGAGCGATTATGCAAAAATGACCAACAATCAACATTTCATACATTCAGATCATTTCACAAAGAAGATAATAATATAATAATAACCGGTTAAAAAATAATCATGGAAAAATATATGAAACAACCATAATCATATAATAATATTCCATTGAAATGATGTCTATCATGAAAATGATCATAAAAAAAAAATGCATTTGCTCCATGATCTCCAAGGTCTGATTGTTCTCTTGTCTCAAGGTCGTCCTCAGGATCTACTTCGGGATTCTTCCTTAAATCCTTCCAATTATTTCCGCTAGGACCAGCATCATCAGCTTCTATCAATTTGGGCATCTGGATTCTCCTACTCCACTCTCTACCACGACTAGGAGAGTATATGGAAGAATCTTGGACTGCCAACATTGGAGAGCTACCAATTAAGCAGTTGACATCTCTTGGATCGTCATCTTTCTTAATATCAATACCAATATCTATCACCTCTACATGCTTAGGTTTTTCCACGTACTCATCATCAACCTTATCATCCGAGATTAAAATTATCTCTGGAATTAAAAACAGGAAGAATCTCAACGACCTCATCGTCGTCTTCAGAGGTTGTGGCATTGGAGACCAATGTGGATAGTCTAGTATGGTAAGTGCTGCCAATTAAACAGCCAGTTGAAGCTCCGACTACTGAGGAATTAGAGAGTGAACCATCCCCTCAAGAGCTTCAAACATCAATGCCATTAGCAATGAATTAGTGGGATAATACCATGCTTGTTCATGGGAGATCCAATAATATTTACAATAGAACTCGAGCCAATATGGATCTATCCTGTGCAAAACCCAATACAAAATGCACAAAGGATACCATGTGTATGCATACGACAATAAATTAATAATCCTAATATCAATTTAAAGTCACCAAAATTAATTAACATATAATTAATTACTTTATACAAAAATAAAGAAGCATACACAATAATATAATAACTTATGTTAAACATATACCACGTAACATATATGATGTAGTGGATAGTACCTGATCGCACAGTGGATAACATAATGACATATAAATTAAAATTTTTCGACAACTAGCATACTACAATGAGTACACCAGTTTAAGTGGTGGGTTTTAAGTAGGCGGGCTGGGCCATTAGGGTGGCCCACCCAAAATAAATGATCCAACAATTGATATATATCTTTCACTTTAATTCAACATTCTACTTATCTCATACCTTTTATTATTATTCCTGTTATATATTATTAAATAAAAAGTAAAAATTATAATTGCAGCGGTTAGATTTTTATCAAACAATTAATTTATATATTGCGATTAACAGAAAGTTAGAGGATAAGATTCTATGATTTTGATATTATTCCCTTGTGTGTCCAATTTAATTAATCAACATGCTATTTCAAAATGGATCTTGATTGGGTCACCTCACCTAAAACCCACTACATTTTTCCGCAAATTTGCGGGCTTAACGTGGGCTCGGTCTTTTAAGTCTCAACTACTCATCTGCACTTGCATGGTTTTACATAAGAGGGCTGGTTTTGCCACCCCTTCAATGTGTATTTTTTTTAAAAAAATCTATAATAAAAATTTGAACTTTTATTTTTATATTAAACTTAAAATATATATATATAATAATAATAATAGACAATTTATTTATATTCAATAGAAATATATTTTTAAAAATAATTTTTTGTAATTATATTTTACAAAATTTAATAAATTAAATTGAAATATATTTTTATAAATAAAATTTTGAACATCATAATTTAAATTAACATATCTATATATTTATAAAATTTATTTTAATTTTTAAAAACAAAAATATATTTAAAATTATCTTAAATATATTTAAAAAAATAAATTAATTGAATAAATTATTTTTAACAACTTGAAGTATTTTATTCTCATAGATGGATAATACTGGAATTAGAAGAATTTTGAGATATACTCGTGAATTTTATGGGCGGCAATATTAATACTCTTTACTTAATGAAGTTCATTTTGCCACCGATGATATTTGTATATATAACAATTTCTAATTAAATTATAAAAATATATATTATTGTTATTTTGTTTTAAAATTTATATAAAATTTTTAAATTTATTATAATTAATATAATAGTGATTAATTTATATATATATACATATAATACTATAAATTAAAAATCTATAATTTTTTACATAAAAATATTTTAACTTAATATATTTTTTATTAGGAGTGAAAAAAAATACTTTTAATCAATTTGCTCCTTTAATGTTTTGTTTTTTTTAAATCATAACCATATCTCTTAGATTTATTGCTATATAATTCCCTCCATGCCACTCTACTTCTGAAAAGTTCACAAACCTGACATCCACCAGAAAATTCACCAACCTACAATTGTTCAACATCGAACTTATAAAATTATTTAGTTAAATTTTATATTATTTGGTTGATTTTGTACGGATAGAAAATTTTATTGAAGAAGAACAAGTAAACTTGCAGAATCTTCCAGTTTATTGTGAATTGTTTAATTAATCATATTTGGTGGGCATATCAAGTAACTATTTTAAGTTATCTTCTAATTAAGTTAATTTTTCTATAATATAAAAATAAATGTCGGTGATTTTATAACCAGCCATCTTTTTCATCTAATCTTTAATATATAGTATTATTTTTAAACGTAAGAGTTTGGTTTATCGTCCTAAGCTGCAAGTCAAATCTGCATTGTAAATTGAAATTTGAAGTTGTGATTTTAGGGGTTGGATGTGATGTTGAATAAAGTTGGTATAATTGATAGTTTAGAAATTTGAGTACGATAAGGAATCATGATGAATATGAACTTTAATCGATTGTTATTGGCTAATCAAGCACTAACATTTGACAATTACTATAAATTAGACACTTGGTTCATTATCACCTTATCTTCTTCACATATGATATCACTAGATTCTAGTTTTATCTTGGTGCCTATATGCCAATGTTAAATCTGTATTGTCTTATTATCTCGTGTAAAGCGCTCATGAACTGCACTTTTTGCATAAAATTAAATATCATTCAAAAGAGAAGTCACTTTTAAAAGATAAGGCGTCAAATTTCTAAATTGAATTCATCTCTATGCTTGAAAAAGCACACCTAACCTTATAATGGACATTCAAACTTATTTCAAAACGTTTTTTTATTTTTAAGGATTCTAAGCTTTGATTAAATATTTATTATTTTAACCTCGTAATATATAATTATTTTATTGAATGCACATATATTCATCTTAATCATTGAGAATAGATTAACTGGAGCAGGTATGGTGACACCAACCGCGTGGTACTAATGGTTTTCTTAGGAAATTATTGAGCAGTTGAATATTAATTAGTGAGTAACTAAACCTGATTCTCATGATTAAAAGAAATAGCAAGGTAAAGTTGTATGTATCTAATCAACCAAGCCATGTTTTCCGTTTCTGCAAATTGGAAGGGGTAACAACTTAGATCTATAAATGGTTTTATGTTTTATATTTCAAACTAAATTGGTAAGGGTTAGTTTGTTTAATAATAATAATAATAAAAATAATAATAATAATAATAAATATTATTATTATTATTAATCAGTTCATAAATATTTTTGAAAAATATTTTAATTTTGATCAAAATTTTATAATATTTTATTAATAGAAAAATATGGAATTCCACTTTAAAAATACTTATAAAATTTCTAAAATTTTAAGAATTAGTTCACCATTTTAGATATTTTTAAAATAAATTATATTTCTATATAAGATTGTGGTTAGAAATATAAAGATAAGTTTTTCTCATAAAGTTATAATTTTAAAATATTTAAGTGAGGAGGACTAATTCATTGGGTGGACCAATCTTACTACTGGTCCAGATTCATAAATTTTTTTTAATTTAATTTAATATCTGGTCCACAAGTTTGGAGAAATTTAGTATTATCTGGAACAATACTAAAATTTTTGGAACCGCTACGAATTACTGAATTAATAGTTTATTGAAAAAATTTTGAACAATTTAATTTATATATATTTATTAGAAAAGTTAATAAATTTATAAAATTAAAAGAGTTTTACTAAATATGGAGTAAAGACCACCACATAAACTAGAAATTCATCTAATTAATTTTAAATTATTAAAATAACACAATTCTTTTTTCAAAAAAGATTATATATTTCGATCTTCGTCTCGATCTGTACAGAAATATTTCAGTTAATTGATTAAGCATGAAATTGACATTATTTCTGCACTATTTTAATTATTATTTTTAGACATTATTGAATATTTGCTATTAATTTGTCTGTTTTTGTAATTTTGGACAGATTGGAGGCAATTATACAAATATGAAGGTTTTTGAGGATTATTGACAACAATTGCTAAAGCACAGTTAAAGTCAACAAGATTTCATCTGAAGACTTATTTAGAAATAAAACGATAGGATTTTTATGTTTTGAATTTAGGACTTTTAAATAAGAATTATGAGGAGATTTTTAATGATTTCCAGTTTTGTAACAGAGTATATATTTACTCTGAATGATCAGAACCAGGGAGTTTTTTAGTTTTGGTTTTCAATAAAACACTTTGTTTCTTCATTCTTTGTACGATCAATTTAATTGAGACAATGATGTTCGCTGAGCCCATGGGGTGCTAAACTAGTCTCGTCCAGCTAAGCCAATTATACGTGTTGTGAGAATTGTGTTTTAATTTATATGTTTGTTTAATATTTGTGTATTCTCTATGAGCATGGTTAAATGCACATGTTATTCTAATTAGTTAATTAAGTGCGCAATTGATTGGTTAATTAGGATTAACACATTACACGTCAAATAACTCGTAGTTAATTTGACCTAGGTAATGTTGAGAGTGCATAATCATAATTCAAGAACTGTCGTACTGATTCAATTGGTTATGGTTACGGGTCTTTTCTAATTCTTAATACGGTCTACTTTAGATTAGTGATTGATTCGAATGGTCGTAACCGGTCAGTCTAATAGCTAAGGAAAAGATTGGTTATTAGGCACGTTGTCAATAGCTATAACTGTGACTATTAAACTGCATATATATACTTAGTTTCGATGATCAACACTACGTTGAGTTGAATTAGCTGGATGTTTAAATATCATTCATTGTTTTATTCTATTAATTTATTTTTAGTTTAATTATTCCTATATTCTACACTCCCAGTTTCATTTGATTTGGTCTTAACATTTACAACTATTGATTTCCATTCTCCGTGGGATCGACCCTGTTTACTACAAATTTATTTGTATTACAGGTTAAATTTATATTGACGGATTCGACACTCGTCATTCATCCCAAACCGAATTTTAAATTTCGGTCCAGTATTCAATACTTTTAATCCTGATTCAAATATCGAAATTTCAGTTCGGTTCAGTACGAACCGAATGAACATCCCTAAATTCACTTTTTTAAATAAAAAAAATTGTAACAAACTAAAAAATGGTCAATTTTCATTTAGAAACGCTTTTACGGGTTGTTTCGCACAAAACTCGGAATAAGATTAGGATAACAAATAATTTTAAAGTTTAGTTTTTATTTCAAACAAAATATTTCAAAGTTTGTAGATAATTTTTTTCTATTTTTTTAAATAAAATTGAAATTTTAAAAGAAATAAATTTTATAATAGAAATATTAATTAAAATATAAAAATAATTTTTCAGACACAAAATCAATTCAAAATTGTGCCTTCAAATATTTTTAGAAAATCTTTTCTATTTCACTCAAAATTTATGGATTTTAATTTACACTTAAAAAAATAAAATAAATTGCCTGAATGGTGGATTACCACTTTAGAATCAATAAATGGGTGAATGCAGAAATCGGATTAAAATTAATGTTGCAAATGATTTTAGAATTTATTTTAAATTTTAAATAATTTTATAAGTTTTATTAATTTTTAGTATTTTTTTAAACTTCAAAAAATCTATATTTCTATATAAGAACTGTTGTTGTTTGATATTGAAAAACAAGTTGTTTACCACAAAATCAGAAATTATAATTAGATATACTTTTTCAAAACATTTACGATTCAGTCAGATATCTATATGAATTAATTGGTATATTTTTTTTTATTTTTTAAAAATGGTCCATTTTCAAATAAGAAATGTTTATATAAGTTGGATGCTGAAAAATAGGATTAAATTTATGAATAAAAATAATTTTAAAACTTATTTCGATTTCAACCAAAATTTGTAAGAGTTAGTGTATTTTTTTTTTTTAATTTTAAATTTATTTTTAAAAAATAAAATAAATTTATCACACGGTTTGACTTTTCATATTACAATCTATATATATATATATATATATATAAAGTAATTTACATGTCTTCCCTCCTGAAATGGGCTGGATCTTTTAATCAATTTTAATGGCCGAATGTATTTTAGTCCATTTCAATTAATTAATTTTACATTATAAATAAAATCAATAAATTCAAGTAAATAATGAGTCTAATTAATCAATTTAAATTTAATAACGGACTGAATATATCTTGCTCAATTTAATAATGGGCGAAGGATCTTTTAATCAATTTTAATTTAATAATGGATGGAATATATTTTAGTCTATTTCAATTAATTAATTTTACATCACAAATAAAATCAATCAGTTCAATTAAATAATGACCCGAATTAATCAGTTTCAATTTAATAACGGGCTGAACATATCTTTATCCGTTTCAATTAATTAATTTTATATCATAAACATCAACTAGTTCAATTTAATAAAGGACCAAATTAAAATATATAAATCTTTTAATCATTTTCAATTTAATATTAATAATATTAGTATTAATAATAATATTCTATTATTAATAATTCATTTTACTTATACATTTCACTTATACATTTCAATTCAATGATATTTTACACGGAAGAAAAGATTGATATTTATACATAGTAATTTATGATTAGATGGTTTTAATAAGCATTTATTGTATATTTATTTTTATTTATTTTTCTATCAAATCATAAATTATTATCTACAAGCAGGCAATAAAAGGAGGGTACAAGAGTAGTTATGTAACATTACTCTTAATATAATGTCATCATTCAATTCTCTTCAACTAAAGTTATATTAAAAATTAATAAGAAAAGATTGGAGTGAATGAATTATAACATAGAAAAAACTACCATAATTTAATAAATAATTATATTTTATTTTTTAAAATAATTTAATTATTAATTATATAATTAAAAATAATTTTATTTTAAAATATAAACAATTTACTTCAATCCATTATAAATTATTAATTATATATATATAAATCACCTGCACGGGGTACTATCACTAGTTCTTTGCAATTACAAATGGTTTTAGAAAACATTTTCAGTTTCTATTTATATTTGAATCAATTCATACTTTTATTTTTATCTTTCTTTTATTTACAGAATTATAAAAATGGCCGATTTTCACTTCAAAACTGTTTTTCCAATTTGGAGGAGTTGGATCAAAATAAAAAAATATAAATAATTTTAGAATTTATTTCCAATTAAAAAAAGATTTAGAGTTAGTTAGAATTTTAATCTATTTTTTCTCTTATTTATTAAGTATTGATTATCACGTAAGAATTGAGATTAGAAATGTAAATATGATTTGTTTGGTGCAAAATGAAATTGAGATTGCAATTAAAATAATTGAGAAAACAATTTTGATTTCCATTGAAATTTGGCATGGACACACTACTTTCATCATTTTTGTGATTTTTGAAATTTATAAAAGTGATCGATATATTTTCTAGAAATTTTGACTCAAATTCATAAAAGTTAATTCATAAATTTTATTAAGAAAATTTTTTTTAATAAAACTTATTTCACTTATACAATTTTTTATAAAATTGCAAAGAAATATTATTAATATAAAATCAAATGAAATTTGGAATTACGTATTTCTTTATTTCATAATCATTCATATATTTTATCGATTATGTCGATTCTTCCATCGTCTTTCTATTCCTTCAACTTAAGCTCCTGCACGATATTAATGACCTAGATCCTACATTGTGCATTGTATGAGTTATCAAGTTTTGGTTCTCTTGTTTGAGAATAGTGATCAAGTCAATGAATTACTGCATTTGTTCAACATTTCTATGATACTGTTAGGGTTATTCGATGAACTTAGGTTGATGTCACCCGATGGAACAAATCATCTTAAACAAAGATTTTTGAGTAACCGTAATGGATGCCAAAATTTTAGTAGGGAAGTTTATTTACATTGAGGTTGACCTTTAATTACATTCTACATAATATTTTATAATCTAGATAAAAAATAGAAAATGGTCGCCGTATTTGTTTACGGAAAACACGTAATATTCAAATTAGTAAAATATTGATAAGTTGAGATGAAAATAAACTACCATTAAAGTTTATATGCATTTCTATAAAAAAAAATTATTTCAAATTGATTTAATTTAGATATAGATTTTTTTTAAAGAATTAAAACATGCGCGGTATTTATAGGGAGGAGGTAGATGGTGACACCCTATCTAAAATAATATTTAAAAAAAAAAATTGTTATTGTTTATTTGAATTTTGTGAGAATAGAATATGGGTCTCGTATTTTGTTATTGTAAATAGAGGGTTTTATGGTGTTTTATAGAAGCCCAACTTTTTATTAGTTGTTGCAGCTGATGATAAGTTAGTGATATTAGTTAGTAGTTAGATAATTAATCTGCAGATTATCCTTCGTATATAAATAGCAGATATCTGCTGCTTTTCATATAAATGAAAGAACACACCTTTTGTGTGAGCCAAAAAACATGGTTTCGTAATATGGTATCAGGGCCTGGTTGTTCAAATTACCCAGCTCTATTATCCTCTTTTTCCTTTTCTTTGTTATACCAAAAACAGATCTACATAGTTCTTGCAACTGCTTGATTCAAATATAATTGAATTTATAGTGCGTGTTTAAAATTAATACAAACTTGTTCGGGTTTTTCATAGTGTTCTTTTCCAGATCTGAAGAGACTCCTCGCAAATGGCGACTAAATCAGGAGATGACAAGCAGATGGGTACAAAAATGTATCACAGTGGGGATCCATTACATTTGCAAAGTTCTGACCATCCTGGTATGAATCTTGTCTCAACTACATTAACTGGAACAAATTATAATTCATGGAGTAGAGCTATTAAAATTGCTTTAGGAGCAAAATCAAAGTTAGGTTTCATTGAGGGAACTTGTGTCAAACCTATTGAAACATCTGAGAACCTTGAACAATGGAAAAGGGTTGACTACATGATAACTTCATGGATTCTTAACTCGATTTCAAAAGAGATTGTAGAGGCTTTTCTATTTGCTAGATCTGCAACTGAATTATGGAATGAACTTAAGGAACGTTTCGGTGAATCTAATGGCCCTTTAATCTATCAGTTACAAAGGGAAATTGTATCTACTAGTCAAAGAGACATGAGTGTAGCTGCTTACTATACCAAGCTTAAACGATTATGGGATGAACTTCTTTGTTTTACTCCTATCCCACAGTGCCTTTGCAATGGATGTACCTGTGGAGCGACAAAACATATGGCGGATGTTATGTTCTCTAGCCATTTGATACAATTTCTCATGGGCCTGCATGATCGCTTTGATCATATCAGAAACCAAATACTTATAATGGAGCCATTACCAACTCTAAATAAGGCATACTCAATGATACTCATGATTGAAAAACAAATGGATGTTTAGGCAACTATTGCAGGTGATGGCACTACTGTGGCTTTATTCAATAAGTCACAAACTGCAGGAAAATATACTGGAGATGGTACTAATTATGGAAACAGAAAAAAAGAATACAAGAAAAATGATAAGAAGTGTATTCATTGTGCTAGAATGGGACACACCAAAGATACATGTTTCAAAATTCATGGCTACCCAGACTGGTACAATATTCCAAAGGAGCAAAGAGGAAGTAACAAAGCTTATGTGAATGTGACTGGTTCTGCAAGTGGTGATAAAAATATAGATGAAGCCATGACAGATGAAGCCTCTCCTAAGATGACCGGCATCATTCAAAGGGAAATAGCAAAGTTTATTAACACAACAAATCCAAATTTCATGAATTTGGTTAATTTACTGGACTCGGCAGGTAACAATTCTCATTTTGCTCTAAGTGCATATAATTCCTTATGCAGAAACTCTTGGGTAATGGATTCAGGAGCATCCAACCATATCTGTGGTAATTTGCATCTTTTTGACACTCTTTATGAATTGAAGAAACCATGCCTAGTGATACTGCCAAATGGAAATAAATTGACAGTGACTACAGCTGGTACTGTCACTTTAATACCTTCATTATCACTTAGTGATGTTTTCTATATACCAGATTTCCATTTCAACTTGTTGTCTGTTCATAAACTCACCAAACACAATAAATTGAGCGGCAATTTTCATTCTCATTCCTTTGAGATGCAGGACCTTCAAACTAAACAGAAAGTAGCATCAGGAAATTTGGAAGGCAGCTTATACACATTGAGAACAACTGAGAAGCCAGCTGGTGGAAACAATCCAACTAAGGTGTCTTCTACAGCCTTAGTGAACTCTACAAGTTTTTCAAACAATATTTTTTATTCCTCTGATAAACACAATATCATAAATAATGACTTGCAACTATGGCATCACAGACTTGTTCATGCTTCTTTTAATGTTTTGAGACATCTACTTGGTCTTTCTTTATTATCAGTGACGAATTCTTTAAAACCATGTTCAGTCTGTCACATAGCAAAACAACAGAGGTTGAAATTTGACAGGAGTGATATTATAGCTTCACAAGTTTTTGATCTTATACATGTGGACATATGGGGACCATATACACAGCCCTCCCTGACAGGTTCTCACTATTTTGTCACTTTACTGGATGATACAAATAGAGCTATTTGGACATTTTTTATCAAGCACAAATTCCAAACACCCAAAATGATCCACAACTTTATCAAAACCATCCAAACTCAACACAATAAAACCATCAAGACCTTTAGAAGTGACAATGGGGGAGAGTTTACATCAAAGGAATGTCAAAATATCTTTTCCGAATATGGCATTCAACATCAAAGAACAACACCCTATACACCACAGCAAAATGGGAGAGTTGAGAGGAAATATAAAGACTTGTTAAACTTAGCCAGGAGCTTACTTTTCCAAACTTCTTTACCCATAAATTTTTGGGGGGATGCATTATTGACTGCCACTTACATTCTAAATAGGTTGCCTACACCTATATTGTCTTGGAAATCTCATTTTGAAATATTGAATTGCAAATCTCCAGATTATGAATTCCTCAAAACTTTTGGATGTTTATGCTATGTGACCAATACCATTCCAAAAAAATCCAAATTTGACAAAAGAGCTTTTTCATGTATTTTCCTTGGATACTTGCCTGGTCAGAAAGCTTATAAGGCATATGATTTGGACACAAAAAAAATTTACATTAGTAGAGACATTGTGTTTTATGAACACATTTTTCCATACTCAAAAATACCAAACCAGCCAGATGGATGTCCTTTACCAGTCATAGACCCTATCCAGGATACTAATGATCCAAATAGCAATGCTAGTACATCAATCTCTCCTCTCCATGTCACTGATTCCAACATTGACAATGACCCTTCAGTAACAGATCCTAGTGATATTGTCATAGACAATACCACAATTCCAGTGCAAACCACAGATCCATCTTATCCACAACAGCAAACTTATTTGAGTGGAACCACTAATAAACCTTCAGATTTGGAACAACTCATCTCAAGTCATGCTAACAATGGTTCAGATCCTCAAGATCAAACTTCATTTGATTTTAAAAGCACGTCAAGTGATAATACTAGTGCAAGTCTCATTCCATCATTTGTTCAGCCTAATGCTTCAACCAGAACAAGTCTCAGATAAAGAAAACCACCAACATGGTTATCAGATTATGTTCTCAATGTGAATGACACAACTAAATTTCCTGATGCTACTGCTGATGAAGATTGTAAGGTATCATCTCATCTTTTTTATTCCAAACCATACACTTGTTCATGACTAATATTGCACCATTACAATAACCAACAACCTACAGCCAAGCTCAAAATCACAGAGAATGGCAAGAAGCTATGATAAGTGAGTTGCAGGCTTTAGAAACCAATGAAACCTGGGAAATTGTTGATTTGCCTGCCGGAAAGAAGCCCATAGGCTGTAAATGGGTTTATAAGATCAAATTAAAACCTGATGGTCAGATAGATAGACACAAGGCGCGACTGGTAGCAAAGGGCTACACACAGGTAGTAGGAGTTGATTACTACGATTCATTTTCACCGGTGGCAAAGGTTGTGACGGTTCGAGTCTTTCTTGCTATGGCAGCTGCTAAAGGTTGGCTTGTGGAACAGCTTGATATTAACAATGCATTTCTACATGGTTCATTGAAGGAGGAATTTTATATGAAGGCTCCTGAAGGTTCTGCAATTCCATCTCATAAAGTCTGTAAACTCAAAAGGTCCTTGTATGGACTTAAACAAGCTAGTAGGGAATGGAATTGTGAACTCACTTCACATCTACTTTCCATTGGTTTTAAACAATCACAAAATGATCATTGCTTGTTTACAAGAGACAGTGAATCATCCTTTATGGCTTTGCTAGTGTATGCAGATGACTTACTCATTATGAGCTCATCTGTGGAGGACATCAATGCAGTTAAAGAGTCTCTTCATAATGCCTTTACTATTAAGGATATAGGGCCTACAAAATACTTCCTTGGTCTGCAGATTGCCAGATCTGAAATTGGTATGTATATCAATCAACATAAATATGCTACTGATTTGCTCACAAATGCAGGTTTGATTAACTGCAAACCAACCAGTACGCCCCTACCTCCACATTGCAAGTTATCAGCAGAGGATAATAGTAAGTTAGTGAATCCTAAGATGTATAGACGTGTGGTTGGAAGATTATTATACCTTGGCTTCACTAGACCAGACCTGACTTATGCAACACAAACATTAAGTCAATTTATGCATTCCCCAACTACGGTTCATTGGAATGCAGCACTTCATGTGCTCAGGTATTTAAAAGGCACATTGAATCATGGCCTTTTTTATCCAGCCGATAATGACTTACAAATGACAGGTTATAGTGATGCTGATTGGGGTTCTTGTACTGATACAAGACTTTCAGTCACAGGATATTGTATCTACCTTGGAACCTCTCTAGTCTCTTGGAAAACAAAGAAACAGCCAACTGTTTCTCGCAGTTCTACAAAAGCTGAGTATCGAGCTATGGCTTCTACGACATGTGAGTTATAATGGATATCATATTTGCTAAATGATCTGCAGGTTACCATGAAGCTTCCCATCACTCTATTCTGTGATTCCAAGTCCGTAATTCAAATAACTGAAAATCCAGTCTTTCATGAAAGAACAAAGCATCTTGACATTGATTGTCATGTGGTCAGAGATAGATTTAAAGCGGGTTTTCTTACT
The DNA here is from genome assembly GCA_031304145.1 of Cardiospermum halicacabum. Classification (NCBI taxonomy): domain Eukaryota; kingdom Viridiplantae; phylum Streptophyta; class Magnoliopsida; order Sapindales; family Sapindaceae; genus Cardiospermum; species Cardiospermum halicacabum. Next base: position 4,284,627 of record CM062394.1, read on the forward strand.
CCTACACATGTTTCAAGTAAAGATCAACTAGCAGATTTGTTTACAAAGTCATTGATTCCTACAGTCTTTAGATACTTATGTTCCAAGTTGGGTATTTGCAAAATACCTTCACCTTGAGGGGAGGGTGTGAGAATAGAATATGAGTCTCGTATTTTGTCATTGTAAATAGAGGGTTTTATGGTGTTTCAGAGAAGCCCAACTTTTTATTAGTTGTTGCAGCTGATGATAAGTTAGTGATATTAGTTAGTAGTTAGATAATTAATCTGCAGATTATCCTTTGTATATAAATAGCAGATATCTGCTGCTTTTCATATAAATGAAAGAACACACCTTTTGTGTGAGCCAAAAAACATGGTTTCGTAATAAATTTTCCATCAATTAGATTTTTTTTAATTTAAATAATAATATAATATTTATAATATTTAAATATTATCCGTGAATTAAAATATAAAAATAAAAATTTTATTATTCGATGATTTGAATTTACCATGATCCATTCTTATTAAAATATTATTTTTAAAAAAATCTCCTCAATTCAGAAGATATTTTTTTAATTAATTGATTAAATTTAAAAAATTCCTAGCACGGAAATTGTTTCATTAAATTAAATGAATATATGTCTTCAAATTAAAAAATTCTCCTACTAATTTGTTTTAAAAACTGCAAAATAAATGTTTAAAAATTTTGTACAACGGAAATTAACCGGGTAATCCAGAGTCGAATTGCTTTCCTAAATATAGAAACAACAACAGTACAAAACCAGTTCCAATTTTGGTAATAATGGATAAGTGTTATGAATTCCCATAAACAAACAACGTCAAGTGTCATTTCATAGCTAAAAAACACAACCATGTGGATCTGATCACCGGTGTCAACTCCTCCAACATCAGCAGCCCACAGCACACTACATTTGTCCATCTCCCAACCCAAACCATGCTCACGTCCATCGTTTACCGCTATAAATAAAAAATAATAAAATAAATAAATATATCCGCAAATGGTAAAATAATACTAATATTTTTATTTAATCGCATTTTACCACAATTTATTATTTATTATTATTTTTTATTTTTTATTATTCTGACATTCCTTAACATGTGTTGTTATGAACGAACATAAAATAATTTAAATTAGAAAAACAAAAATAAAAAAGTCTTTAACTATGGGCTCAGCTTGCGGCCCCACCTTAACCGACCTTAAACCCACGTGTAATGTAAACTACACCAACCTGCAACATATTATACTGACCACGGTTAAATTTAACGGCGTCAATTACGGGAAACGGAAGAATAAAAGGAGCTGTCAACTACGTGGAGGAAGTAGAGGTCGCCAGAGATTTGAAGGTGTCGACGTGGACTCGTAAAATCGTAACTAGTGGCCTCCTTTTGTTAAGACTGCAGTGTAAATACACACCTAATTTGTCCTCTCTTCCCTCCAATCTATTTATTTTTTATTTTAATGAGGTGTGGTCAGTGGGGTTAGTTGACAGCTGTCTAATATTTTATTGTATTTTGATTTTTCCAGTGGCCACGAGGAATGGCATCCTCGGAGGTTCCGATCAAGCGGTCAACAATTGCGAAATAATCGCGTCACCTACTTGTCTTCATTTTAATTTTATTTATACATTAAAAAAAAAAAATTATTTTATTTATCCGATATTGGATAGGATAGGAGGAGGATAAGGCAATCTGGAGTTGTGCAACTTTTGTTGTATATGGATTTGTTATGCAAGTTCAATGTTGGTTAACTGAGACATTTTAAATAGGTCGAGCTTTTATCTTTACGAATTGACGGGAACAAAAGTCTTGTTGACTTTGTTTTTAACTGTAAAAGTCTTGTCGCCTTTGTTTTTTACTGTCAAAGTTTCGTGAACTTGTATAGCTATATTATAGTTAATCTACATTGGCTCGAATTCCTTGAAATTTTCTTCTTCAATTTCTTTTGAATCGACTATATATATATTTTTTTATTTTCCTTTTCCAAGTATTTTTCTCAATTATTATTTACATTACTAAAACTTTTTAATATGAAATTATAATTGAAAAAAATTATTAAAATAAATAAATCAAATTTTAGTGAAATAATTAATCTACATATAATTTAGGCATGGTAAATTTTTTATTAAAAAATTTTATTTTAATAATAATGTAAATCTCATTAAAAACAGTCATAAAATTATTATTATTTTTTATCTTAATCAACAACTTGAATCAATATTTTTAATATTCAAATATTATAATTTTTTATTTAAATTTAAAATTATAAATTATAAATTATGAATAAAAAATTAAATATAATTATTTATAAATTAAGAAAATTCAAAGATGGATTTCTTTTTTCTAAAACTACTACTTTTAGCATGTCATTGTCAACATCCTTTATTTATAATATTATGTAGGTTTAAATCCAATATTATTAGGGGATCCTCTTATAATATTAAGTAAAATTTTAAAATGTGATAAAAAAAAATTTTAAATTTAAATTTTAAAAAATAATTGAATGTTATATTTTTATTGTGGAAGAGAATAAATGTAAAATTATATGAAAAATACTTTTATAATTTATTTTTTTAAAATTAAAATTTTAAATTTTAAAATAGTTAGATTTAAAAAATTAAATTGAATTTTATTTAAAAAATTAATTTCATAAAAAATTATATATTATTATATTGATAAATTATTTTTACATAAAAGTATTATATTATTAAAATAAATATTTATACATGATTTTAATTAATAAATTATTGTTACTAATATTTTAAATGAGAATAATTAATGATAAAAAATATATAAAATAAATTTAAAATAATTTAAAAAGTAATAATTTTCAATACACATTAATATTTACAATTATGAAAAGACAATTACATTTATTTATCTATTTTCACATGACCAAAATTTCAATATTCGTTTAATTTTAAATAATAAAACGAAAAATAATTTTTTATTTTTTACTTTTTATTTTTTTTAACAGCCGTAGTAATACGGAAATTGATCGAAAGTGCAAAAAGAGGGAGCTAGGATCATTAAATGATAAAATACAGCATCGAATGGAGACAACCAACAACAGTACAGGGCGAGCGAGACAACGACAAATAGGAAAAGAAACTCCCGGAACCCACCGGTTGGAACTCAGGCGGTTGTACGTAGACCCCCCTCGCACACGGATTCTCTTCTCTATTTCCCAAACGGCCGTTCCGTTAAGTGGGCTCCACCACATCTCACGCTCTTTAAGTATCGCACTCTTCCCTCTACCGTTTTCCTCTGCAAAAAAACTTTAAGCTTTTGTATTACACACTCTTCTCGTCTCTCTGGATAATTCCTATTAGCTTTTTTCGCACTCTGGACTCTCACTGCTCAGCTCACTCGCTCCCTCCCTCCAACAACCGGTTCCCGCGAAAGTAGTCGTGACGTGATTCTTTCATTTCCTGCTCAATATTCGGAGGTACTTGTTTCGTTTTCTTTAATTTATTTTCTTGCGATATTCGAAGTTATTGGAGGAGCTGTTTTCTGTTTATGTATAAAGAAAGAGGAATTGCGTTTGATTTTGGTTTCCCGGTGCTCAGGATAATGGCGCAGTTTCACTTGAACAACGATGATCTTCAATACGTCGTCGATGATTATTTCGACGATTTTGATTTCGGTGACGATCCCTTTGCTGAAGTTGAGGCTCCGAGAAGTAATACTTTCGAGTTTAATGACTCCGACGTGGAGGATGACTTTGAATCGGTATGATATTTAATTTCGATGTAGTTGTGAAGTGTGTTTCAATTGTTGAATTTTGGTAGAGGATTGAACGTTCCTGTCTGTGCAGAGTAAGTCGAAGACTGATACATCTGCTTTTGAGGCTAGAAATGGGAAAGATATACAAGGTATACCATGGGAGAGGCTCAATTTTACCAGAGATAGGTACCGTGAGACTAGATTGAAGCAGTATAAAAATTATGAGAATCTCTCTCGCTCTCGTGAAGGACTTCAAAAGGTCAGTTCAAGGCTTTGTTTTCTCAAGCTGTCTCGTTTGGTTGAAGTTAAAGTAAAAGTAAAGCTTTTCTATTTGATTTCATAATTGTGTCATCTGTATGCGGATCTATGGTTTTGGGTTGTGGATAGATGAACACCGGTTTTACGATGATACTTGCTTGTTTTCTTTATCTTAGAGGTTATTGTTAATTGGAGGATATAGTTATTTTTGTTTTTCATTTGTTTTACTAACTGCCGATTCTTATTTGAAGGAAGGAACTAAAATTATGTATATTTGAGAGCAAATAATTGATGCTAAACTTGGTTTGTTGACAGGAGTTTCTGGAAGTAGAGAAGGGAAAGACCTTTTATGATTTTCAGTTTAACACAAGGCTGGTCAAATCAACAATTGTGCATTTTCAGGTAAAGACATCTGTTCATTTATATCAATAGTTTGATGTTAACAACACCGGCATGACGGGTTCTCATTAAATTTGAGACGTAAACATTGAATACTGTTTTGTGTCTTTCAAGTTCATGTCAAATTTGCATTGTAATCATCCTAGGCAATCGTGTGTCTAGTCTTCCTACTTTAAATACTTCTAGTTACATTCAACTTACTAAGCTGCTATTTTCATATGTACATTTACCATATTCATATTTTATTCTATTATTTGAACGCCCATAAAAATCACACATCAACCGCATAGAATTCTGATTTTCTTCGAGGGTTTGCATCATGGCGAGGCAAGTTGACTTCTCTTTCTCCTGCTTTAGATTTCGTTTATGCTCTATAATTTTTGCTCTATAAGTTGTGCAGGTTTACAACTATCTTTATTGTTCTCCATGGAAATTGTTATATATATATATATAAGTTATTAGTCTTCTTGCCTAGATCATTCATTAGAAGGTCTGAAGGTGGCTTTTATGTTAGGTTTGAAAAGAAATTTAATATTCACAGAAGTAATAAACTCGTCCACCTCTAATTCAAGTTTGGAATTGCTTCAGATTAAACATGATCTGTTTAGACTACCATGTTTTCAGATTTTTAAACCAATGATTCAACTGACCGCTTTTTGCAAAATTTATTTACTCAAGCATTTTCAGTGATTTGGAACATGACACCAGTTATAAAATGCAGAGCTGATTCCAAACTCTTGCTATTAATTTTCTGTTATTTGAACCTATTGGTTGTGTGGTTATGATTTCAAACCTGCTACAAGAAAATGTTTTCTTCTTTGTTTAAATTGGCCAAAATCTGAGCCAACTACGTCATCTTGAAGGTTTGTCAATTATTCCCCTTTTCTAATGTAAATATGAAGTATTCCTGTTCGGTTTTCTCCAATGACCATATGGTTGTGTTTTTATTTTTTTATTTTTTTCAACTTTGTTGAAGAACAACTCATTAAATGCCTTGATTTGAGTTTTATACATCAAATTCAATTTTCAAGTTCACACGGCCATAGAATCCCTTCAAAAGTTAGATGCATAGTATTTTAGCATTACAGATTGGTTAGACAAGATTAGCTGGCAACAAGATACAGGTGATTGATCGGAGCTGTAGCACCTGACTGGACCATTGAAGATAGCTAGTGGCTTTCTTATTCTATATTCTGAGTGCTCTGTACCTAGGTATTGATGGAGTTCTTGAATGTGATTTGGTCAAAAAAATAATGGAAATAAGGAGAATAGTTTATTAGGCTGTTATACGTTGGTTATGCATAAGCTCCTATTGGACTTTTACTCTGCATGAAATCGTAGGCTTGGCAATTATATTATTGAGCGACTGTGATTTGTGGTTTTTACTAGGCTTTTATACTTATGTGACTGTGATTTTTGCTAGGCTTTTATACTTATGTGACTGCACCTGATCAAACCATCGATTCCATTATCAAATTTGATCATGGATGCGTTTACTCCTTTTTTTTTTTTTAATATTTTAATGCTTGCTTTCTGACTAGTGTGATGGTAGCCTTCTGATGTGTCTGTACATATTGCTTTTAATTGAATGTTAAATATAATTATATGATTTAACCCTTGTGGCATTAGGAATGCAATTTCTCTATTTCAGCCTTTAAAGCAGGGTGGGAGTTATATCTGAGCAGCTGGCGCCTTAACGATACTTTGTTTATATGGTATGATAGGGGAATATTTGAGAATTTAACAGGCCTATGCAGCCATTCATGTAGTAAGTTAGATTATCCTAGTAATGAGGGGCTAATTTAGGCACCATCATCATTCATTTGCATGCTTAGATTTTATTGATGTGGGAAACTCATATATGTTCTATGCTATTGATTCATTTTGTTTATTCAAAGAGTCTTTTAGGCTATGTAACTACTCCTAAAGACAGCAAAGTATTCAGAAAACAAGTGCATTTTTTTTGTGTGTGTGCTTTACTTCTGACTTGTGTATCTGCATTTTGATACTTTGGATGGTCACTTAGGTTTCAAAACTCTAATGCTCGAGTGATCGACAAACTTGGGTTTACAATTTATTTGATTTTTCTGTATATAATCAATTGTGATATATCCAACGAGGTCTCTACGTTGTGGAAATCCTGATACTAATTCAAGAAAGAGAAAAGTTTGCATGTTTTGCGTAGTTTTATTTTATCACTACATGGCTTAGTTGATTGTGTTGAAATTTTTTTCTTTGGTTGATTGGGTTTTTAATGTGCTTGCCAATTTTTGTTATCTTCCCTGTGCAGCTGAGGAATTTGTTGTCGGCAACTTCGAAACACGATGTGTACCTAATGCAAAATTATTCCGTGATGCACTGGTCTCCATTGCTCCAAAGGGGCAAAGAAGTGCTCAATGTGGCTAAACCAATAACTCCTACCCTGGTAAGTATCTCCCCTTGTTTAAGAGACCATATGACAAGATCAAATGAACAAACGTCTATGCAGATCAAAATGTACTAAATTAGACTTTTGACTTTTGATTTTTGATTTATTTATTTACACAGACACGACCTGGATTGTTGGCTCAGTCTCTTAATCGAGTGCAGATAAGCACAATGATGGTCAAGGAAAATTTGTTGGTTGCTGGCGGTTTTCAGGGAGAGCTTGTTTGCAAGGTATGGATTTCATCCAATTGATTTTAATTCATATGCAATATGAAGTATGAGAAATGTAGAGTGCTCATATCTCTCGGGATCATTCAGTTCTTGGATCAACCTGAAGTTGCATTCTGCACCAAACTGACTGCTGATGAGAATGCTATTACTAACGCTGTGGATGTGTACGATAGCCCTAGGTAAGTATCCAAACTCTTATCACTTGATTGTAAATTTCAGTCTCTCCAAACAAATTGTCACTGGACCTTCTGATCTACAGTGGCTCGTTAAGAGTATTAACTGCAAACAACGATGCTCAAGTTAGAATATTCGATGCTGAAAATTTTGGCTGCCTCAACCGTTTCACTTATGAGTGGTCTGTTAATGTGAGTGCCATTAGACCTAAAATTCCATTATATTGCAGTATTGCGCAACATGCTAAAGGAATTACATTGATGGTTCTCTGTGCAGAGTACCACAGCTAGCCCGGATGGGAAGTTGCTTGCTATCCTTGGAGACAGCACGGAGTGCTTATTGGCTGAACCTCAATCCGGGAAAGTAGTTGGAAATCTAAAAGGGCACTTGGACTATTCATTTTCTTCAGCATGGCACCCGGATGGAAGGATTTTGGCTACTGGAAACCAAGACACGACTTGCCGGCTGTGGGACATTAGGAACTTATCCCAGTCTCTGTGTGTGCTGAAAGGAAACATGGGAGCCATCAGAGCACTGAAGTTCACCTCAGACGGTCGGTTTCTGGCAATGGCCGAACCAGCAGACTTCGTTCATGTCTTTGATACAGAGTCAGGATATGTCAAGTGCCAGGAAATTGATCTCTTTGGAGAGATTGCTGGTGTATCCTTCAGCCCAGACGCAGAAGCACTATTTGTTGGGGTTGCGGATCGTACCTATGGCAGCTTGTTGGAGTTTAACAGGAAGCATTATGACAGATACTTGTACACTATATTCTAGAGAGAACACACCAACAACTTGGTTGCTCCAACGTTTTAAACATGTATATGAACCGGTTCTAAAGTACTTTTTGTAAAGTGTGTATAAAGCTCGGTCTTGGAAGTTGATACTGTTTTCCTACCAGTTGAGGGTTTTGCAGCATCATTCCCCAATTCAGTGAAGCTGGTTGGAACTGTAGAGTGCAATCTCTCCGATTCTGCGATGCCATAAAAGTAATTTTTTTATTTTTATTATTTTTTTCTTTTTTAAAGCTGTGGCAAAAATGGGACTCTTTCAAAATTTTGGTCTTGTATACCATTTTTGGTTTTTTATTTACACGTATTCAATACATTTGCTCCTTCCCATGTCGGAAGGAAAACCATACAATGCTGCATTGACTAATTGTGTTCTGGAGACTAGAAAGTAAGACTAAAGACTATTTATTTCAATGTTTAATGTCCTTGAAATTGACCTAGCCATTAAAAAATTTTATTACTGTTTCCAACCCCCACCCCGCGGGAAAAGGAATCAAATAATAATATTTCCTTTACCAGATGGAATTCGCATGCAATTGCGTGTTGATATCTTATCTAATATTATTGTGTAATCGAATTGATGTAGCTTTAAAAAATCAAGGTGATGTACGTGTGTGCAGCCAACAGGTGTCCCTAAAACGAAAAATTAGTTTTAAATTTAATTTAAGTAGTTGGGTTTGAACGTTCGTAGTTTGTAAGATTAGTTGTTGGTTTTGAATTTGACTTGTCAGGTCAGGTGGGGATATTCTTTGTGGTTAAGTAATGCAAAAGAAAGTGAGACTTCCATGAGAGTGAAGCCATCTGTCCAAAACATGTTTATTTGTTGATTTAGGAGGATACAACAAATTACATTCCATGTGTTAGTGTGGAGCACGAAGCCAGCATTGCAAAGCAATTGATATTTTCACACTTAAACAGTCATTATCACTCTAGAAAGTCTGGTAGATGTCACATTAGCACCAGCCTTGTGAACTGGGCTTTTCACAGTCCATTTGCATTTGTAAGAAAATTGCAATTCCATCCTCCGTTAGGCATACCTGGTAGACTAGATTTTCTATATATTTATCTTTTAGATTTTCTCGACGGTAGGCATACATGGCAAAACCAATAAACTTAACTCAATTCAGGTGAACTTTCTTGTAGACTAGATTTTTATTATTTTTTTTTTTAAAAAAAAGTAAAAATAAAATAAATTAAAATTGAATTTAAAATTAAGAGTGTAAAAATAAATTACATGATAAATTGATAGTATTGAGTAATGATAAATAGTCTATTTTACAGATTACTTATATATGGCGATTCTTGATTGGATGATTTTAATTTATAGGGATTATATACTTATTTTAAGGGTTATTTCCAGAAAAACTCCCATTTTTTCAAACGTTTCACTTCGAGCCAACCGTTTCTGAAAAATTTTGTAAAATCACTCCCAAAATCAAAACTACTAATGGTTTTGGTATTTTTGTGAGCGGTTTTGGTGTTGTATGAGTAATTTTGATTTTAAAGAATTTCTGAATCTCCAAATTAAAATATATAGAATTTCAAAACCACTCATACAACATCAAAACCGCTCACAAAAATACAAAAATCACCTGTAGTTTTGATTTTGGGGTGGTTTTGCAAAACTTTTTAAAACCAGTGATTCAAAGTGAAACGTTTGAAAAAAATGAGGTTTTTTTTAATAACCCTTTATTTTAATTTATTTATTATCCAATTATGAATTGTTTGTTATCTGTGAGCCGACAATAAAAGTGGGCTACGTAGATTGTGTAACCTTACTCATTTTATTAATCGTATAAATGCGTTTAACTAAATTTAAAAAATTATTTTTATGTATAGTAAAATAAAAATTAATCAATTTATAATACATATTTAAATACATAAATATTAATATTAACATATATCATCTTATAAATACTTTAAAAAATATATTTTTTTATTTAAATTAGTTAATATAATTATTTTTTATATATAAATATCAATAGTTTAACAAATAATAAGTAAATTAAATTAAAAATAAATGAATTCACACCATAATTTAGTTATCTCGTTGAAATCAACTAAATTGAGTTTAGTGTGACGCGTTCCGTTAATAGGAGAGGAGCATTACTCAATGATGATAGTTGCAGATATTTCCTAATGTGAAAAAGAGATTTCATCTGCCTACCTAGGATTCCCGAGACACCTATAATTCAAACAACTAAACATTGTCAATAATGGGCCTAAAGTAATGGTCCACCACTCATGACCCAATCACAAATCTAACGAACCCAATATACCAATCATGGACCCAATAGGTCATTCCATCTCATAGCTTATCATTCCAAATAAGTTGTACCCTAATTTCATTTCCCAAAATATACCATTAATAAAACATTGGCTTATATAATCCTTGCAACTAGATTGTCTTGTCACGCAACAATATTACAAAGAAACCTCAACGTATAGGTATAAGCAAAGCAAAGCAATAGTGTGTTTTATTTACAGTGAGTGAGTGAGTGCCGTGCTCAAACAAGAGAGAGTGATTTTGAAAAGTCGTATTGGTCTTCAATTGCGTGGTAGGTTTTTGTTGAAAAAACTGAACAAAAACATTATGTTGCTTTCGATTAGACACAAGGACCACACCTATGCTGCCTCCTAATACCCCACAAAATTTAATGTTATTTAACTTTGAACGCATGACTGAACTCAATGCACATGAAAAATTTTCCAATTAATCAACCAGGAAAATGATGGTCAATACATGTGCCGGAGTTTTTACCTGTCGGCCAATTCTATATTACGGTGTCGGAAAAGTCATCACATGTCTGATTTTATAATAGATCAATTATTGATGGTAAATAAATTTCTTTTATACAAATCAATCAGTGAGATATTAATTCCATGGTCCTGATATTGAAAAAATTATCCTAACCTAATTGTACGGATCAAGAGCAGATTGGTCCCTCCCTCCCGGATTGAAATTATTAAGGACAGTTTTGGACTTATTAAAACAGAGCCCAACTCAAAAATGGGTCCAGACCAGAATGGGCTCAAAAGCGTTGTCGTTTTTACATGAAATTCAAAACCACCACCGTCCAGTCACTACTCACGTTTCTTCACATTTTCAACTCGAATGATTACAAACTAGACCTTCACAAATCTGAACTCTAAACTAACCCTTTACCATTAAAAGAGTTAAATTTAAAATTTTGGTACATCAAAACTATCGAACTTTTTAATAGCTTTTGGAAAATCTTAATAAGACAAGAAATACTCCTATTGGTGCCATGTGCTATATACACTTCATTACCCAAACCAAATCAGTGAAAAAATCTCAGTTATCATGACTTACAGCTACTGAGAAAATGACAATAATTGACTATTTATATACTACATTAAAATATCATGTAATGCAAATGGTTAACCTAATAATCCAGCTGCTGTATACGATATTTACTGATTCTTTGTAATAATGTTTGATGATTGAGACAAATAATGGTTGGTTGTTGAGTGCCCACTTTGTTACCTCTAAATTATGGTCACACAATATATAACAAACTACTGCCACTCTTTTCTTCTCTTTGCTTCAAATCTTGTCAGTTTATCTGGTCCTGATGCTACTTATGAGTTCATCTTTTGTATGGATTAGCTACACTCTTTTTAATCCTTAGATTAATTTGATGGTAATCTAATGGTTTAAATTAATTAGAATAATAATAAATTTTAAATAATTGTTGTTGACCTATTTGTTTTGTTTTGCTTTTTTTTTTTTTTTAATTTTTTATTTTTAAATCAAATATATTTTTATATTTATTAAATTCAGTTTTATTTTCTATTTACATATTAGTTATAGTGTACTTTTAATATAAGACCGAGTGAATTTATATAAATTATATAACAACATTTTAATTATAATTTTACAACATTAATTTTTAATTAATAAATATTAAATTATAATATTTACGTCAGGTTTACAATCTCTTGATATTAATGTTGCTATTTCAATTATTTTTAATTAAATAAATGTAAATCATAACATCACGGGGAAATTCACAATCTCCTAACAACGGTGTCGCAAACATAGAGTTTAATTAAATAAATAAATAATGTTAATGTATATGAGTGGTTCGAAGCCTATCAACCAATGCACCGCAGATTTAATTTTTAATTAAATTAATTTAATGTTACAACCTTTACGTGCGATTCACAACCTCTCGATGATGGCCTCGCACTTCAATATTATTATTTTTTAAATCAATATAAAATTATAATTTCAACATAGTGTTCGCAATTTATTCACAAAGGCGTTGCAGGCATAGATTTTAATTTGAACGACGTAAAATGACAATCTCGACGTGAGATTTGTAGTCTGTTAACGAATGTGTCGCAACCATAATCTTTTATTAAATCAACATAAAATCGCAGCATTAACTTTTGATTATATTCATAGAAAATTCGCAAGTTTATGTGAAATTCGCAACATGTCAATGACGTTGTTGCAATTTTAATTTTTTTTTTATTAAAGTCGTGAAATTACAACTTCTATGTGAAATTTGCAATCGGTTAACAGCGGTCCCATAACTTTAATTTTTAATTAAACAAAATAAAATCACAATTCTATATGGTATCCGCAGTTCCAATTTTTTTTTTAAATTCTTTTTAATAAAAAATTAACATAAAATCGCAATTGCTCCACAAAACAATCACAACTTGTAATTTTTAATGAATGAACATAAAATCGTAACCTTCACATCGGGTTTGCAACTTGACAATATTGGTGTTGCAACCTTAATTTTATTATTAAATCAACGTAAAATTATAAACTCTATGAGAAGTTTGCAACCTAACCTCAATAATTTATGAAATTAACATTAAATCGTAATCTCTATATAAGGTTTGCAACTACTAACGATGAGATCGCAACCTTAATTTTTTTTATCAAATCAACGTTAAATCGCAACCTTTATGTGAATTTCGCAACCTTTCAATGAATGGATCGCAACCTTTAAGTTTTATGATATTAATATTGAATTGCAACCTCTACGTTAGGTTCGCAACCTGCCAACGATGAGATTGCAACCTTAATTTTGTTATTAAATCAACGTAAAATCTCGTAGCCTCTATATTAATTTCGCAACCTCAAAGTTTCATGAAATTAACATTGAATTGCAACCTCTACGTTAGGTTCGGAACCTTCCTACGATGAGATGGCAACCTTAATTTTGTTACTAAATCAACGTAAAATCGCAACCTCTATGTGAATTTCGCAACCTCTCAACGAATGGATCGCAACCTCAAAGTTTTATGACATTAACATTGAATTGCAACCTCTACGTTAGGTTCGCAACCTCTCAACGAATGGATCGCAATCTCAAAGTTTTATGACATTAACATTGAATTGCAACCTCTACGTTAGATTCGCAACCTGCCAACGATGATTGTACAACCTCAATTTTGTTATTAAATCAACGTAAAATCGCAACTTCTTGTGAATTTTGCAATCTCTCAACAATTGGATTGCAACCTCAATTTTTATGAAATTAACGTTGAGTTGCAACCTTTAAGTTAGGTTCGCAACCTGCCAACGATAAGATTGCAACCTTAATTTTGTTATTAAATCAACGTAAAATCGCAATCTCTACGTCTGTTTCGCAACCTATCAACAATATCGTTGCAACTTCAATATTTTTAATTAATTTATCATAATTTCTTATTTTATTATATATATTTTACATTATTATATATTTTTATTATTTTCTTTTGTAAAAATAAATAAATTTTATATAATTTAAATTATTATATTTTAAAATTAAGAATATTTAATTTATTAAAATTATATAAATTATATTTAATTATTATATTATTTTTAACCTGCTATTAAATTTAAAAACCTATTATAGCAAATAAAAATGATTAGATAACGTTACTGTAGCATGACTCCTATTTTATTTTTCTATTTACTTCAAATATGTAAATAAAATTGAGCGTCATAACACGTGGCAGAAGCATAAGAGTTGTTCAATTGAAAGAAAAACGGCCGCGTGAAAACTGAAGCAAAACCGCGTCGACTGGGTCCCACATCCATCCTGGCAGACTTGGCTTCGCTTCCACTTTACGCTCCACCGCCATTTTCTCTTCTCTCGATATTTTGACCGATAAATTGTAATATCTCTTTTTCATAACTCTCTCTTTCTTTGGTTAAAAAATTTGTCACCTCAACACAAAATGCAAAATCAAAATATAGTAATGTAAAATTGGTTTGTTCTGATTGGGCGTTCAACCAATAATGCAAATGCAATCATGCTCCATCTATCATTGATAATATCTAACCCACTGGACAATTTTTTGCAGTACATAACTCGGATAGAGACATCAAATAAAGTTTTAGATACTAAAAGTTACAACGAGCAAATGACAACAACTATGCCGATAACAATTCGTTATCTTCGTCACTCTCTTTAAATTACCTCATATCCCAGATTACTATTTAAGCTGATTTACAATCGACTAATATCGTATTGTAATTTCTAGCGTCAAGTGTTTGATTTGAATGTGTGCATGTATGGTCTATATTAAGGACACGTGGTAGTGTATGAATCATCAATTTAACTGGTGTTTAAAACCTGAGTTGTTCCAGCTGGTAGAAATTTTCGTTATCAACTTTTCCAGTGCTGACTAGATTAGGAGAATGAAGACTGACTGACCACTTTATATTAGAATCCATTGACAAGTTAAAAATAAAAATAAAAAGAGGATGTGAATGGAGTTTGCTTGAAATTATTTTGAATCTGATTCCTAATCTATGGTTGATGATGAGTTTAAGTTGTAATTAGCAAAGCATCTTAATAAAATTCTTATTTTCCAAATCAATTAAATATTAGCGTTGTTCAGTTATCAGAGAGAATCGTAGTTCCAACGTATACGCTGAAACATCATGCAGTTTCAGTCACGTGATGTATAAATGATTACGCTAATTTCTACAACCATACAGAGAATCAAATCTGCACCTAATCAATTTTTTAATCAACTAGAATTTTAATTCCGTGGAATATTAACTTGTTCAAACAAAAACAGAAAAATGGGCGAACCATGTGATACGGGTTTCGGGTTCCACCCGACATGCTCCGAGATTCATTCTGGATCCTCCAAACCCAACCCAACTTGCTTTGATTTGGTCAACAACTCAACTCAACTTTCTTTCACTTCACTCTCTCAGATCCCCCAAAAGTTTTGATTTTGAATTTCCAACTGCTTTTTGGATTTAAAATGCAACAACAACAACTGGCGCCGCAAATGAAGAGATTATTTGTCCCACTCCCACTTCCTTTGCACGTGACTTGAACCATAGTCAACTATTTAACTATAGTTAATATTTCACCACGTTCAAACCTCTGTCCAGCCTTGCCACGTGCTTCACTATCATTTGCTTGCTAATTGACCCAGATCCTCCATCTACCGTTGGATGTCCACTGACATCATCATTTCGTCTTCTGATCCAATGGTTATCTTCGCTTTTGACATTTTTGTTCCTTCTTCTAGTAGTGTTGAAGACGTGGTGTTCTTGCGGCTCTCATTATATTATATGATTAACTATATACAAAAACATTTTAAATTTCAAAATTTAAATATGATTGCTAATATAAAGAAATAAAGCAAAGGTTTGAATATATGGATGGATCATGAAACCAGTAATATACTACATAATTTCAGATTAAACATTATTATTAGGGTTTCTATTAGAAGAAGTGATTAGTGCTGAATTGTTGATTGTATATATTGGTTCCAAATTCACAATTCTTCCAAAAATTCAATGAATCTCGAGAGGCTTCTTATTCATTCAGAACCTGTTGGATGCTTTATCTATAGACTTGTATGATACAAGTTAATAGAATTTTTTAGAAACGTCATTTGTACACATTAGCAGCATGTCAAATCATATCATAGCTTAATAATGGTATCTAAATAAATAAATAATACAATTGGTGTTACATCTCATTTGGTCAAACCCGATGAAGGGTTGGTGACCCCATTTATTGATCACTTCCATTCATCAACTACCTCACAAACCTTATCTTCTGAATTAAATAGTATCGAAATAAGCCGTATGATTTAGGTCATTGGTTTATTAACTTAATTAATTGATCATGCGAGCTAGAGCTTCCCATTGTCAATTAATATATTTAATTATATCCACTTGCCCTTTCTATTTGGATGTTGAAATGCTAGAATGATAATGCTCTCTCTTTTTAATTATTAATGAGTTCACAAACTAGAAATTAATAGAATTAATTTAATAAAAGTTTAATTTTGATATACTGAGTCGAATTTAATAGAAAAAAAAAATGAATAAATTTTTTTTAAAAAAATTTAGATTACTTATTATAAATTATTATATTAATTTAAAATATTAAAATATTTGTTTATTTAATATATTTAATTTAGTTAAATCGAAATTAAAAAATTTAATCTATTATAGACAAGTTTATTAAATTTTTATTAAACTAGTCAAGTCTAAACCTGAATAAATCCAGATTTATACAGATTTAGAATACACTTATACCGTGGTTTGACCAAATATTAACAGTTAACAACTAAATATATCATTACTAAATTACAAGTTTGAATAAAAAAAAATTAAATCAAATTTATATGGATAAATAATTATTTTATAATATTATTATTGATAATTTAATTATAAAATTACATGTAATTTCAGGTTGAATATTTTATGTTGGATAATTTTTTTTTTATCAATAATGCTAAAAATATTATTTTTAGTAAATTTTATTGGTAATATATTTGAACTAATTATTAATTTAATTATTTTTTAAAAAATCATATTTATAAATATTCAAACGATTCGTATGATAGAGTTAATGATAATTATATGTGTAGGATAGCAATTTGTTATTATCGGATGTGATTATTATAAGGGTAATTTGCACTTTTAGACTTTTTTATTGAAAAAAATTATATTTTTAGACCAACATTAAATTTTTTACAAAACTAAACTTTTTTAAAAAAAAATTACAAAAAATAGACCAAAATGACCATTTTACCCTTCAATACCGAGAAAACATATATCCAATAGCTTCCCGGTATGAAGTACCGGGGAGCGGGCAAAATTCAAACAAGTTTCCCGGTGTGTAGTACCGGGAAGCTGATTGAAATTTGCTTGCTTCCCGCTAATAATACCGGGAAGCTCATTTTCTGCAAAATTTTTTTAAAATAAGTTTAGTTTTGCAATTTTTTATAAAAAAGTTTAAAAGTGTAAAAAATTTAGGGCTGTCCTAAAACTAAAATAAAAAAAGTTGAAAAAGTATAATTTTGCTTATTATCACTTATTATAATTCAATTAAAATTAGGATTTTTTACTTTCAAAATAAATTTATAATTTGTGAATCTTTCATAATTTGTAAGTATTTCGAATATTTGTATTTTTAGTAATTTTAAAAATTAGATTGTGTACCAAAACAACTAATTAAATCTAAAGGTATAAGATTTTAGGATTTTTAAAACTTTGCTGTATTTTCCAATACACTATTTATTTTCATGAAATGTCAATTTAAACTCTCAATTTTTAAATTTTTATGTAAATTAAGTCATTTTTATTAATGTGGAGAATTTAAGTGACCTTAAAAAAAAATAACAATTTTCGCTGGCAGATCAATCTCCACGTAAGTGAATAGAGCTTAATTGACCATGACATTTGAAAATTAATGGGTTAAATGAACATTTAGTGAAGTTTGAGAACTAATTTGAAACATATATTAAAGTACTAATATATTTATGTCTTAATTAAAGAGGTTACTTTTGAAAATTAATATTTTGATTTTGGTCCCTCTTTACCCCATAAACTCTGAACCCTAGACCTCAATTTGATGGAGTATGGAATGTGCATTATGTTTATACTATTTTATTTATTATTTTAGGACTTTGTTAAAAATTTGCTCCTAATTTTTTTTTTATTATTTATTATGAACAGTTTAGTGGTAGATATATAAATTTGAAGATCTACGGAGATTGATCGAAGATATGATTCGCCAAGTTGAAGTTAAGGTTGAAGTCTTCGAAAAACTTACTTCGTAAAATTTACAATTAATATCATTTTATTTGGTTTTTGAATTAGAATTGAAAATTTTAAATTAAAATTATTTTAGATATCTTAAGAGTAATTTTTTTTTATTGGATTTCTCTTGTAGGGTGTTTATTTTACATGAAAAGACGGATGGTAAAGTTTTTTTTTTTTTTTTTTTAGTTTTGGTGTTACATTGAATTAGAGACTCTTTTATTTTCTATTTTTTATATTTATTTTATTTTATTTTAAGTTAATTATGCTTACCGCACCGCTAGGTGCTAAACTAGTCATGTCCAACTTAGCGACTCATGTAATTATCGAGTGTAGTGAGATTTTACTCTTTAATAATATGTCTATTTTAGTATTTGTGTGATCTTTATGCCCAACACTAAAGGTGTTCATATTAGTTTCATTAATTAATTTAGTGTACAAATAAGTAATTAAATAGGTTAATGTATTGCACATTTAGTTCGTTAATTTAACCTATACAAGTTTGAGGTTTCATAATCATAATTTATGAACTGTCATGCTAATTCTTTGGTTGTGACCATATTTTTTTTTCTAGCTATTAATACAATTTACGTTAGATTAGAGAGTGATTCAAAAGGGCCGCGGATCAATATAAAAAAGTAAGGAAAAGATTAGTATAGGGAGTATTCATTTGAACTCCGAAAGTTCGTAGGGTTTTATTTAGGCTATCTCCAACCACACTCCATTTTAAACCTCTATATTATAGTTTAAAATATAATCTTTTCAACTTTTGAAACTCCAAAATTTATCATCTCCAACCATAAAGCTCTAATATGGAGTAAAAATATATATTATTATAAAAAATTAAATAATTATTATAATTAAATATAGTATATTAGTAAGAGTAATATTAATATTGAACTCAAATGAAAGGATTTTTTAAATCCTTTACAATAATATATTTTTTATTATTTAAAAAATAAAATAAAATAAAATAATTCATCTATAATTAAAATTAGAGTTAAAATTTAATGTAATAATTATGTTATGATTGAAAAAAGTGTATTTGGAGTTCCATAAAGTGAATGTCATATATGAAGTAGCCTATTTATTAAATATATTAAAGCTCCAAAAACTTTATTGGAAAGTGAGAAATAGAGGTTTGGTTGGAGAGGATTTGTATTATATTGAGGCTTGATTGGAGATAGCCTTAGACTCTCATTCATTTGAACTCTCCGGTATGATTAAATAATCATATTTAGGCGCATGTATATCAATTACAATGATGTGTACTCAGTGGCAGTGGCGGAGCCAGGAGTTAAACTTTGGTAAGACACTGCAGTTTCGTAGTTAAAATTCGGCAGAATCTCTCTAAAATACGGATAAATCCAAATATTATAACCCATTTTCTACGCAAAATACACTATATTCATCATATATCAAACACAATTGTATTCATTAAATACTAAACAAAATACATTCAACATAATTGTATTTATACTACATCCTATTGTTATCTATGAATCATATCACTCCAACACTGAATAAATCTCTCCTTTTCTAATTTCTGTTTCCATTAGAATATTTAAACCCTTATTTTAAACTTATCAGTAACAATACATAAACATAATATATATGAAAATAGGGGCGAATACAAGAGACAAAAGAAACCGGTGACGATAGAACGGTGACGTTAAAATGGAACGTTGCTACCAAATACAATAACAATGTGAATATAGCAGAAAGAGAATTTGTAAGATTTTATGGTGTGATTTAATTTGTTCACCTTTAAAAATTATGATTTGGTAATTTTTTAATAATTTATTTCTTTCAACACTTCAAAACGATGTCATATTTTTTAAAAGTAAAACTAAACCAAACAATGTCGTTTTGGACCATAAATAAACAGAATCATCTTATTCCCTTGTCTTCCATTTACACTACTGTAACTTCAACATCAACATCAATGGTGCTAATCCTTGGTGAGGCGCCACCAAACACTTTTTAAAAAACTTTCCGGTCATCGGTAGAGCACGTGCCCCACAGACCTCTCATTGTCTCTGCCACTGTGTGTACTATATGGTATGGTATTGACATGTTAGCAAACCATCATAAAATAATTATAATGGGTGGGTGTCTGCCTCTCTCTTCCTCTTTCTTCTCCGAGTGCCATGGATTGTCATTGTTAAACTCTCGTAACATCTCTTTCCACATTAGTATCATATTATCCACTTCGTATAAAAGTCTAAGACTGCACGAATTTATTATTTGGTACCATCCAAAAAGTCTCATCCTAATGATGTCCTGTAGATACTGTATATATACAAGGCAATATCCCCTTATATTATCGATGTGATAGAGTTAGAAACCCCATTACTTATCCCATCTAGATATGTGGTATCTCGAATATGCATTTACGATAATTCTTATTTGTCAATGTTTGTTTAAATTATCGATGAATTTTTTTTTTGTTAGAAAAATCTATTATCAACTAATGCAAAGTAGAAAGTGATTCAGGTCATATTCCAAGTGGTACTCTTAGTATGAGTGAGATTGTCAAATCAAGAGTTAGACTAAATCGCAAGAGAAAAAAAAATATTTTTCATTACAATATAATAGTTTTAGATATGTTCCATATCCGTAAAACTTTTATCTCATTCTATCCTCGAACAAATATCAATATAAGCTTAATGTATGAAATGAAGTTTATATTATTACCCGAGTTTAAGAATTAGTTGATCTTTATAAATGAAACTTGATAATTGAGATCGTATGAATTCAAAAAAAAAAAAATTCATTAGTCAATAAGTGGCAGTAGGAATGGATAGAGTACAAAGAAACTATTCGTATTATTTACTTTTTTTTAAATCGTAAATCACCTTATTTAAATTGTAGATGTCTCTCTCAATTTAAATTAGTTTTCAATTCCAAAATATTTGTAGGTCGAGCACACTTAATTTTAGAGTTTCAAAATACTAGATATTTGAAAAATAATATGCACACCGGTAATGTAATACAAGTAGTTACTTCAAACTTTTTAACCTTTATCTATATATTTTATCAATCCGGGATATTACAATTCATCATCTTTAGGATACTATGTTTTCGTTATTACTTTGCTCTTAATTATTGTTTCCAAAATATTTCCCTTGCTAGGAGATCTTGGGATCTCTAATCACACGCACAATTCGTAGTTGTAGTGTAAACATTTTTTTAATCATCAGGTTATACTTTCTCTCGTGCAAAAGTTGTCATCAGCGGTAGACTATTCGTTTCAAAAAATTCATTATCCATTTCAGTGATGTTCTAGTAGACAAGTAGTCCACAACCCACTATGTAATTTTTCGGTGTATTTTATTCTCACTCGTATACTTTAAAAGAAAAACTTTCACATGTGCAATTTGAAATTTTCTTTAAATTAACATGTTTAATTTTGAAGTTATGAAATTTTAAACTCTCACAAATCAATATAATATTGGTTATTTATTATGGACAAATTTTAATTTGTAGGGATTTTTAAAAATAGTTATTTCTAAAAAACATCATTTTTTTTTTTCAAATGTTGAACTCCCAATTTTGAAAAGTTTTACAAAATCACCCCAAAATCAAAACTGCTAGTGGTTTGGTATTTTTTGTGAGTGGCTTTGGTGTTGTATTTGTAATTTTGATTTTAGGTAATTTCTAAATTTCCAAATTAAAACATATAAAATTTCAAAATCATTCATACAACACCAAAACCACTCAGAAGAATATCAAAACTATGGGTGATTTTGACTTTGGAGATAATTTTATAAACTTTTTTAGAACTGAAAATTTAAAGTGAACGTTTTGAAGATTTTTTTTTTTTTTTTTAAATAACCTTTTTGAAAACATCAATAACAAGATGCACATATAAAATTGTAAGATCTTGAAACTTTTCTACCTTTGATTGCTTTTATTGTCTACTAATATAAATAGTAAAAAAAAAATATATAACTTAAATGAATCAATCAGATATGTAATCAAATAATTGTAATGAGATAACTCCTATATTTTTTAATACCATGTTCCTTTTTTTTTTTTTAAAAAAGAATTAATTAGTTTTATATTTTTAAAGTAAAATAATTTATTTTTCCAAACAAAATAAAATTATTACAGATAAAAAAATGGTTTATGTATTTAATGGAGCTAACTTCACAGTCTTTAACGAGAAGAACTGCAACGTGAAAAATTCGAGGAAAAATGAAGAGAACAACATAATAAACGTGAAATGTGAACGCAATCTCTTACGGTCAATACCTTCACGAGACGAATTTATTAGAGATGACAACAACACTACACTAGCATTTGACGGTCTGTGAAGGACACGTGTCAGTTAGTCAAGTTGTCAACACGAGACGTGGCGGCATGCCACTGGTTCAACACCATTGATTGATGAGCACATACGTCACAAGCACAGTATCCACTGTAAAATTTTCTCAACAAAGATTAAAAAAAAAATCACGAAATAAAATAAGGCAACTTGACGAGATGGGCCTGTGAGATAACCAAGCCCTTCTGTGGTGGCTATATATTCCCACCCTATCTCCACTTCCATCAACACAAAAGTGAGCTTGAGAGACCAAACACATTCAAACACAAGAGAGATTGAGAGAGAGAGAGAGAGAGAGAGAGATCTGTGAGGATCTAAGAGCGTTCTGATTTAAAGCTTTTCCCTTTTAATTAATCCCCCCCTCTGTTAATCCCCGCTTCTCTGTATCCCTTTCTGTTAATCATCTGTCTTTCAAAAAAAAATCTGATTTTTTGGGTTTGTTTTCGAAACTAAATTGGCTAAAAAGCAAACTTAGAGAAGGATTTCTCGAAAGCCAGGTGTTTTCAGAATCGAGATCCAGGTGTTTTTTATTTTACAAGATTAATTTCTAATCTTTTCTTAGATTTTTCATTTTTTTTTTGTTGGTTTAGTTGAATCGGCTTGAAGGGTACTTTTTGATCCCTTGGAGTTGATATTAGGTTTTGAATTGAAGGGGTTGTGTATTATAGACCTCTTTGATTGATCTATTTTCAGATCCCTGTTGTCTTTAATTTTAACAAAGAAGCAGGTTTCATCTTTTGTTTTGTTTAGAAATGGCAGCTACAATGGAATTCTACAGTAGCAGCAGAGCAGGAGTTCAACCAGATCTATTTGGTGGTGGTGAACTCATGGAAGCACTTGAACCTTTTATGAAGAGTGCTTCTTCTCCTTCTTCTTCTTCATCATCTCCTCAACTCCCTTCTACTTCTTACAGCAACTACATATCCTTCTCTCCCTCTCCAGATCAACCCGCTCAAACCGGTTTTTACCCGGAAGCTTGCTCAACATCGTCGGCCCAATTCTTTTCCAACGGGTTTTCGACTCAAGACTCCTTCTTTGGTCTTCAGCAGCTACCGGGTTCCGATATCGGGTTGAATGGTCTTACCCCTTTCCAGATCCAGCAGATCCAGGCCCAGATCCAGCTCCAAAACCAGAGCCAGACCCAACTCTACTGGCAACAGCAGCAGCAGAATCGCAACCAGGCTCTCAGCTTCCTTTCTCCAAAGCCTGTCCCGATGAAGCAAGTGGGCTGTCCTCCCAAACCCACCAAGCTCTACAGAGGAGTCAGACAGCGACATTGGGGCAAATGGGTCGCGGAGATCCGGCTTCCTAAGAACCGTACCCGACTCTGGCTCGGCACTTTCGACACAGCTGAAGAAGCCGCCTTGGCTTATGACAAAGCCGCTTACAAGCTCCGCGGCGACTTCGCTCGTCTCAATTTCCCCAACCTCCGCCACAACGGCTCTCACATCGGCGGTGAATTCGGCGAGTACAAGCCTCTCCACTCCTCAGTTGATGCGAAACTCGCTGCTATTTGTGAAAGCCTAGCCGAGTCGCAGAAACAGGGGAAGAAGGAGAAACAGAGTACCGCCGAAAGGAAACGCCAGCGGGTGTCGGCACCTGTTGAGGAGCCGAAACAAGCAGAAGCCGCTGCTGTGAGCGAAGTGGATAAAGAAAACAGCGTCGTGAAGGTAGAAAGCTCGAGTTGTAGTGATGGATCGGCTGGTTCTTCCCCGTTGTCGGATTTGACGTTTCAGGACATGACAGAACCGTCTTGGGATGTCGCTTCCGAGAATTTCATGTTGCAGAAGTACCCATCTTATGAGATCGATTGGGCTACTATTTTATCTTAAGTTAAAATTTGTCTATGTTGTAAGTCTTGTACTTGGGTTAGAGTCTATCATGTTTATGTTTAGGACTTTTGTTTAGTTGTTGGTGCTCTGCAGTCTCAAGTTTTTGGTAGTTGCAGAGCCAAATCGGTCTTATATCAGTCAATAGGTCATGTAAATGTCCACCCTTGGTCTCAGCTGGGTTTTTGTCAAGCTGATTCCTTTATATTATTATATGTATGTTTTCTGTTTATATATCCATCAGTCTTGTATTATCTTTATCTTAATTGCAGTAATGTTATTTATGTTTGTGTTAAGTATTCTTCTGATCTCTCTCTGTTTGATAGTGCTTGGATTATTATCTTGAATCTTAACGTGATAACGTTTTAAAATGGGTCGGTTAGAAGAAATTGTGGATTCCATTGCATGGCTGAATTGAATAAACTTGGATATTGTGTGATTCAATCTTAAAATATCAGCAAGAACTGTGGTGTGTGGACAGAATCAATGCGCAATCTTAAGTGGGTACTTTTTGTTGATTATGTGTAAGCTTCTATGATGGAGAGAGGCCGATAAAGTGGTAGAATGATCTCCTCATGCCGAGAAAGCTATCATGTCCAGTGACTATCTTTTTGTGGAAACAAGGAAAGTGAATGTGAATCCGAAGCATGGCTTTATGATATATTGTGAGTCACGCGTAGCGTAGGGTAGTGCTGTTTTTGATCTCAATAACTTCACTTTCTTTCTGTTACTTTTTGAACCCTTTACCTAAACCAAACAGAAGACAGTAAAACATGACAGTAAATCAAAGGTCTTTCATACATGACATTTTTGATATCCTTATCATTAGTGGATGGAGTAGGTAAGTGGGTACCACTGGTTCTAGGACATTACAAATCGGCCTAATAAAAATCATTAAATAGGCATGTGGTGAGTACTGAGCTCACAGACTGCAATAAACAAGATGCACATGCATATCGTCGTTTCTTTTGTGGTGAAAAACGTTGTCCATTACATTGTTGTTGGTGAACTTCAAAACTTGAAATTGTTTATGGTAGAGGTTCATTGAATCTTCTGTACAAAGGACAAAAGTTCTGGAAAGCCGTGAAACTATAAAGAAAACCATGGGCTCCAAAAATCTGTTGGCTCTACTGTTAAACCTGCATAATGCATGTAATATAGTTTAAGCACCGAACCTATTGATTTTCTTGTGGGTAACATATTAGATTCGAATTTTATCATAAAGTTTAGGTTTTACAGAAGGGACAAAATTTTAGTGGGTAGGATTAGATGTTTTATTTCATGTTATAACACAAATTGACAAATTGGATTCTGTTCAATGACTTTTTTTCTTTCTTTTTAAAGAATAATTTTAAATTTGTCACAAACTTCAAAGTATATGAATGAATACCACTAGCGTCTGTATTTGAAATCAATTCCAGAATGTTACCACCCACTTGCATAACTTCCACACTCTTCAGATATCCCCATTAGTTTACTTGATACGCTTGCAACTGACTTTATTGTTTGTCGAGATTGATCGAAGATCATGACATTTTAAAGTGTTAATACTAGTATATTGAGTTATATTCCCATTAAGCTTCGTATACACATCTATGGCCTGAACAGCAACTAGAAGAAAGAAAGAATACATGTTTTTGTATATTTGTCAACATTGCACCGCCTATTATGGAATGATGACATCTTTTAAATTAATTTATAGTTAAGATATAGATGAAACCTCTGTAGAATTAAAAAAAAAAAAAAAAAAGGTTTTATTTTGTTAGAAATGTTGAGAGAATTCTAGAGAACTGATTGATAATGTTGTGTCATATATACAGGACTGCAAGAGAGAAAATCGCCCACCTCCCAACAAAAGCAGAATCCGGTACACATCTTTTCATTATATTATATTATAATTTCTTCGCAAAATAGCATACACATCAGACAACCAAGGTTGGCGACCAACACTTTTTATCTATCCTATTCCTAACCCAAAAAGAGAATCGAAAAGGCCAACATTCACTGCCATCGTATCGAATTCATAAGATTTTGCTCACAAACAAACATCTGTTCAAATTCAAATAGGATATCCTGATCAATTTATGGGTTCAAACAGCTAAGATTTTACAGGATGCTTTTCATTGGTGAACTGATATAATGAAACTTCAAACGATTACATTCAAAGCCAACAAGCACCATGCATTAAGAGATTCAACGCAGGAACCAAATAAAATAAAAGTACAAGGTGAATCCAGATTAAAAAATATTTATATCTATACGACTCCAATAATAAACTTACACAAGACTGTCTATCTCTGATGTAAACTATACTCACCTCAAAAGTTCAGTAAGTTCTCCAGCAAAACTTTTCTTTTAGACAGGTTGACGAAACTTACAGTTAAAAGAGAATTAGATACACAACCTCGACATACAAAATCAATTTTGACAAATTAGTCTTAATTCAGATACCCAACAGAACCTTCTTCCTCATCAGCAGATGCTCACCAAACCAACAGGTAGAGTTCCGTTTGCATTTGTTTTTCCATTTTTCCCCCTCCCAGAAGCCAGCTAACTGTTAAAACGTACACAATAACTTCTGCAACTGGAGATTTGATCAACTAAATTTACCGATTTCCATCTTCTTTTTTATTGCCTTTTGTCCATGGTATATAAATGAATCTAATATTCCTGAAACAGTGAAGACACCTGCAAAAAGATTGAAATGTTCCGTTACTCATCCATCTTCTTATGTGTCAGCTAGGGCTACAACAGAATGTGGTTTAGTTAAATTTTACAGTAGACTAATTACTATTGTATAATTCCTTGGCCATTTCGATCCTACTTCCATCTTCTTTTGTTTCAGTTATAAAATAGGATTTGACAATTACCTCCAACTATAGCACAAACATTTGTCAAGAAGTGCAAGAATGATATATGTTCCTCTGCGAATGTCACCTGCAACAGAACCAACCACATGAGGTAAAGGAAGGCTATAGAGTAAGAGAAACAACCATATTCTGCAGGTCACCAAAGTGAAGAATCACTGTAAGAACTAGCAGCAAATTTATATGCCCTGGTAACCCACCTTGATTGGGGAAAGATCATAAAAGAAAAAGACTCCTGGAAGGGTCTGAAGACGACCGACATCTGCATTCCTGAAATGTTCGGTCACAGAGAACTGCCAGAAGCATATTTTATCATAGTCAGATCCTGGGGAGTACAAGATGAATATTAAAAACTGGAGACTAGCAGAATCTGACATACCTGATTTGATTGGATGGTGCGGCCATGCACATCTGTGTAAACAGTAGGTACAACCTACAAAATAAAAGGAAGATTACTGTCAAGAAAGCCTCATAGACACTAGTTATATATATATATATATATATATATATATATATATATAGTCACTGAACACTGTGATGGCGAGTGGAAGACGTTAAAGCTTATTCAAATGGTTCAAAAAGATAAATGCGAGGAAGTCAAAGCTTCAAGACAAAGAACCGGAATCAGTCTCCAAGATAATCTACACTTTTTTTGAGCATGTGACAGGCTAGAACTTGTAGATGAAATAGGACTTAAGACTCCAAACTTCTTTGGCCACCAAACTAAGCAATTCCAAACGGATCAAGAAGTTTGAATGAGCAGCAATCTATAGCTCCACCACTGAAGTGGCACAGGATTGGCATTTTGTGATAATAGAACTACATGCAAGAGACTATTTTAATATGATTAATGCTTTTTGACATATCTTCTATCCTAACAATCTTATTCCCACCAAGAAATTTGATATAATTGATTTCACCACCTAAAATATATAACCTCGTTACAGATTAGGTTATATCCAAATATGTCAATCTAATTAAATGTAGCCCCAAATCTCAGGTCATTAATCTTAATTTCTATGCACCTTACCCATCAATTGAATCCCTCTTTAACTTTGACCACCAGACAGCCTCAATATCCATTTTTCAAGAATTTAATAACTCCAAGACCTAGCTTCATGATTTTAAAGGTTAAGATACACTGCAAGCATGAGCAACAGCCAGGTTGATATAGGAAGATAAATCAACGCCACTGCTCACATAAATTCAAGATATGGATACAGTGAACTCATCAAATGTATAATAATGTGTCGTAACAGTTGGAATTGGATAGTGTCTTTGTCTCATGTATAGAAGTAAATTAAGGA
Source organism: Cardiospermum halicacabum (assembly GCA_031304145.1). Classification (NCBI taxonomy): domain Eukaryota; kingdom Viridiplantae; phylum Streptophyta; class Magnoliopsida; order Sapindales; family Sapindaceae; genus Cardiospermum; species Cardiospermum halicacabum. The sequence goes on from CM062394.1 coordinate 4,313,013, forward strand.
TAGCAATAAAGAAGGTTATAAAGCAAAGGACTTTTCAGTTAGAACTCTCAAGATTAGCCTAAAAATCAAGATAATGTTAGCGGTCATTTGAATTAGATAAGGATAAACATTCAAGAGATGTCCATGTAGAACCTGGAAATAAAATTTTACTTCTGTTAGTTTTCTTCCTTACTGCTCATTCCGACAAAATACAGACACCCAGTCTCTAAGTCATTTCTTTGCATGTCTTCTTTCACACACAGACAGATATAGAGAGAAATAAAACCTAAGCAGACAGAATAATTGATGAATTGTTTGTCTTTTCAGGCAGGAAATTCCTTAATCAAGGAGAAACAAAATTAGAAGATTGTAATTTCATAATCCAGACACTAGGGTATTGGAATATAAATAATTCCTTCAGCTCCCACAACCGAACTATGGTAAAAAAGAAAAAGAAAAAGAGAGAATTTATAGAGGCAATTACTCATAAGCTTTACCTTGATAAAGTATTGATACATCCCACTTGGTGTTTCCTGTGTCCATTGCACGCTAGAATTCAATAAACATGTGCATGAGAAATACTGGTGAATGAGAACAAATATATAAAATACACAATCTGTAAAATTTAAATTATTCGAAGCTAAAATTATAGCAGCAAATTATGTAAGACTACCTGTCAAGAGGATTCACGACACCAGGAAAATGTTCGCCGAAAGCTAATTTATTGATTGTGTGACTTATCTGCAGGAATATTATAAATTAATTATTGTGCAAATATAACTGCCCATACAGCAAGGATGAGAAAGGAAATTCAAGGATCAGAATTTATAAGTACGAAAAAACTAAAATAAAATATTTCTTACGTTAAAACTATCTTTTTGAAACGCCAATAAGTCATGTACATGAACACCAGATTGATGAAAGCTTTTCCCAGGTGCAAAATGGAAGTTCCCAGCAACCTTGTTAACTTCCAGAAAACCATACACATTACATCCTTCACCTTCTTCTTCTTTTATTCTTTGTAAAAATCCTTCTCTCTTGCACTGTTTGATAGCAAAGGATAGAGTGTTGAGAGATTTTTTTATTTGGGTTAAGCATATTATAATTCAACTTTAATCTATGATTTATAAATGTCAGAGAACATTATCCAACTCTAATATAAAATTCCGTGTTCTATGTCCAAATAGTAGCACAGCCAAACAGAATAATATCGAATTCTAGTGATGCAGTTATACAAGCTGTACAAATAGCCTTTTCGACTTCCTGGCACTGACATGGCACCAGCAATCACCTCCAGTGTTCCCTAAAAACAAATACTAGTTGGGTTGTCCCACTAAAATGCTGAACTATGCATGGAGTAACTACTCAGAAATGCCAGGTACAAGCTGCTGACATGTAATTGTATCACAAGCAGAAGCACGCGAACATGGTACATCCCCAAAAAATGGAATAGATAGGTACTGGGACCTTATCAAAATAACTATAAGTCCAAAATCCCAAACTAAGCAGTGTCCATACAAGTGAATCGAGATATATATTTGTCAAAGCAGAAACATTTACATTTTTCAGTATACTAAAATGTTATGTGAAAGTCAGGAGAAGAAAACCCAAATTACTCATGGAGAAGGATCATCATCTTTCCAAATGTAGTTAAGTATTCAACAGCCTGGCCATTCTAACATTAAACATAATACATAAATGTGTGTGTTTATGTGTATGTACATGTATACTGCATATGTATATACACACAGAATTGAGCAAAATAACAATTAAATTACAAACCACTTTAGTTTCCACAAGAACCTCATTACTATAGTAAGATAATTACTGAAAATGAAAGTGGTTTGATCTTTATTCCAAGTCAGATTGAATCCGAAACAATTATAAATTAATTTAGTAAAAGTGGGAAAAAAGAATCCAATCCATTCAACCAGTAATGTATGTTGACAAAAATGTGTTATCTGAGGCAGGTTGGTTACCAGATGACAAAAACAAGTAATTTACCATTCCACAAGAAGACAGATAAAATCAGTCAACCAAAATTATTAGCAAAAACATCTTATGCACCAAAGAAATTTTGATTATTAGTCAAGAAAGCAGCATGGAAGACAATCAGAGAGAACTCTTTCAGCTAGTCAAAAAAATTGGAAGTACATCACACATCCACTTCAAAAGATATAAAATGATAAAAGTTCAGTAATAATGTAATTCATTGCAGATTAGTCTCTTTGTGCTAGCGAAAAATAAAACAGACCCATGAGATCTCAAACTACAAACCTGATCAATCAAATCAGGATTTGATAGTGCCCAACCTTTCTTTCGATATGCTTCACGGACCTCCTCACAGGAATTACAACATTCCTCATCTGACTGCAGGTAAAAACAATAAAGATAAATTATCCATGAAAAATAATAAGCAATTAATTAATAACATAAAGATCAACAATAACATGAATTTAACTGTGAGGAGACAATTAAAACTTTCAAATGAACCCCTCAAAACAATAACAACTCAACATTTCCTACTCAGTTTTCATCTGAAACAAGTTTTCAGTGGAGAATATAATGTAAAACATATATAGCTTATAGCCATAACAAGAAAGCAGTTAATCAAAAAACCTTTCCTGTTTATGGTTACAAAATAATTGACCATTACTTCCTACAAACAATGAGACCCAATTACTCACTGGGAAAATATACAGAGCTTACCGCTTCTGCACCAAAACAGGAACCACAATATGTTTCATTGTGTTCCAGCCTGCCTCCATGTTTTTGCAAAGGTTTTTCAATCTGTTCATTCAGAAAACAAGAATCAGCAAACAGAAAGAGAAAGCATAAAGCCCCAGATTTAATAAGGAAATAACTTAATATGGGACTGTCCGCAATGTCTACAACAATTGAAATGCAACAGATTCAACTAAGCTTATGTCATCATCAACCAATTCATCCTAGAAGCTTCTTTCTTTACCTATCAGCTGTCATATAAGAAGGGGAAAAAACAAAAGTAAAAAAAGAAAAAGTGCTCTGTAAATTCCTAACACATTGACATAAAAGCTTAAGTAATTCTTTCTAAAACAGAATAAGAAAGTAGATGGGACTTAAGGGGCAAAGATGGATCACGAGAAATAAAGTTCAGAAATTCCAAACCTTCGGGGCACCAATCCCATCCTGCCTTGATTCTATAACATTGCCTTGAGTATCTAATCTTTTCTTGAAAATGTCATGTTTCTGCATGTGGATATATCGAAATGTCAATGATTGCGGAAAGGGGAAAAAAAAGTTGCAAAAAGAAGAAGAGAGAGAAGCAGACAAAAAACAATTTCAAGTTCAGAACTAGGGTTCATAGGAAATCAAAATTCAAGGTGATACATACTACATCAAGGTGTTGCTCCCCACTGATGTCCATCGCATCAAGACTGAGTATAGAACATGGAAGAGCAGGAAACGTGACATCAAACTGAGAAGTTAAGGCATAACAGAACGGCACAAATCAGTTATGTTTACAAAATGTGAAACTAAAGTACTGTTTCATTATCCTGGTCAGCAAAATTTACAAAACTAGTATCGGAAATTCGAAACAGCTAGAAACAGCTAGCGAAATTACATTGATGCGAAGAGTTTCTCCTCTTGAAGTGTCTACCACAAGCTTTGTTTCAGTGACAGCATGGAGATATAAACCTGCAACCGAGAAACAAAAATTGTTGTAGAAGAAAGGTAAACAATAGTCCCTTGTCAAAATTACTTACGAACATACATACACCATACTTTGGCAGGAATTTATACATAATACTTGAATGAATAACTTATCCTGTACAACCTACCATTCTACTGAACATAATCAATCAAAACAACCAACTCTCAAGCCATACCAAAGACGTTGCCACATTATCTACCAGACAAAGCTTCATTTCTTCGACTATCCACAATTTATCATAGGTTAAACTAAGACGAATGTAGAATACAAAGCCAAATCTCCAATTTTAGTTGTCATCATAGCAGTTCATTATTTATCAAATTCTATTCAGGCAACGCTACAGCATCGCTAACATTGGTAGGCGCGAATCATTATCTAGATTCTAGAATGAGACGAAGAAGTCAACCATCTAAACATAAGATAGATCGAAAAATGAAAAAGAGGACATACGGAGCTCGGAGAAGAAGAGCAAGAGCATGACGACAGAGGATATAAGGGTGATGACGCCACCGGAAAGCGTACGGCTGTAGAAATCTTCATTGATTTTAGGATACGCATCCAAATTCCTCAACCTGTTCATGATACCGTCCATGCGCTTGATCGATTTCTTCTTCTTCGATACTCCTTTGTTTTATTTTGCGTAAATTTATAACTTAACTAATCTAATCTAATCTAATCTAATCTACAGATGAATCATACAAGAATAGAACACCTCGAAATTAGTAGGACAATTTGATCTGCGACTCTCAACGAGGCGTTAAAGATATTGGATACCTAAAACTACGCTGTATATTTTTATTTTCGGTTTTTATTTTCTTGTGTTGTATTTCTCGTCTTTTCTTTTCTACCACAGCACAATGGATGGATGGACTCCGAATGCAAGCGCCCTTCTTTTGCAATCGAGGGCTCTCATTATACTTAATGCCTCAGATTTTTTATTTTTTATTTTTAAATTAATTTATTATTTTATAAATAAATAAAAATACTCATACATCCCACTAGTTTCCAACTGATAATTTTTAAAATCCAAACTCCCCTTTATGTCAATTATGCCGTCTTATAAGATCGAGCGGGCCGAAAAAGCCCAATTTACAAAATGGGTAGACTTTGCAGTTCAATTATACCCACCAAATTTTTGATCCATCAAGTGCTATAGTTCAAACAAAACATTAGGCTTAAGTCCGATCGTTTGCACCTTGACGGAGATTGGGCTTTGAAGCCCAACTATGAAATTTTGTGAAATGTGGGTCCAGAAAGCCTTGTGCTAGGTCAAGAACTTAACCATTTCACGTGGACTACTTAATTGGGCTATAACTACACCGTCAATGAGCCCATTAAGAAACCCCAAATCAATTCAGTCAAGCTACGTCGATGTGGTGGTGACTATTTACTATTATATGAAGTTTACAATCCACTTTAGATTTTTTTTTTCAAAATTTAATTTAAGATGATGAAATCCGATTTCAAAAAGTATTGAAGACGTTTTATTGAGGAAAATTTCTTGAAGCAAAGTATTGAGTTCCAAATTTGAGTCCATTTTTCCATTCAGAGGTGGTGGTCTATGACAGCATGCACGTCTCAAATGAGCACGTGGATAGAATGCTGTGGAATTGTATTTGGAAGTGGGTGGTCTGCAACGGATCAAAATATTCACATGGCTCCTTTCCAATAACAATGGGTATTGACAAATTTAGAGCGAACCAGCATCACCTCTCGATCGTGACCATTGCGAGGTGTGTAACACACTGGACGAAACTAGCGTACATTTATTGTGAGATTGCGGCTTTAATTCGACGGTTTAAGAAAGATTAGTTATATTTGAGTAAAAGAGTGTAATTTTACGCTATTTTCTCTTCCATAACTTCAAGGAAAAAATATAGAATTAACGGAGAATGTATCATTTAGATTTGCAATTTGGTTTATCGCGAAAGACAAAATAAAACTGTTATAGTGAGGAAGGAAAGAAACCGGCTTTTATAATCGATTTATTGTGTGCTACTATTGTATAGTAGTCGTACTAAGCGGTGATCACGACAGTTTTATTGCCTCTTGAGTGAGGAAGTAGTAGCGTAAGTCTGTTATTAGTTTTATAGAGGTGTTTGATCGTTAAATGTGTTCAAACTGAATATCGACGCTTCATTATCGAATAGCTAAAGTATAATGTTGTTGGAAATTTTTATGCATTCAAATTCAAAGTATCAATATTCATTGCAACAAAAGTAACAAAATATATATCATGCACGAAAAACTTGAATCTAAGATTGTTTAGATTTTGATTCGGACGAAAAAATTTATATATCTCTTCGATTTTAGAATGCAGGTGCTGCTCGATTAAAACTACCACCCTTTATTTAGTCACACACTATCAGCAGAAATGGATAACAAGTTTCGAATATTTTAGGGTTTCTAAAAAATCTCATTTTCTCTCGGTCAGTTATTAATGATTTGATTAATATTATATATAGCACATTAACTCACTAAAAAAAAACATTTAAAAGCTGATTGTTAGCGGCCGACTCAAAATGGCGGGCTATTAATAAAGACCTTTAGCAAGGGGCCTCAAATTCTCAGATGCGAAAACCTATTAGCAGAAGACATTTTAAAGGCCAGCTACCAATTCTCTCAATTAATTGATAACTGGCATTTTAAATGTCGCTAAAAAATTTTGGCAGTTGACCCAAAAATGGGCAACTACCACTATTTTTAATTGTCGTAATAATTGTAGCCTATTCTAAAATTATTGGTGGCCGGTATAATTGGTGCCGACTACTAAAAACCTTCGACAACTAGTTTCGAAAAGGATGGATGCTAGAAACTTTCGGTAACGGGCCCTGGAAAGGCCAACTTCGGAGTTTGATTAGGGCAATTAGACCTTACTTTCTTTTCAAATTCCTCATTCCAGACTTTCTTAATTTTTTTCATTTTCTTCATAGGCATATATTTTTAATTTTATTTTGACTAATATTAAATACCAAAGTTTAATTCTCTACTATTAGTGACTTTGACTGCTCAACTTCGGAGCTTTGACGTAATTTTTATTTATTTTTTTAATCTTTTAATTTTTTCATTTGGTGAAAGTTAGTTTAAAATTGTTTAAGTTATGTTTTAGTATCTTATTATGACCAAATACTTGAAAAGTTGTGGTGAAAGTTAATGTTATATTACTTGCACTATAATGTTTAATTTTTTAAATTGTATAGGTAAGGTGAAGATTTTTCAAGTGAAAGTGAAGATGAAGAAGAAAAAGAAAAAGAAAAAGAAAAGGTGTGGTTGAAACTAGGTGAAAGTTAATTTTCTATACATGTATTAGTTTGTAATTGTTTTACCATTAGATTTGTTTAACATTTGTATATTTTAAATTAATATTAATGTGGTTATTGATTTAATTATTTGTTACTTAATTTATTTTTATTTTATAAATTTTTATATATAAATAATAATGAAAATTTGTGGTGATCATATTACATTTTATATAATAAATAAGATTACTCATAGAAATTTAGTGGCAGCTGCTAATGCCCTATTTATATGATTTAATTATTTAATATTATTATATAAATCATTATTTATTATTATTTGAAAAAATAAATATAATTTACATAATTGAAAATTCGTTTATTCTCTGCAAAAAAAAATAATTTTTTATTTAAATTAAAAAATTATAATTATAATATTTTTAGTATGAAATATAAAATTATATGACTTATTTATTTATTTATTTATTATTAGAAATAATAAATAAATTAAGGTTATTATTATTTGAATTATAGTTAATAGAAAATGGAAATATTTTTAAAATGAAATATAAAATTGTATAATTTATTTATTTTTATTATTATATCAAAAACTACTTAATTATTATTTGACACTCATAAATATAATTTATTTAATTTTAATTGTCTCATCCCGTATGGGAAGTTGTAAATTTACCTTTCTATTTATATTAAAAAATGAAATAATAATATTTTTAAAATAAAATATAAAATTATTTATATTTATTTATTATTATTATTGAATTAAAGAAATTATTTTATTATATAAATTCATAGTTTATTATTATTTAGATAATAGTAACTGTAATACAAATATATTTTAAAATGACAAAAAAAAATTGTATAATTTATTCATTTATTATTATATAAATAATTTTTTAAAATTATTTAAAAGTCATAAATATGACAATTATTTATATTCTCAATACCAATATCACAGACGTAAACAAACATAAGCAGTGCATATGTATAAACCCCACATACACATACTACTCAGTTTATAATCATAAAATGTGATCTCTACCTATAGATATGCATTTTTATTATATTCCATAGAGATCACAAACAATAAGAGATACAAAAGCAGCAGCACATTGTATTCTAATCTCAAGATTCGTCGAAACAAAGTGTATAATAAATATTAAAGGTACTGGTCAACTTGTAAAGGATATAGAATATATACATTTTAACATCACTTTAAATTGTTCAAGCTAACAAAGGAAATAAAACTCAGAACAAATCATCAAGATCTGTACTTTGTTTTTTATTTTCTTATGTGATCTCTGTTCAAATTCTTTGATCGATTTGTACATGGAATATATTATTATAGTGTTCAAATTTCATGTAAGTGCACAATTAGAGAAAATTTTGAGATTTATGGATACAGACAAAGAAAATCGAGTTGATAAATACACTTTGAAATTGGACTCATAAGATCTTCGTACTTTGATCAAATCAAATCTGAGAATTGTGTTTTGTAGTGTTTTTAAGGTAAAGTTTTTAAGTGCATTTTTCATAATAAGCACGTGATCACATTTTTAACTTTTGAACCCATCAGTTGTCTTAGTCACGATAAGGGTATAAATATCTAACGAAATCAATTGCAACCTGAATTCAAAATGAAACTGATTGACAATTCGGTGTAGAAGCATATTCTTGATAATCAGTTTTAATCAGAACTTTTGTTTTACTTCACTCATCATTTTTGTGTGGACCAAATGCACATATATTTCTCAAAATTCTGTTTAAAAAAGGAAAAAAGATATTAAAAAGAATAATTATTTTCTAATTTGTTTTTATACACATTTATATGTAACTTCATTGTTTGAAAGGGTTTTTGGCCTCAACTATCTCCAAATCTTAAATTATCTTCACTTGACCTTTTCCACTTATCTATTTCAAGTAACAAGCCCCACCTACTTAAGATTATTATAAGCTCGGTATTATGAGCCAAATTTATATTATTATGAATCAACCATCAATTTTGATGTTGACACATTAAAAAAAAAAGGTGATATATTTTACAAAATTGATTAAATTTGATTTGATTTAAGGCATATAGTGGGACTAGACAAGTGACACATACAAGACTATCTATACCTATATATACCCACTTTGACTATATCCATCGACGAATTATAGATAAAAGGAACTGTGAGAAAAGTTAAAATTTAATAAAGATGGATTAATGTGACATGCCCAATTATATAGGGTTCTATCTTGTCCAAACAAAGTGTAATTTCTAATATCAATAATGTCATTGACTGTTGAAGTGTGAAGATGTAACGTGCAATGATAATGTACTGGTTGAGTAGTAGTTGGTGCCTCAGCCACTAACACTAATATTTTAAAAATAAAATAAAGTGGCGATTTACTTTAAGGAGGATCCATAGGCCAAATATAATTAAGTGGAATATATTAATTTGTTAAATTGAAGCAATAATTATGTTTTCTACATAAACCTTGATTTTATCAAATTAAAAACGTTTAAAGTGAAGCTATGAAGATTATATGCAAAGAATTATACCTATTTATAAACAAATCCTCTAGTAGTCGTTTTTAGAATGGATGGTTTGTGATATGATATGATAATTATACTATAGTTTTCTACAATCTTCTTCCACTAGATATAGCCTAAAAAAGGTGGCAAAATCTTCCATAGACACCCCATTCGTTCATAGCCACCTTAAGTAGATCTATTATATATATGATTAGAGAGAAAAACCACATTATGTGTCTCAATTATGATTAGAACCATAGAATCTGTAAAAATGGCTTTTTGATGTAGATCTCTAGATTCATATATACTTATAAACCATCCATATCTAAGTATTATAATGTTTATGTAAATATAAATATCTCATATTAGTGAATATTGGAAGAATTGAGAAACTAAGATGCTTTGGTATAGAGGAAAGTTATAAAAAGCATATTATAAAATAACTAAGATTCTACTTTTTCATTGAGCACTAGTTATTTAAATAAATAAATAGAAGAGGAGGATATTCAGATTGAATTGAGTGGGTGAAGCACTAGCGTATAATGGAGATGAATCATTGCCATGGCAACATGACGTGTCAAAGTGGGTCCCGTGAAACAAGTGAAGTGGATGGTGGTTGTGACAGTTAATTCAGTTGGCAGTCGAAACCCATATACTTTCTATTTTGGGTAAAGTTTTCTATTTTCGAGTGGCTGTCTGGACGGTGGTACCATGTATGTCGGCGTTCAACAAACTGATGTTCACACGTGTGATTAAGTTGTCATGGTGAAAAACATATACTACTACTACATTTAATTTTAATATAGAATAGATCGTGAAACGAACTTGTTCAATATTGCATGTCGGTTTCAAAAAAAGAAAAAGACAATCGATACACAAGTTCTAGAAAGATTCTAAATATTTGCCTTCTGTAATGTAAATATTGTGAGTGAGTGGCATATATTTCGTATTAAATACAACTTTAGTTAGTTTGTTTGCCTAACTATCTTTTTTTTTTTTCTTTTTGACAATCTGTTTTCACATGGGATTTGGTATGGAGTCTCTGCCATCCGTTTTTGACCTTTTGATTCTCTCCTTCAATCTTCTTGAATTCAATATGATCACTATTATTATAGTTCAATTAACATGTGATTAATTTTATGTGGACGCGGTTGAATGGTTACAATTAGACTTAATAATATATTCCTTGGCTTTTTCACTTTTTATATAATTGTGTTGAGAAACTTCTACCACCTTTGTTATTTTGCTTTGACTTCTTGTTAGGAGGAATCGAACCGAAATATATGTTATGTTATTCAACTTACGGGACGGTGGTAAGGAAAAAAAAAAATATACCTACCACATGATCACAATTTATTATATCAAACAATTAAATTCTGAGTTTTCAATGATAATAAATGTGAATATAGTATTATGAAAAAAACTTTACTTTCTATTTTTAAAATTAAAATTAATGTGCAATTTGAATGTTTTTTCTAAAAATAAATAAATAAAATTTAATTTTAATCTTTTTAATATTGTTGTGTTACGAGGAAGAAAATACTGCATGGTATATTTTTGACTTCATTTTTATAATTTAAGGATGAATTCAGTAAAGATTTTATTAATGCCATAAAAATAGTCCATAAACATTATGACCATATGCCGTATATGACCGTATAAGTATAAATATGATCATTATATTAGTAATCGTAAAATTACATATTTTTATAGATATAAATGGATGCGCGCAGGAAAAAGTTGAAGTTATGGAGTGGATGAGCATGCACATATCCTTTTTATAACGTTAGATTTTACACTTAATATTAAATCGATAAAAAGATTTAAAATTTTTATAATAAACATTATATATATATATTAGTGATAGAGACTTTTGATTGATAAAATTAATAAAAATTATTATTATTGATATTAATATATATTTAATTTGAATATATATATAGGGTTATTTCCAAAAACACCACATTTCTTCAAACGTTTCATTTTAAACACTTAATTTTGAAAGTTTTGGAAAACCACCACCAAAATCAAATATATATATATATATATATATATATATATATATAGGGTTATTTCCAAAAACCACCTAATTTTTGAAACATTTTACTTCTGGCACCCGGTTTTGCAAACTTATACCAAACCACCCCCAAAACCACCCAAAATTAAAACCACTAGTGGTTTTGGTGAGGTGTATGTGGTTTTGGTGAGGTATAGGTGATTTTTGTGTTTTTAAGTGATTTTTGTGTGGTTTTACTAATTATTTAGTTTTAATAATTTTTAAATTTTCGATTTAATAATTTTAGTAAATTTTTAAATATTTTATCAAATAATTTAAATAATTTTTTTATAGTTTTAGAAAATTTTAATTTTTAATTCATTAACTTTAGTAATTTATAGTTTTAATTTCTTACTTTTATTTTTACTAAACTACAACTAGTATCAATAATTTGTAAAATTTTTAATTCTTTTATTTAATTAGCTGAATAATTTTAATAATTTTTATTTTCAACCTTTAATTTTTAATTCTATACATACAACCAAAAACTATCTAATTCAAATAGTTTTTAATGAAAAATTGAGTTTTATTTTTATATTTATTTTTCAAAAACAAAATAACTATTTAATATATCAATATTTTTTAATTATTTTTCAAATTTAAATATTTTTTATTTTTTGATATTTATTTTTAAGAACCTATAAAATTATAGTACAATAATAATATAAATTTTTTTAATAAATTTTCAAACATACTTATAATTAAATAATCTCTTACAGTAGGTTTTAGTAAATTAAAAAATAAAAATTTAAATAAAAAATTATTAAAGATAATTTAACCAAATATTTTTTAAAAATGATTAAATCTGCATAATAATTTTTTTTAATTTAGTAAATTTTAAAAATAAAAATTAAAACTAAAATTATTAAAAAAAAAACAAAACATTTAACAAATATTTAAAAAATATTAAACTATATAATAATTAATTTTAGTTTAGTAAAAATTTTTAAAAAATAAATATAATATATTTAAATCATTTAATAAAATATTTAAATTTTAGTTAAATTATCAAACAAAAATTTAATAATTATTAAAATTAAATAATTAGTAAAACCACTCAATCACACAAAAACCACTCACACCGCACCAAAACCACTAGTAGTTTTAATTTTGGATGGTTTTTGGGTGATTTGGTATAAGTTTACAAAATGAGGTGTCAGAAGTAAAATATTTGAAAATTTGGGTGATTTTTGGAAATAACCCTCTATATATATATATATATAAAAGGAGTGTGATGATACATAAATTAATGGACGAAAATGATGCAATGTGAAGAGGTTGAGAGACCACAAAGAGAATAAAACGCCATGAATAAATAAGCACGCAAGGAAACCTAATGAAGACAGGAATGCTTAAACGTCAAATATTATTATTATTATTATTTTTAAATTAAATTATATTAAAAATAAAGGGACAATAGAAATATGGCTGCTGGTTTTGGTATAAACAGCATGAGGTTAGGTCTAAAGCTGGTTGTTTTGAGTAATATTACAAGGGGCGGTCCAAAGCCTTTTGTTTAATTTCTTCTTGTTTCGGCTTTTTGCCCAATACACATTCTTAATGTATAGTCTAGTCATTGACAAAATTAGACCATCTTTGCCATTCCAGTTTCAGGTACCTTAATTTTATCAATCTCAAGTAAATATACTTAGATATTTTTGCTTGTTTCTGATGCCTATTTTACAAACATGTGGTATGGACATATACACTCGTATGTTACACAATTAATAAGTGTTAACCGAATTTATTCAATATATTGATTCCAGACAGTTGTTTGAACACATGCAATACAAGATCTCTCGAACCTAAACATGATCAATGTGACATGTGATGATTATTTATTAATATTGTCCCTCTCTATGCATAATTATTGCCCATTAGAATTTCATTTATTCATAATATTCATAATCATAAATCATCAACTATCATTGGTCATAAGTCTTGTCTACTGCTCTATACCCTATATAAAATTATCCGGTCTTTTTGCAAACTAAACCTCGGATTAACTCAACCCAATCTAATAAAGAAGACAAGTTGAATAAAATGTTACTACCAACTAGTCAAAGAACCTAAGAACAATCAAAATATAGTGAGATTTTTTCCCACTTGTGAGTAGTTTGTATTGTAAAGCATAGATGATTATGCAAAAAAATTCAAAAGCGAAAGTGGTCCTAATAGAAGGAATAATAAAAGTGAAGTTAAAAGACGAGAAAACCAGTGGTAGTTTCGTCAGTTAGTGCCGTGTTTTAAAAATTTAACCAAACACAACACTCACTCGTTAAACTTGTTTAGTGCGCGTGTATGTGATGTTTTTCTACTTTTTCAAGTGTTTATATATACTCCTCCAACCCCCACACTCTCTTCACAATCACAATCACAGTCACATTCACATATATTTCTCTCTCTCTTCTCTGTTTTCTCCATTTCTAATGACTAACCATAACATGATGATCTCCGACCCGAAATCAGTGATCGGTCTGAAAATTACATTGATGCTCTCCAACCACCTCCGTCGATCTCGTGACCCGCCTGCGACTAAAACCAACAAGTGGGTCGACTCCATGAGAGACTCTTCTCCGACTCGACACATGTCCCGTGACCAAACCTCTTGGATTGTAAGTCTTACTACTCTACTCTGCTTTTGTTCTCAACTAAATGTTTCCATTTATTGAAAACACACGTGCACGTGCAGGCACGTCATCCCTCTGCTTTGACAAAGTTTCAAGAAATAGCCAATGCTTCTAGAGGGAAAAAGATTGTAATGTTTCTTGATTATGATGGCACTCTAGCTCCTATTGTAGAAAATCCTGATCAAGCTTTTATGACTAATGAGGTTTGTTTAAATTTATTATATAAATTAGTTTATGTATATTGGTTTGTAGTTCACAATTAACATTACGATTAATATTTGTTTATAAATAGATGAGAGAAGCTGTGAGGGATGTTGCAAGATATTTTCCTACGGCTATAGTCACCGGAAGATGCAGAGACAAGGTACATTTATTTTTACTTATATATTATGTTCATAGTTTTTGTTTATATTTTATAGATGTTAATGTAATGAAATTATTTTCAGGTTTTTAGTTTTGTGAAACTAGCTGGACTTTATTATGCTGGAAGTCATGGTATGGACATTGAAGGACCTCCCAAAAAGCGTAAATACAAGAGGGTTAGTAGTATTATTTTATACTTTTTGTTTATTGTTTTCAAAATTAAATATTAAATTTATTTATTTAATTATTTTGGTTTTATATCAAACAGGGAAATGAAGCGGTTTTGTTTCAAGCAGCCAGTGAATACTTGCCCATGATAGATGAGGTATGTTTTAAAACCAAGTTTTCAATTTAAAAAAATTAATTTCTTTTTTTAACAATTTTTAAACTAACATTTTTTTTTTATTCAGGTATATAAAACTTTGTCAGAGAAAACAAAATCGATACCTGGAGCTCTGGTGGAAAACAACAAATTTTGTCTCTCTGTACACTTTCGATGTGTTGATGAAAAGGTATTATTTCATTATCAATATCAAAACCCCACTTCTTTTGGTACATTTTTTCTTTCCCATTATGCATATTAATAATAATATTTTTAATTTTATTTTTATTATTTACAGAGGTGGGCTGCTTTAGCTGAACAAGTTAAACTAGTACTAAATCAATATCCAAAGCTTAAACTTACTCAAGGAAGAAAGGTAGTTATTTACATAAACACATTTATATAAATCACTTGTTTTAATTATATTTTAATGAACAATAATTTTAATATTAAATTAATGTAACAGGTGTTGGAGATTCGACCCACAATTAAATGGGACAAGGGTAAAGCCCTTGAATTCTTGTTGGAGGCACTAGGTGATTGTTTATTTATTAATTTATTTTTAAATAATAAAAATATTAATAAATTTATTAAACTAATTATTGATTGGATTATCCTTCAGGTTATGCTCATTCAAAAGATGTGTTGCCCATATACATTGGAGATGATCGCACAGATGAAGATGCATTCAAAGTAAGTAATTAATTAATTATATAAATTAATATTAATTTTTTATACTCCATTGATGCTTATATTATATGATAATATTGAATAGGTTTTGCGCAATAGAGGGCAAGGATTTGGGATCTTGGTATCTAAAACTCCAAAAGAAACAAACGCATCTTATTCTCTTCAAGAACCATCGGAGGTATATAAACCTTATTTTACTACCACTTGTAATTAATTTAAGCATTGTTAAACAAATATTAATTTTAATTTAAATTTTTTTCAGGTGAAAGACTTTTTACGACGTCTAGTAGAATGGAAGCGAACATGTCTGCATCCTCGATACTAATAATTTAGTAATTATTGTAATTGTAAAAATAAAAATAATTTACCAGTCCATTAAAATGGACTCGAATATGTAATTTTCTAGTTCAGGAATTGAAATGATGAGGAGTTATTATTATAGTCTCTGAATTGAAAAATGTATAGAGAATCTATTCTCACTTTTTCCTACTTGAGTTGCATCTATACCATTATTATTAATTATTATGTTGTATGAAATTTGAGATGTGTTTTTCAAAGATGTTGAGAGAAGGTTTCCATAATAATGAAAAATAGGTTGTTGCCATGTTCATCACTCTCGTTTGTTTGTGCTTGAATGGTTGTTATCAAGCAGCTGGCAATTTGGCCATCTTAATATTTAATTTAAAATTGCAAATATAATTGTTTTGAAGATACATGACAACAATCGGAATAAAAAGTTGTATACATATGTGTACCAAGTTTCCTTTTTAAGATATCACTTTAAAAGTACACATGCTTTTGAAATATATATTAACATTAATATTAACCTTAATATTAAGGGCACGCACATATTTGTCCGTCCATGCCCATCTAATTTATAGTCATTATTCGTATCTATAATTTTATATATAATTATAAAAAATATGTTAGTAGTTTTTTTTATGAATATTTAAATTATTTTAATTTATATTTATAAAATTTAAAATTTTATAATAATTAATATATACTTGAATGAGCCATTCCAATCATTAATCTAAATTAGAATACTTACTTTCATAAACAACATTTTCAATTTATAAGAAAAATTATACTATCAACCAAAATAATTTTTTATTTGAATATAATCTCACAGCACAATTTGATAGTTATTAAAACAATTTAGCTAGTCAAGCAGTACTGCCAATACTTGTTGCTTGTCATTGCTATGTACTTATGTTTACAATTTATAATGGGCTTAATAATTATCTGACATTAATTAGAATGAGAATAATTATCAAGTTAAATGAATTGTACAATTGTACGGTTCATATAATTTTCGTTTCAACTATGACTTCAAATTCAAAGTTATCACATAGTCACTACCACCACCTTATACAAATAGTCATTTGGATAAAAATAAAACATGAATGAAATCTCACACACTTCTATATTGAACCAATAAAATCTTAAACAACATGACAAAATTATTGCCTACTAAATCTGATTTTGTTTCCAAGTATTAGTCAATCAGTATGATTATTTGACATTGATTACATTTAAAAAAAAAAAAAAATCTTATCCATCCAAACATGTCATTATATGTAAAACTTCCTTGCTCCTTTAGTCAAGAATGCTAATTATAACTCTTGAATTTTGGACCTATTGTTAAACCGAATTAACTGGATAACTACATATTTATTTGTTTCTTTTGTCTTCTATTCTCGAAATGAAAATGATGGTCATTGTAAAAAGAAAACGATATTCACTAAATACCATATATAAAATAATACAAACCTGATTCTATAAAACAAAACTTACTTCTAGATATTACATATATAATATAATGTGTTTATGCTATTAGAATTAAAGCAACCTATCATTAACAAACACACAGTTGGTACAATTTGACTAGATTAGATTAATCTAGTTCATAAAGAAATTGATTGAAAACAACTTGTAAGTACAGATTAACATGTCATAGTTCTAATATAATTCTTTTTTTTCTTAAAGTGCAAAGTGCCCTAACACAAACCTAGTGAATTCACATGACGATTCACTCTTTTCTCGAACCTTGTGTTAACTACTACTATTAAAATAAGTCACTAATAGAGAGCTAAATTCATACTACTACTATATACTGATAAGTTAATGAATTCTAATAATATAATGATAATTGAGACGATCCTTTAAAAGGGTTCATTGCCCACAAACCTAAACCATTGGGCAGTGAGATTTAATAGAGCCCACATTATAAGAGTAAATATTAAAAGGGAATCTAAAAGTTGGATTAAGGGAAAAAAAAATAAAATTATTTTCATAGAGTTAGGAGGGGAAAAAGAAATCCACTAAGAAGAATCTAATTATGGTTGAAAGAGGAGTTGGAATCCACCTTAAGATTTGAAGAAGACACCCAACATGCTTCCAACTCTTCTAACACTTCTCTCTACGTGTAAAGCTATTTGCCACTTACCATAATATAAACAATTTAATCATTGGTGCCCTAATCTCCATTTTCATAATAAACAATCTCATTAAACCAACAATTATTGGTCCTAAACCAACACTTCTCTCCACACCACAACCACACAACTTAACATTTTCCCATGATGAATTTTTATATTGATTGATTGAGATCCAAGCTTGTTCAGTATATATAAATAAAATATAGTACATGTAACACATCTGGTTCTCAAATACGTGTCGAGCTTTGGAAATGGTCCCTATCATAGAGGGTCGAGCTTTTTGTATATAATTTTGGTATGTATATATGATTCCCATGTGAGGGTATAGTCGATGACAGTGTTGTAGGGAGCAGATTTAATTGGTGTTTCATATTTTTGTATATATTGGATTTGGTGCTTGGATCGTACGCACCAATTATCAATATTTTAAATAATGTACATTCAATTAACCAATGTTAAGACAGTGTTAAGTGTATATATATATATATATATATATATATATATATATATATATATATATAAGGAGAGTTGTATTGTATGTTGTGTTTGATGGGCTGGCATTGCCTTGCAAATATAAAATGTTGGAATCTTTGAAAAGAGAGAGATGATTTAAGTATATAGTGGTGATGATACTTAATAATGACGAGTTGTACTAGTTGCTATTATTTACTAGCTTTGCTTTCTGATTTGTGGTGGGAGGACAAGAACAGTTTTATATTAGTTTTGTATTGGTGGTCACATATATTCTGCATTTGGGTGTTAGTAAAATCGATTCTATAAAAAAAAAAAATGTAGATGTTGGCCAATGTAATTCATGTACATTATGAGTTGGAGAGGCTAATCCATATCCAACAATGATTTTTTTAGTACTAGAGCAATCATTAGTTAAATAACTAGTTGGAGAGTTGTTTGTGTTTGTGATCGGGCCACCATTATTAATGAAATAAAAGTGAAGTAATTTAATCAATCAACCATCATCACCTTGTTGATGTTTTTCAAAAGAGATGTTAATGATAACTTTCTAATGCTTTATAATGCTTTAGAGCATATCATAATTAGAGGATATTTTCATTAACATCTACCCAAATCTATTTCACTTTTGAACATATAATGTTAAAAATTTTCCAAGTTGTTTATGTTTGCCAAAATTAGTATGTTTTTCAGGACCTACCATATCCAACTGAATTTCCATTCACTTCAAAATCTGCTTTTGTTTTGATTGGTTTTCTCTTAGTGTACCATTATTGTATTTCACTACTTCATATCAATTTGTCCAG
This sequence comes from Cardiospermum halicacabum, assembly GCA_031304145.1. Taxonomy (NCBI): domain Eukaryota; kingdom Viridiplantae; phylum Streptophyta; class Magnoliopsida; order Sapindales; family Sapindaceae; genus Cardiospermum; species Cardiospermum halicacabum. The sequence goes on from CM062394.1 coordinate 4,332,237, forward strand.
TATCCTCAAAATGGTAGTGGAAAACACATTGAATAAACGACAAGAAAATTTCCATTTACAAAAACCAAAACATTACTTAGTCGAATCAAATAGGAAATAGATTTCTATTGAGTGAAATAATAATTTCTATTTAATGAAAAAATCTAATAAAACAATAATATACAATGAGAAGAGAAGAGAACATAACCTAGTTAGAAATGCCATTTATGTAATTTGAAGGACTTGACGGATTTGACGTTAATGAAGCCAAAAAGAATGCCTAGAGCGAGTGCAAGAATGAGGAGAAAAATGAGAAAGAGAAGAAAACAACAAAACCACATGCAACAGCTCCCTTTGTTCTTCTGATTCTTCTTATCTTTGATCGGATTTTGATAGCGTTCGATGATCAATGCATTTTCAGGTGGCGGCACGCGGTATATTTGGTCTTTCGGGACTTTTATGATGAACGTCCCGGGCATGAAATCCTCCGATGGTGATGTTGTTGTTGTTGGATTGTTATTCTTCGGAGGTGGGACCCGCTCCTCCATGAGACGACGAGGAGCGGCGGTGGTGTCTTCTGTTGTGGTGGTGAATGGTGGTGTCTGTGGTTGTGGTCGTGGTGGTGAGTTTGCATGGGAGATTTTGATTATTTGGGACAATGGAAGGTTGAGAGCTGAAGCTTGCTATGTTTGTGTTGATTTTGAGGAAGGGCTATTTTTAGTTGGTTTTGTTTTCTTGGTCAGTTTTTGTTTGGACTTGGCCCAAGTTTTTATTTATTGGGCCTGGTTATTACTAATTGGTCTTCTTATTGGGCCTCCGACTACTGTTAGGGTTTTATTTTATTTTAAAAAAGAAACTATTAATTCTCTGTTCTCACTCTCTTCGTTCTTGTACACGCTGTCTGGACTCTTACACAGAGATCATCATCAGGTATTTTTTCTGGGTTTCTAATTTGTTTAGTTGAGTTCGATAGTTACGAAGCTGTTACATTTCTGATTAACAAGAAAATGTATATATGTATATATCATTTGTTGAAATATTGTTTCGATTTTAATGTTAATAGGTGTTAAATGGCTACTTCATCATGTTCGTCGTGTATTATGCAAAATGGGGTTTTCCTCCCCAAAGAGATATCAAGCCACGACACAATGTTGAAATGTGTTAATTTCACGCAATCAAGAAGTTTGGTGTCTAATCAGACTTTAAAGAATTGCAATTTGAAGAGTCGAACTAGGTGTTGTGCGGTGGAAGTAGATAAAAAGCATTCTTATGCAGTTGGGAATAAATTTCAACTTGATGATGTGATTGAAGCTCAACAGTTCGATCGTGATATTCTTAATGCTATATTTGAAGTTGCGAGAGAGATGGAGAGGATAGAAAAGAATTCAGCTGGTAGTCAGATACTTAAGGGGTATTTGATGGCTACTTTGTTTTATGAGCCTTCTACTAGAACCAGGCTTTCGTTCGAGTCTGCTATGAAGCGGCTAGGTGGGGAGGTTTTGACTACAGAAAATGCTAGAGAGTTCTCTTCTGCAGCCAAAGGGGAGACTCTTGAGGGTATGTAAATTATTATTGTTATTATTCCTAAGGGTGCCTTTTAATTTTCTGATGCAGTTGTGATGGGTTTGTTTTGACTTGCAGACAGCATAAGGACTGTTGAGGGGTACTCTGATATAATTGTTATGAGGCATTTTGAAAGTGGTGCTGCTAGAAGAGCAGCTTCCACTGCTGGAATACCCATTATTAATGCTGGAGATGGCCCTGGACAGCATCCAACTCAGGTGTGTATGTACTTGTATTATCTAGTAGTTTCAAAGTGTTGAATGCTTTTGCTACTTTTATAACCTGATTAAGTTTCTATAGTTTGTTCTTGTCCATTTAATTAGAATATATGTGGGAGGAAAAGGAAGGTAGATGACAAAATGTATTCATTTCTAACTTCTTCATAAGTATTGATAAATGGTAAATTTGAATTGAGTTTTAGTATCAGAGGATACGTTCACCTAGCCATAAAATATCTTGTAAGTGGGAATGTATTGCATTGAGCTGTCTCCTAATTTCTACTTGTTGATTGACTATGACTATGATGATGAGTTTTTTTTTAACCTGAATGAGTTTTGTCTACATTTTGCATCGCTGAGAGATTTTGTAAAGAAATTTTATTTATGTTTTGTAAAATTTCTTCAATGGAGTACTATAAGGGGATAGTTTCGCAGAATGAGGTTTTGTTTGTTTTGTATACATGAGGCAGCCGTTTCCTATCTGAATTTTGTGGTTTTGATTATGCTTTCATATGTTTTTATCTATGTTGGTTTTTCTTGGTGCTTGGTTTATTTTATGGTATTAAACAAGGCCGTTGTTTTGTTGACTTGCAGGCTCTTTTGGATGTTTACACTATTGATAGAGAAATTGGTAAACTGGATGGCATTAAAGTGGGCCTTGTTGGAGATCTTGCTAACGGGCGAACAGTCCGATCACTTGCTTACTTGCTTGCCAAGTATAAAGATGTGAAGATCTACTTTGTCTCTCCTGAAGTTGTTAGAATGAAGGTAGTCATTGACGTCTTCCAGCTAAATATAGGATTTCTATGATGTTTACTTGAGCTCTGATGGACATATATTTTGCTGAAAGAATTGTGACTTGTGGTTATATTTTCTCTCGGGCTTCATTTTGTTGTTGCGTCTTGTGCTTTCAGGATGATATAAAAGAGTATCTCAGCTCTGAAGGCGTGGAGTGGGAAGAAAGTGCTGATTTAATGGAAGTGGCATCTAAATGTGACATAGTGTATCAGACACGTATACAACGGGAGCGATTTGGAGAGAGGATTGACCTTTATGAAGAAGCTCGAGGAAAGTACATTGTAGATCAGGACATTTTGCGTGTAATGCAGAGCCATGCTGTAGTAATGCATCCTCTGCCAAGGCTTGATGAGGTAAGCATGTCAAGTTTGAGACTGAGATTCATGTTCTTTGTCGGAAGAAATAGTTTCTGATGTTAGTTATTCATGCTGTGTATAGATCTCCGTGGAGGTTGATGCGGATCCTAGGGCTGCTTATTTTAGACAAGCAAAGAACGGTCTTTACATCAGAATGGCTCTTTTGAAACTCCTGCTTCTCGGTTGGTGAGGAGCTCATGATGTTCAAGGCATTTCAATTTTCAGGTATAAGATCTTCGGATCATATTTGTCTTGCCTGTAAGAGTAAAACCAGAAATTGAATGCTGGAGAACACTCTTAAGGAAGAACTTTGAGCCTGCCATAGTTTTCTGAACTGGATTATGTACTTTGATTTGTTTAGCTAACAGAGCAGTTTAGAGTCACTGGGTCAATCAAGGGGCAGTGGCAAATAATTATATAATATTAACATATCTACTTCTCTATGCATTTCTTATCTGTTCAATCAATTTCTCTTGCCACATTTGCAAGTTTTATGGATGTTGTAATAGAGGAAATTTGAAGATAATGGTTGAAGGGGTTTTATGTACCTAACCCGCAACCATTAATACATCGATTACCATTCTGGATCAACTCAATTAATATTGAATTGGCAAAATCAAGTCTACTTAATTAATACCTAATTGGCACCAAGAATACCATTGGCAAAACCAAACCTACTGGGCTAATACCAAAATTGTAGCTTCTTGGATTGATAGTAAACTGTAGTGTCCTGTAGGAGATATACATCCATTGGTTTGCCAATTTGAAGCTAAAAAATATTTGTATTACAGATTGCATGAATTCCTATTGGTGAAAAGGTCAGCCAATTACATGTCTGTAGAGTAAAAATCAGTGACTATGGTAATTAAGTAGTAATGAACTGTCTAGTCAAGCTTTAGAACAAAGAGTAGACTAGCAAATAGGTAGTAGTATTAGGAGATTAATTCATCTAGTTTTTGATTGGAAACAAATTCACTGCCATGCCGAGTCAAATTTATTTCTGATTTGATTTTTATTGACAGCTAAATAGTCTGCACACCACTTGTGTGATGGAAAATATTATGATTCAACTATTCATCAATATAAAATTTGTTAGGGGTGTTTATAAAGTTTTAATATTAATGTTATGTTTTCATAAGGTCCAATACTAGCACTGGAAACATGGCCTAGATAGACATTTCCATGCACTTATATCTCTCTGTCAATTAATACAATGAAAAATCATGCCTATTTCAGATAAATTTAATGTCGACTTGCCTTTGTGAAGTTGACAAATATCTTTCATTAGATAGAATAATCTTTAATAAAGGCATAACCACCAATTGATTAAACCTATAACCTATAATTTAAAGAGCTAATTATTCATGCTTTAATAATCTCAACTTGATTTAGTTCAATATGCAGATACCTATCTCCGTCATCCCATTAAGCTTTAAAAACCATACCAATATTAATCGGTACAACAACTAATTTAAGTGGACTGTCACATAGCAACATCACCACCGGTGAGACTAAAATAAGTGAGGGGTTAAAACGATGTCGTTGCATAACACATTACAGTTATGAAAAAGAGAAAGCCGGCATTTTAAAAATAAAGTTGTCAGATTAGTGGGTCCCGCAAATTCTCATGTCAACGGTCAAACGTTCACCCTTTCAATGCACACACTTCTCTTCTCTCCAATCTCCGCAACTGCATTTAATAATTCGAACACGCGCTCGCACCAAAACACACATTACAAAACCAAACCCGTAAAATATTCACAAAACACAAAAACGAGGGATGCGAATTTGACGACAATGGCGACCGTCGTCGGCTTCGATCAACTCCCAGACTCTCTCATCCTGCTAATTTTCAACTGTGTCTTCGACGTCAAGACGCTAATTAGGTGTCGTTCTGTCTGCAAACAATTCAACACTCTCGTTCCACAAACGGAGTTTCTGTCATTGAAAGTGGACCAAGTCATTTCCACCGAGCCCGACGACTATGACGACTCCGTCATCTTCAACTTTTTCAAATCCTTCTTTAGGTCACTCCAGGAGTTGATCACAACCGCTACCATTGACAGTATACCCGAAGATCCGACTCGGACCCGTGTCGTGAACTCGCCTGCTCGAATCCTGACTCAGTTCGAGCGCATCAAGCGTCTTCGGATTGAGTTACCCGGCGGCGATTTGAGCACAGAGAAAGGCATGACCGTTAAATGGAGAGCGGAATTTGGGAGATGTTTGAAGAATTTCGTGATAGTCGGATTCAAATTGCAGAGCGAGAATCCCGGAGAGGGAGGACAAGAGCTGAAAAAGAGAGTGATGTGGACGATAAGCGCGTTGATTGCGGCCTCCGCCAGGCATTTGATGTTGGAGGAAATCGTGAGAGGGCACGGTGAGATGGAGGAGTTGGTATTGGTAGACAGAGAAGGGGAAGGCAGATTGGTGATGGATAAGGAGGGGATGAGAGAGTGGAGGGCAGAGGATGGTGCGCATGTTAGCAATAGGGCTGTGGTGGTGCCTAACGTTAGGATGCAGATGAGGCACGAGCCTCGTCTCTTGCTAGACGATGGTGTTTGGCTGGAGGGAGCTACGCTTGTACTCGTTACACCAAGTGTTGACGTGGATGACGATGCTAAACTTGCTCTTCAAGCCTTCGGTGGTGCTAATGTCGATGGCGGTTGTAGGGAGATTGTCCAGAGGTTACTCGAGACTAGGAGTTTTATGTTGGAAATCAACTCTTAGAGAACTAGTAATTACTTGTCCTGCTATGCTTTTGTAGATCATGTAGTTTTTGCACTAATAATCTAGTCACCATCAATCATAAAATTTTCTAAAATATTATGAAAATGAAACTGACCACCGACTCTATAGAAATTCATATCAAATCAGCAATTGTACATGAAATATACCTTGATGCTCTGCAATTTTCATAGCTGCCAAATGCAGCATCAAGTATTACTACTGTTGACATTATATCTACAGAATGCTATAACAACGAAACTTAATCAAATCCCATAGTTTTACATTTAGAGGAAGCCAAAAACCATAAGAGACAGACCACTTTGTCTGTAAAATGTGCACAGTAACTTCAGTCAAAACATTCCAGCTTCTTATACAGTTTGATACTTTTTTAATCAGTTGCCATAATGTCTCAATTCTCTACATATACAATAAAACCCACCATGAAAACCAAAAGATTCAGTAGATTACAGTAAGATAAGTCAGCAATTGTAAGCGAAAAACTATATTATTCAATCTAATAAACAATTGAACCTTGCAACAGAGTCAACAAAAGCATAAATAGTTTACTACAAATTGGAATTTCAGAATAAGGAATAGATACAATTCCTCAACTCCACAAATCTGACAAGTTAATCTAGATTACAATTACTCAACAACTATCATCCACGAACACATATATTGCAATTTAAAGGACTTGACCAAGATGATCAGAATAAGGTACAACATACCTTTCAATGAACTCTGTCTTAGGTAACTTTAAAAATCTAGACAAACTAGTTCTTTTGGGAAGCAGCTTCTTACTTGTCAAAAGACGAAATATATGCAGCCGCGGTTTTAGCCTATCCTCAACACTGCAAACCAGAATAGAGGGGTTTCTAACTAAAAGAGAATTATCTACATCCCCAGTTGCTGTACGCATCAATTCTATTACATCTTTAACCTTTCCCTTTGAAGTAGCAAGAGCACTGGGCATTTTCCTGAATATCTCGAGAATATCATCTTGACTGAACCCATGACTCCTAAAAACCATCAACTTCTTCTCCCAGTTCTCCTCAGTCATTGAAGACAGAGTTCTAATAGCAGCAAGAAGCAAAGAATGCCTTGCAACACCCAATTTATCGGCCCTTTCGACTAAATCCCTCATCTTCTCAGGCCTATAAGTGAAGAGTCTATGTGACATAAACATGTATCGAACTATCTGTGGTAAATCAACCCCACAATCTCTCAGAAGCTGTATGTTAGGGATCATAGTTTTCTCCAAATCAGACTTCAAGAACCTAACAGATGCCTTTAGTAATTTACACACGTCATCATCGGAATTTAGAATAGTTTTCAACACAGAAATACCTTGTGTGAGGCTCTCGACACTTCGTTTCATAATCCATGGATCCTTGGAAATGATTTCAACGACGTCGGCCGGTGAAAATCCTAGGTCTTGGAAAATTTTGATTTTGGGCTTGATGGAGCGCTCGACATTGGCGCCGAGGAAGGCGGGTGCCTTTCGAAATAGATCCTCAATGTGGGCATTCGAGAATCCGCTCTCCTTGAAAAATGACAGCACTGAATCAGATTTGTGAGGTGTCTTGAGATAGGTTTTGAGCGAGGAGGCTTTTGAAGCTGCTTCGGGAGAAAAATTATGTTGATTCACCAAGTAATCCTGTAATAGAACCTTGTTGCCGGAGCGGGAAGAAAAATACAGCAGACAGATAGAGTGTACAGCAGGTGATTTGGAGTTGTTTGAGGAAAGTGAGATCAGAGTCTTGCGCAGATAGTGGTTCATTTTTTGTTATGGATTCGGACTGGTTCCGTTACAGATTAGGGTTTATGAATTTTTTATTGTCTGCAATTTATTTTCATGAGGCTTTATTATTGACTTGAGCCCAGTGCAGTGCATATTTTCGGCCCATATGAGTCGACGATCCATTTACTAATATTAGTAGTTACTATAATTAAAAAATAAATCAAAGCCTGTCAGCAAAATATGTACAGGGTGATTTGGAGTATAATATATTGAAGAAGAAAAACTGAACACGTCAAAAATGAAATATAATACAATAAGCAGTGTAGAGGAAGCTTAGGGGGACCCAGAACAGATATGTTGCATTGGGATAGACACAGAATAGGAATCATGGTTCATCATGATCTGAGATAAAACGTGTCTAGAAAATGAGGAATTAAAAATAGGAAGATGATTGAGTAGAATTAGCATCTCACTTTAGTAATCATTCATCAACAATGGGTTGAATAATTAAGGGACCATTTTGCTTATTAGTTTTTCCTTCTTTTGCCTTTAAAGCAAACCATTTCTTTAAAAGTGGAACGGCTGTTTAAAGGGAATTTGATTTGAAAACCTAGTGTCACTTTGAGATTAATGGGGTTGCTACTCAATAATAATGATTTCGAGAGATCGAATCTATTGTTCCTTCAAGAGTTTTAGTTTCATGTCATTTAAATTTCAAAATAGAGAATATTTTGATAAGTCATGATGCTAAGAATATCGAAATGATTCGAGCTTTGAAAGGTGATTTTGTTTTCTCAGTATGATTTGCTGGAAGAAATCCATAATGATCATAATTTGCTCTCTTACGCTATGTTGTGATGGGAGTTTCGCACGGTTTGAGTTATGGATCCATAACAAAGAGAAATTCTATGCGGACTTCACCGAAAAAAATATATATATCATTTAAGTCGAAAAATAAGATATTTTTAGAGGTTATCTAGCGAAAAAAGTTTTCCAATTTGGCTGTAAAGTAAAGATGATTTTTAAATTTATTAAGTCCATACAATTTTTGAAAAGATTGGTCTGGTAGTATATCGATTGACTTTACCATCGAAATTGTCAAAAATCTACGGTATGTTTCATGTAACTATACTTTGTTGCTATCATTAAAACCTTTTGCATATTTTGACAAGGGAAGAAATTTAATTAAGATTTTCCTATGAAGAAGAGTTCGTTTAAATTTTGACCTGTGAAGTGAAGTAGTTAAGGAACTGATTGAGCATGAAATGCATAACATTTCTGCATTACTCTGATTTTTTATTTATTGACAGTCTAGAGACAATTGTGGGATAATAAAAAATTTTGGGGACTTGGAGCAGAATTTGCCAAGACTAGTCAAAGAAGACCAACTCAATTGGATGTTATCAGACTCTTATTTGAAACTCTCAAATTTGAATTTTAATCTAAACGATACAAATTTTTATTAATGATTTTAGGAGTTCGTTTTAGATTTTTTAGAGAGTATTTATTTAGGAAAAGAATGATTGTGTAGGTTCTTCTTCATTCTGAGTTTTATCTGAAAAATTGAAAACACTTGAAATTTTTATTTCTCTTGTATGATCAATTACTTTAAGCCAATGACGTTCACCACACTCATGAGGAGCTAAACAAACCTCATCTAGCTAAGTCGATTTTAATTACTCGTGTTGTGAGAATTATTTTATTGTGCCATGTTGTTTGATATTTATGTTTCTATGGGTACGGTTAAATGCACATGTTAATTCTGATTAGTTAATTGAGTGCGCAATTGATTGATTAGATTAACACATTGCATGTAAAATAGCTTGTTGTTAATTTGACCTAGATAGTGTTGAAAGTGCATAATCATAATTCAAGAATTGTCGTACTAATTCAATTAGTTCTAGTCACGAGTCTTTCCTAGTTCTTAATGCAGTCTACATTAGATTAGTGATTGATTCAAAGGGTCGTACCCGGTCAGTCTATTAAGGAAATTGGTTATTGGGCACATTGTCAATAACTATAACTGTGACTATTAAACGGCATAGATATTTTTAATTTCGATTATCAATACTTAATTCAAATAAATCGACCTAGCTGAATGCTTAATTATAATTGATTTTTAATCTTCAATTTAATTCTAGTTTAATTAATTGCATATTCTCGAAACTCCCCATTTACTTTGATTTGGTCAATATGACCGTTCGATGTGGATCGACCTTATTTGCTACAATTTATTGTGTTTGTAGATTAAATTAAATGTTGACGAAATCGGCACCCGTCAGGAACAAATTGGTACCCTTAGTTAAAGTGCTTTGGTGAAATTGTACTGTGGAAGAAGGGTCATGGGAGAGCGAAAAGGTTATGCGAAAGCAATACCCAAAGCTTTTAGTTCACGTAATTGTTGAGACGAAATTCCCTAAGAAGGGAGGGGTTGAAACGTCCGAAATTTGGATCAAAACTTTTCGTTTATTATTTTAAATATTTCAAAAAGTGTTTGTTAAATTTATTTTAATTTTCTACTCTTATTAAATTACACATTGGAATAAATAAGAGTATTCAAACTTAGGTATAGTAAAATCTCTATAAATTAATAACGTTGGGACCGAGATATTTCATTAATTTAGCGAGATATTATTATATCGATAAATTGATAATTTATTAATTTAAAGAGGTTTTATGTATGACCTTTAAGTTTCCAAGTGCATTGTACATTCACCGATTAATTGAATTTGTCAAGTTCATTGTTTTTGAATAAGTAAAAAGTTAGTTTCTGACACCAAAATATATAGTTTTGTTGGGTCCAATATATATACATTGGGATCAATATTTTTACTAGACAATCTTAGAATATGGAATTTTTTTAGTAATTATTAATTTATAGTTTCGTTGGGACCAACATATATATACTGGGATTTCAAAAAAGTTATTATTTTATAATTATATCGATTGGGGTCCAATTTTGTACTGGTGGGACGGGATAAATTATTAATTTTATCGAGTATTAATTTTTAGAGGTTTTATTGGATAAGGAATTAACAGTAGCTAGACTAAGTTGGAAGTTATAGTAACAATTTTAAATCCAGAAAAATAGAATGTTTGTGTTAAAAATATCATTTTTAGTCAAAATGTCCATTTTACCCTTTTAAAACGAAAATTTTGAATTTTTAAAATGATGGCGGTTTCTAATTTAGAACATGAAAATAAATTTTTGAATAATTATGAAAATGAGGAAATGTAGTTTTGGTAAAAATTGGACCCAAAATTGGCCTAATCCAAAATTAGGCCCATTAAGTGGTCATGACACCACACTATCACCACCCCCTAACAAACCTTGCACCACTCACACTCTCATATTCTTTTTTATTCACATTTTTTTCATTCCCCAAGCCAAAACCTAACTTCAAATATCTTATTTAATCTTCAAGGTAACAAAACTCTCTCTACCCTTTTTGCAAATTTTAAAAATTGATTGATGTGGGTCTTGTGCTAGAATGTTATTAGGTGGTTTTTGAGTTGATTTTGGGTCACTGCAATGTGCTATTGGCTTTCAATAGAGTTTAGGTGTTAATTTTCATGATTGTGCCATTGAGATTTCTTGAATGACTTTGTATTGATTTTGGACTTGTTTTGATATTGTTCAAACTCTTGAATGGTTTAGGCAACCAACAAGATGAGGAGGTTCAAGAAAGGGGTTAACATTAGCTTGTTTAAAGCTTCATTTAAGATTAGCAAATCTCATTTTAAGTTCTCAAGTATTGGTTGATGCTTGATGATTGTTTTAAGAAATTGCATTAGAACCATATTTAGGTTTCTTGATTGATCAACTAGTTAAATAAATGTTTTAATAGGTGAAAATGGTGTGATTGCTTTGGAGACAATGTAGCTTATTAGATTGAATTGTATTGATGCCCATTGATGATGAATTGATGTATTGATGATTGAATCGGAGAAAATTTGGCAATATTGTGAATCATTGGTAAAATGGCTAAAACTAGATAAATATGATACTGATACCCTTTAAGAGGGGCTTGAGATTGAAATAATTGTTGGGATTGGTATATTGATTGATAAATAAGACTAATGAACTTAATTGCCCATAAACTAGCTCTAGATGTAGAATGTATGACATGCTTAAGGAATTTAGAAGTACTTCGACCCACAAAAGTATTTTGGTTGGCGGGTAGTCATTGTGGACAAGGATTGGTCATTTACGGTGTGACGGCTCTGACTTATTTACGGATTTATTTGGCTTGAGATGATGACCCACCTACGACTCTGAAGCATCCTAGTGGTGTTAGGAGGTCCAGCTTAGAACTTTAACTCAATTACGGACTTGCCTGACTTGGGACTTCAGTCCATATTGTATTTTCTATTTTTAAGTCTATTATTTGTTTTCGAGAAATAACATAAAAATTGGTAACTTCATGATAATTGCTATTGAATTGCAAAAATTGGCTAAATGGATATTGGTCACCATAAGAAACTCTTGCACACTTATACTTGTGCATCATGACGCCTAAAATGAGTTTTAGGACCTAATACAGCTTCACATGCTAATGATTTGGTAACAATTAATAAGTTTTAGACTTAAAAGAAATAAGATGTTCAAATTAGTTAAAATGAACTAAGATGAGGTAATTGTTGATGACTTTTGGGGTGTTTTGGACACCATTTGTTATCTTGAATTGGATATAAACTAAAGAGATTGCTTGGGGATGATTTTGGGTAAATGCAGGTCGATTTTGCCTAAAACAGGGCAAATTTCGTGAGTTGTCGAGATGCTATCTCAACAAGGTCTTAAAATTTTCCTTTTGGAGTCAATTTTTGGTGAGTTACCAAGATAGAAACTTTTTAGCTACCTTGTCATGATCATGAAAATCCTTTTCAGAAATTCTTGTTAGCTTTTGGAGATAGATACCATCTCGGCAAGTCTTCCACAATAGTAAATGTGGCATTGTATAAAGAAGTTGTTGAGATGGCATCCTAGTAACTATCTCGGCATGACAAATCCTCATCAGATATGCCAATTAGCTTATGTAGTAAATTTTTGAGAAATTGTCAAGATAGGAAGTTGACAAATATCTCGGCACAAAGCAACAAGTCGCTCTTAGAAATCCTTATTAATTTTAAGAGTAGATTTTTGAAAAGTTGTCAAGGTAGGAAGTCGACAATTATCTAGATATATCTCAACA
>CM062394.1:4344863-4490716 GCA_031304145.1 Cardiospermum halicacabum
TTGAACTAGTATTTACAAGTATAATCACACTACTAGTCGAACTAGTCACCAGCCAATACTCGGTTGTGGGTTTGGCACCTCTTGTGTGAGTGGAAGAATGTTGAAAATTTAGGTTGGGTCTAGATGTATAGATCCACTCAAGAGGCTCAGCCTTATTGTTGTAAAGGTTGGAAATTACCTAATGAGTTATTAGGTAGTTACTTCAACCTTATCTATCTCATATGAATGGATGATTATTAGAGAGTGTAGCTGTTTTTCAGGAAGAGAGAGAGTAGAACTCTGAGTGATTGTTTCTTCTCTCTCATAGAAACTCTTCCCCATAAAGACAACAACATATGAATTTTATAAATAATAAAATTCTCAATTTCTTAAGGAAAAAAAAGAGAGGAAAAACATATGTATTTTTAAATTCTCCCTATTCAGATTTTATTGGCAGATGATAATTAGAAATAAAAAATGTATTTTTGACGACTCGAGGTGATCGCTTCGTGATGTTATTCTTGACAGGTGATTAAATGATAATATCACATACTCCATCTGTCCCAATAAAAGTGTCACCTTAAGTAAAATAATTTGTCCCAGTTAAAATATTACATTTGCACATTCCAAGTAGTATTATTAAGTTTCTTCCGATATTACCCATGGAGTTAATTAAGATTGTTTTTATAATTTCAATAATTACCCTTTATTAATTAAATGTATAATAGAAAATACACCATATATTTATATCAAATTAACTCATTTCTTAGTCGGTGTGAAAATGTCAAATGAGACCGTTTTTCTGGAACGGAGGGATTACTATTTAAATATTTTAATATCATTAACCATTATTTAGTTATTATGAGATATTTACAACCAGAGAAATAAGGCAGGACTACCATCAATCAATATGCTTAATCATTTTGGATACTAATGTTTCTAATAGAAACCTAACAAACTAAAATTTAGTCCTATTTTATTAAATTCAGGTGAGACTCTTAATTATAGCCCAACCCCAACCGCAGCTTTAGGTTAGGAAGGAATCGTTGACTTTTGGAACAACAACAAATTTCAAAGGTTTGGGTTCCTACCATTTTTTCTCTGGCTCAAATTTATCAACTAACTACAGCCTGACCCGCTTGCTTTCTGAGTCTGTCCTTCAATCACACCAAATAAGTCTCGCATTGGCTACTGTGCATGCCCTCGCTAAATCTGGAACCAGTTTTCACTTTGACCCATTCCTCAGTAAAACACAACAATTCCACTACATAGTACGTCCTGCCACTGCACACTTCAAGTGCTGTCTGTCTATGAAAAAAAAAAATTAAAAATTGGAAATGCACATATCAAACCCGAACTGGGTTGATACCCATACCATACCCCACAATTCTTAGCCAATAACAATTAGTGGAACATATCACTAAAGCAAGAAAGGACGAATATGGATACGTAATTAAGTAGATATAGATGATTGGCGGAATTAAAGTCCCAGACCCCAAAAAAAAGCAGAGAAAATCTAATACCATCCATGGCAGTGGAACCAAGTGCATCGCCTCATGTTATACTTTTCTTCTCCAAGCATTATTGTTTGAAAAGAGTTAGGCGTGAAAAGACAGTCATTGATCAATTAAGTAATCCGCCCTGGATAAATTAATGAAGTCGGGTGAGGATGCGGTTGGTGGTGGTACCAGTTGTGTTGAGATATATTATGTAATGTAATGTAATGTACATTAGCATTAAAAAAAAGTTGATGAGAAATTGAAACAATGAATGAGATGGGCTCACAAGTTGAAGACATGATTGGATGATGAAATGGAAGCAAGCAAGGCTCGTGGGCTTTTTAAACTTTACTAATCCACTTTTCTCTGTTAAATGCGTTTTATTTAATAAAAAGTTCAAGTTCACTCACACACGCCTGTGAGGACTTGTGTGTGACCCCATTTGAGCAAAAAGGAGTGTCAGATATATGAATAAACAGATGGTAAAGATACCGCCCAACACAAAAGAAACCCAAAAGCAGACTCCCTCCTACTTCTCTTCTCTTCTTTTTCTTTTAATACAACAAACAACAACCAACACTCACTCACTCTTCAACAATGAAAGGAAGAGAAGCTAAACCTGGAGCACCAGCTGCTGATCTATTGGTATGTTTTCCTTCTAGAGCTCATTTAACATTAATGCCAAAGCCTATTTGCAGTCCAGCGAGGCCTTCTGATACCAACAAACGCCACCACCATTTGAAGAAAATTGCGAACAGAGGAGGTGGGCAAGCGAGTCCGATGTTATGGGCAAAAACCAAGTCGATGGATACGGATATTTCCGAGCCGACTTCTCCTAAAGTGACCTGCGCAGGGCAGATCAAAGTGAGGCCTAAATCAAGTTGTAAGAGCTGGCAATCGGTGATGGAAGAGATAGAGAGGATTCATAATCGGAGGAAAGATAAAAGCAAACCCAATTGGGCTGAGTCTATTGGGTTTAAGAAGGAAGTAATGCAGTTCCTCACTTGTTTGAGAAACATTCGGCTTGATTTTCGCTGTTTTGGTGGTTTTCCTCAGACGGGGATAACGAGTGACAACGAAGATGGCGATGATGATGAAGACGAAGAGGAGGAAGAAATTGTGGAAGAGAGTGATGGGAATGAGTCTTCTAGAACTGTTTTCTCTAAATGGTTTATGGTGTTACAAGAGAATCAAAGTAATGGGTTGTATAAAGAGGAGATTGTGGATATAAACAGAGAAGAAAAACAGAGCTCTTGTGTTGAAGATGATGATTCAGGGGATTCAAATTCAGCTCCTGCTGTTCCTCCACCAAATGCTCTGTTGCTCATGCGGTGTAGGTCTGCTCCTGCAAAGAGCTGGTTAGAACAACAAGAAGAAGAACAGAAAAATCAGATTGGTTCCGAGACTGAAGAAGAAGATCATAACGTAACAAAGCGAAAATCAAGAGACTTAAAGTCATTAATGGAGGAAGAAACAAGAAATAATAACAAAGAAAACATGATAATCGCAGCTTATGACACTGATTTCTACAAAATTTCGACTGATATTGCAAAAGAAACATGGGTTATTGGAGGCATCAAAGATCCATTTTCAAGAAGTCGTAGTTGGAAAAGATGATCATCGTGGCCCTGGTGACTCTTCCACTCTTTTCTTTTATCAAATTTTTTCTTCTTAATTTAAAGTTTTATATGTTTTCTTCAGAATACATTTTTCAGACACCACAGACTACTACAACAGTTTGACTACTTGCATTGCTTGAGATTTTTTTTTTTTATTTATTTGTATTGGTTTTAATCGGATTTGTACAGGTTTTCTCTTTCCTTTTGAGTGGAAAAGATTTGGCTACAGTTTACATCTTGTGCTTTATTTAATAAATAAACAGTTTCTCTACGTATTTATCAGATTCTTTTATCTTTGTAATTTGAAATAATTGATCCAGTCACATGTGGTACGTTATTAAATTCACAAGAAAATCCAATTAAAATGCACATGTATGTATTTTTATCCTGATCTCTCCACCGTCGCTCCATTGTAAATGTTTGAATCTAATCTGTGTCATTTTCTTTTTTGGTCAAAAGATGTTTCACTGTGTTTGATTTACTAGATATGAAAAGAAAACCCGTTTGGGTTTGGTAATGATTCCTAATGATGTCGTCTCTCATGCCCAGACAGCTGACCCTCATTTGACGAATTCTGCTTCCTTGGCTTTGTTGAATTTTCTGTATGGTAAACTATGTTTAGTCCTTAATGATGTTTTTTTACTTTTTACTTTCGGTTAAAGTAAATTATGAGGTTAAAGTTTTTAACTTTTTACACCTTCTGTCAAACATAAAGGTTTTAGCCCAAGCCCCGGATAAACACATGAACCAATGCACACTAGACAGACTTTTTAAGTAATACTGAGCTGCAGAGTAAAAAGAGATTATCACATATCAAACTGGGAAAGGATTAGTAACTTAAAATTAAAAACCGTCTTAAACACAATTCATCTACACTAGGATTAATCTCTCTTATTGAAGACACCAGCTCCACATTTCAGTTTCTAGGTTGTGCTGTGTCTCTATGATCTGCATTTTTTGTCTGTTGCGATGCCTATGCACAAATTTTCAATCATGTGTTAAATGTCTAGCTAGACTTGGACGTCATTATCTTCAACTGCTGTACAGTTTAACTGACTTCTCCAACAAGTCACCGCTGTTCCCAGGAATATCTTTGACTCTCGATCCATTCTTATATATCTTAAAGGCTGGAATTGAATTCACTCCTTCTGATTTTGCTAAATATGGATGGTCCTCCACCTCCACCTGAATTATATCAACCAAGTTAGGCAATGTATTGTACTATAAACCATATATATGACTTGATGAAATTGTATAATTAAAAACCTTGAGGAAGTTAACAGATGGGTATCTTTTGCAGACTTGCTCCATTAGATGTAATACTTGCTTGTTATTTCCCTTGTTGCAAAATAACACCACTGCCATACCTGTCATCAATTAGACCATAGTACCAAATCAATATAAATAATTTTCATAGACATCATCCGGTTATTGAGATGTTATAATGGCTTACCAGGTAAGGTTACAAAATGTCTAAAACGTTCATGGCTAGAGACTAGAACTAAATTCGAACCAAATTTCATGTCGTCAACGTTTTCACCACGTTGTCTTTTCAGCTGCACACGAGCTTCAAACAAGGCTCGTCCTACTTCTTCATCTCCTGGAATTTCTCTTATCAACGTCTCGTAGTCTCGGATCGAAGCTTCCCATCTTTCCAGCTAATAAAATAAGACAGTGAAATAGAATATTACCATAAGCACTCTTTGATCATCTATATTCTGTAAAAGGCAGAGCAGTTATTCACCTTGGCATTGCAATCTGCGCGGCGTAGCCTGGCCTTACTGTAAGAAGGCTGTAGATTGAGAGCTGCAGTGCAATCTTCTACAGCTTTCTCGTATTGCCCAAGCTTGGAACGACAAGCTGCTCGATTGCACAGTAAGATTGAGTTGTGTGGCTCATGATCTAGTCCTTCACTGTACATAGTACAAGCCTCCAGGTATTTCAATGCCTTGTACAGCAAGTTACCACTTAGTCTAGCTGAAGCTATAGCTTTAGCCTTCTTTGCTTGAATATTCACCTCCTGGTTGTTTGGATCAAGTTGAATTGCATGCTGAGCTGCTTTTACCGAATCTTCAAATCTGTTAACAAGTAATCAAATTCAATATACGTTTGAGCAGATCATATAACAAAAAATGTTAGATGCTTGCTTACCTGCCAACAGCCATGTAAACCTGGGACTCAATTACTGACAGATAACCGTTTCCAGCAAGGCCAAACAACTCTATAGACAACTCGCTAGAGATTCGTGATCTCTTCTTGTGGATGGCATTGGCTTCTTCATGTCTATGGAGCTTTAGTAAGGCTTCAACTTGCAGAGCATATACCTTTGGAGCTGAATCAACACCTAATGATATCGCATTTTTGGTCTCTTTTAACAAACCACTCCAACCCTTTGATTTCCGCAACTCTTCACAATTATACAAATGCTTCTGAACAATCTCAGCTTTAGCAAAATCCTCCTTTCCAACTAGAGAACCTGACTGCTTGTAATGATACATAGCTTTCTCTGCTTCTCCTAGCCTGAAAGATCACAAATCATCAACAAAATGCAAAACTAATATGAAAAAACATAGTTTTGATTTCATTCCAAAGATACCTGAGATACAATGTTGCTAAACGATGATGAGCTCTGAAATAAGAGGGGTCAATCCGAATGGCCTCTTTACACTCCACCAAAGCGTCCATTATGCGACCTAAGCCTATCAAAGCTGCGCTTCTATTGCATCTATAAGTAGCTTTTTTCGAATTGATTGCAATAGCCCCGTCGTATAAAGCCAAAGCATCTTCAAATCTCCCTTCCTTGTATGCTTCATTTCCCATGTTCTTCAACACCTCAGGATCTTTACTCATCAGGTTAATATTCTTGTTAATCTCACCACTAGACTGCCTCACAATGTTGCCCATGAGGCCATTTCCACCGAGTCTACTGCGCCCATAACTTGGCTTAGTCTTGGAATTCACCTCCTGCATAGTTCTACATAGGTAATCAACAGTCTTAATTGTTGCATTAGGACTATTGTTCCCATTTCCTTGTTGCTTCAAGTTCCCCAACTGGCCTATTAGCATCATATTGCTCGAAGTGACTCGAACAAGGTTTTTCCCATCATTAGTAGATGGTTTTTGGTAATTATTGACAACCACCGTACTAAGCTCCATGGAATTGGAAGTGGGGTCTGTCTTCTGCTTCCTTTTTTCTTGATTTTTTGACCCGGAACCAGAGGACGACGATGATGTTGAGCTTCTTGCAGCATCTGAAGGTCTTCTGCTGTTATTTTTCGGCTGAGAATTTGAGCGTCTATGAGAAACAGGAGGCTTGTTTGAGTGTTTATCAGTGAGAGACACCTTCTTCAACACATTTTTATTTGCAGGCCAATAGCTCCATTTTTGGAAAATTCCACCCATTAGACCACACCCTGGATCAAGCTCTACAGAGTACTTGCTCAGTTCTGCCATGACTACTACCTCTTATACTCACTCAATGTCAATCCCCTGTTTCTATTTAACAAGGTTCGAAGCAGAGTAATCAGCAATTAGTCACAAACATGTTCTCATTCATGTAATTGAATTTGAATCAATGTTAAACAAATAAAAGAATGTGAATAAAGAGAGAATAAAATGAAAATGATCAAGAGAAGGCTTGAAAGTGAAGAATTCAATGAAACAGGCATAGAGTCCCCAGTTGTATATATTGAACTCAAAGTATCCAAGAGTGGCTTCCAAGAAACCAACTTTATCTTTTTTTTGGGGATACTGATAGAGATATCAAAGATCAAAGAGAAACTAAAATTAGCTTTCAAAAGATTTCATTAACGCAAAATCCTTTCACTGATTAGGTCCACATGCCACTAAACGTACATAAAGGACTGAAAACCCATTTCAAAATTTGCAACTTTTTTTGTTACATAGTGTCATTTAGTGAACAGTGGGTCCTCATGTTGATAAACCACAAAGGTTCCTGTTGTTTTATATCACAATACAGCTAGATAGATTAGATTAGATTAGATTCGTCCATATACCATATTTCTGGTGAAGGTTTAGGCCAATTGACATGACAATGCAAGTGCACTAAATCGTTTGCTTGAGCTAGAATTATGCAAGCGAACGAAATAAGGATTGAATAATGTGATAGATGCACATGTATCTTAATCAACAGAGTGATGAGACGGCAAAGAGTCGTAGTTAGTAGTAGAAATATATAATTAGGCCTGGCCAGCTGGAGGATACTATTGACTCAAAATCATACTAAATTGTTTGTTTGTTTGATCATCATCTATCTATCTATCTGACTCTACCCTTTTTGATGGGGTGTTCGTCGTTTTATGGGATGCATATTTGCTGATCTATGTTTACACATACATCAGTTTAGACTCACAAGACTGCAATTTGACTTTGCTTCATGGACCCCCTTATTACATGGAGTCGGTGCCGGCTCTTCATATCTCTTCGCAACAACTTCAGGACGGCAAAATTGTTTATGATCATATAATTAACACTGAAAAGAGTGAATCAGGTGTAATGTGATTATGTAACACGTTTTAAATTGTATTTATGTGCTACATTGCCGACAGATGAAAATGTTTTTGAAATTTTTTCAATAAATGGTATAACAGAGACATACTAAATCTCCAGAAAAATATATGTTGCTGGGCTGTCCATGCTAAAAGCTGAGTCAAAGTTGACAGCTTACAGGGAAAAAAAGAAAAGTAGAATCTATCTTTTTCAACAAAAGGAGACCATCAATTCATGTACATATCGTGAGAGAGGTTGGGTTTTTCTCCTGTGTAGTCCACATATGAATTGAATTAATATATGTACAAAACCATATACAGTAAATGAATGAACCACAATGAATAGTATCGAACAAATTATAGATGACTTCTGTATGGGGCAATCCAAACATAAAGGCACATGTCTTAGAAACTATATATATGTACACACACATTTAGGCCCACGTCGGACTCGTTTTAGTTAAGATAAATGTATATCCTAATAAGCAGATAATGACAACTATTGACATACTTACGTAACACTCAAATCTTTTATAAGAAGATAGATATAGGTATAACTTTAACTATAGGTTAATTAATCATTCAATAAACAAATCCAAAATGGGAAACTTCGAGGCAAGAGATTGAATAATTGAAAGCAGTAGTGTATAAAAAGAAGTTGGGCACTCCGGAATTTGATGCCAAATGAAGTTCTTATAAATGTTAATGGTGGGGTTTACAATGACAAATTATATATGTATGTTTAGGCCAAAATGGAAATGCTTTGGTTTGGACACACATAATAACATATTTAAATAATAAAAATGTTGTTAAAATTTGTAGGATAAGGAGCTTGTTGTGTAAGATGGAATTTGGAAAAGATATAGTGCAGTGCAGGCTTGAGATTCAAGAATATCAAAGAAGGAAAAACGAGTGTGAATAGACGAAGAAAATGTTGTAGTGAGTGAGGATGATGCGTATAGGTGTTGAACACGAGCAGTTTACGTAAAGGATAACATGTGGTCACGTGATCCGAGATTCTTGAAAACTACACAACACTGAAAACTAAACTTGGGTTATAAGTATTGCATTGGTTTTCGCTTTTTGTCTTCGGGATCAGCTTCAACAACGACATTCCGTTGGTGCTGTCTGTCACTCCCATCCAGAAGCTCTCTGTTAATCTCTCTCACGACATATAATTAGCTTTAACAGAATCAGTCATGTTATTATAATGCCAAATGGATGCACTTATTACTCCTGTTAACTATGCTTTTCAACTTTTTAATTAATTTTATTCTAATCGTCTCTTTAAGTCAATTAATTTTTGTATGTAACTCAATATCAATACTATTCGTAAACTACAATACCAACCATACGATTATCTGTTTCATACAAACATCATGAATATTGGCAAATTAATTATGATGAATAATGAGAAAATTAAACTATTGGGAAAAAATGGCTATATTACTACTTTTAATAAAAATGTTAGGACATCCCTTTAATAATATATTTACAATATTATCCTTCAAACATTAATATTATAATTTTTATATTTTATAATTAGTGAAAGATTAATTATTCAAATGGATTTTTTTTTCATATTATTATAAATCTTTTTCATACTTTAATAGAAAATTAATTATATTATTTCAATATTTAATGTATAAAATATAAAATATAAATTAGATTAAAAAATTCATATAAAATATTTTTAATATTATTATTTTCATATAAATTTATTATATAAATTTTTTATTCTTTAAATAATTTATATTTTATTTTAAAAATATATTTACGATATTTATATTCTTATTTATAAAAATATAAAAAATAAATAAATAACTTAGAATAAATATAAATTATTGAAAAATTAATTAAAAATATGTATTAATATTATTTTTATCTATTCTATTCATAAATAACTTTATTATAAATAATATTAATATAATTAGAAATAAATTAATATTATACTTTATTAGTTTAAATGAATTCCGTACTCTTTTTTAAATTTAAATTAAAATAATTTTTTATAATAATGTAATTAGGTTATTATTAAAATTTAAAAATAATAATAATTAAAATTGGGATGTATATACCAAATTCGTGGAGCAATATCAAGACTGATTGGAAAAACTTGAGCTATAATTTTGGCTCAAAGGTTGTCGATTGTTTGAGAGTCCCTTAGAAGCCAATGTATTGGCTTTAGTTTGTCCAATTGTCTTAATTGGGCTGATATTGAAATCTGTTAAGTCGGGCCGGCTAAGCCCGTTGGGCTTCCAAGTGACACGGAATTGGGCTTACATTAATCAATTTAATTATAGGATCCAATTGGGCGTAATGTTAGGTGTATATGTGTGTCTTCAATGAAAAGCAAAAGAAAGAAGAATATGAATTTACTACTACTATAATCTAATTTAATTAATCTCCGGAAACATAAAAAGCAGGAAACAGAAAAGTCAAACCGAAAGCGTTGATTAAAGGAAGTATCGATATCATGGCATGTTCTCAACTACTGCAATGTTACCGTGTCTATCTATGTGGTGGGTGGGACCCATCCTTCTATCTAAATTTCTAAAGTCTAATAAACACAGCACAAGTTTCAATTCTTACCACAACAATCCAAATTAAACCCCACTTACTACCATTTTACCACTGCTTCTCTTTACACTTTTTTCAGACCCTGTCCTGTCTTTTTTCTTTTTCCACTGTATACTGTCCAATTTAGGGTTTCAGAGTTCATGATCATTATCATCATATACATCCATTAAAACCCTCTTCTGTGATTGTTGAAAATTTATTAATTCTGTTCTCTTTTTCCAGATCGCTTTTAGAAAAGCTGATTACACATTGATTCTGTGAACTTAATTATAGTGAACTACAAACTGCTTAGAATCTATTTTTGGCTTGTCTGGAGGAAAGTGACGGCCTGCTATCTTAAAAAAGACTAATTTAAACATTTTTTTTTAACACATTTGATCTCATTATCTTCTACATGACTATACATGTACTGCTACTGTTCAACCATTGCACTGCAATCATTGTAATAATTACTTCATGGACTATATCCCATTAAAAAAAGAATACCATATGTTGAAGTTTATCTACAAAGCTGAATACCATATTTACATCATCTTCGTCAAAACCATAGACTATATTAATTGGTTTAATATAATACATTGAAGAAGAATATGTACCATATTATATACAAGTGTGTGATAGAGAAGAGAAACAAAAGTCCAAGTCACATGTGCATGTGTTGTTGAAGAAGGTAGCTCTGAAGACAGAGCAATCACACACATCTGATCTGTACAATCTTTAATATTCCATGTGGTCATAAAAGACGCGAGAGAATTCAATTCGGATCTTTAGAGACTTCATAGGATTTGCAGACACCCCCAAAACTGACTCTTTTTATTTATATATATAGAACAATATCACATATGTACTAGTTTGATAACGACTACTCCTTAGAACATCACATTATTAATTCGAGTGTGAATTGTTTTTTATTTTTTATTATTATTTTTTTAAAATGTAGATATGCTAACATTATTATTATTAAATAATTAATTGAACGGTTTTTGTGGTTGTAGCCAACTTTGATGTGGTTCAACTGACCTATCCATCCTCATAATTAAATTGTTTCTTTCTTTTAAAGTTGGAATGAAGAACCAAGAAAAGCAAACCATTTGCAATGCAATTAATGGGCAAAAAGAATAAATGCTTAATTAAGAATCTATGATATTCTTATACTAAAAACA
Organism: Cardiospermum halicacabum; assembly: GCA_031304145.1. Taxonomy (NCBI): domain Eukaryota; kingdom Viridiplantae; phylum Streptophyta; class Magnoliopsida; order Sapindales; family Sapindaceae; genus Cardiospermum; species Cardiospermum halicacabum. The sequence goes on from CM062394.1 coordinate 4,356,212, forward strand.
TGAGCATAAAAATTGTTGAGAAAAATATTGTGATGATCAGAGAGTCTAAATTTCAGCACCAGGTGGTGAATGATGATGATGATCAGCTGAGCAAGGTGTGGTAAAAGATTCTCTGATATGGATGAATTATCACTTGGATTTTGTTCCTGAGTTTTGACTCGGTCAAAAGCTGAGGTTTGGTTGAGTTGTTGTTTTGGTATATATGTGTATCATGTTTTGTACTTATTACATACATTGTGTTCAAAATGAAATTAGTGGTACATACAGACATATCAAGGAATAATACACCAATCACGTCCTGGCTGTAAGAAGAATATAAGCATAGATTGTTCTAGACCAGTCATTATGAGGAAAGAGGATTTACAATTATAATTTTATGCAGTTTTATTCAATTAAAAATCTTAAATAGATGTAGGTACTCTAGTAAATCCGCATCCTTCAATGGGTATACTGGAAAAAAATAAATAAATGAAAAAGAACTGTTGTATATGATTTTTTTTTTTCCTTTTCCTGCTTGCAATTAAATTATGTAAAATAATTAACATCACTTACAATTTATCCAACCATTTTTAGTTGGCACATTATCTTTCTTTTGAAAAACATGTAAAACACATTTAAATTTGTAACATGCAATGTTAATTCGCTATATAAAGCTAACAGCAATAAAAACATTTATTCTTTCCATTTGAACTAGGCTCAAAAGTACGGATTAAATTAAAAATGGTAGTAAAGAAAATACATAATCTTTATTAACTCATTTTGTTATAACAAATTAAATAAAGATATAGGAAGTTATAAGACGTGTTGAATTATTTGTTAATAAATAAATAAATAATATTAAATAATATTTCAAAATTTATTTTTTTAATTTCATCTCATAATTATTTGTTTTAAAATTATATTTATTATTTAAGAAATTGTAAATTATAGAAAAAATATTAAGTTATTTTTTATTTAAACAGTATTTTAAAATTATGATAAATTAAAATCAAACATAATTAGTAAATTTTCATTTTTATAATAATAATAATAAATTATATATATAAATATATATTATATAAAAATAATTTAGCTATTTCATATTTTTTATATTAATTATAAAAATAATTTATAATTTAACTTTTTATAATTAATATTATCAAAATAATTTTGGGATTGAAATTTTTGAAGTGTAAATTTGAAAATAAATATAAAATAAAATTTTTTTTAAATGAGTATTTTTTTTCTTTACATTTTAACGATGAATTTTATTAGTTTGTTTAATTTATTTCTAATAATTAACTTATTTATATGTGATTGGCTTTAATTAAAAAAAAATAAAACAAATTTAAGAGTAATATCTAAATAAAAGAATAAAAAATATACATAGTATTTTAGTGAAGATCAACAATAGGGAAGAGAGATTAAGAGAAAAAGGAAAAAAACAAAGGGTGGTGTAGATGATATTTGGTTTTTATGTGCAGACCGCCCAAGTTGTTCCCTTGTACTCTCTGTCTCGTATATATTTATTTATTTAATTATTTTTACCCGAATTCCTTTTCATTTTAATTCCCAAAAAACCAGATATCGTTTTCTTGCTTTCACATACATCTTCTACACACAAAATCGATAGATAGAGATAGAGATAGAGATAGAGATAGATATAGATATAGATATATAGAGATAGAAAGAAAGAAACAAAGAGAGAGAGAGCGCCAACCCAACCACAACACAAACACAACACACATCTTTCTCTCTCTCTCTTGAGTTTGACCCTTCGCCAGCCACCACCACCACCTGCAACTCTTCTCCATCCTCCCATGGCGACCCCACTCTCTTCTCCTCCTTAAATACTCTCCTCTCCTCTCTCCCTTCCTTTTCTCCACCAAACCCTATGGACTCCGGAAACAGCGGCAGTCTACAATCCTCCAGCGGAGACGATCAAGAGTACGACTCACGGCCCGATCTCCACCACCATCAATCCAACGGTCCAGCTTTCTTAAACACTCTAACTAACTTCTCTACTTTAAACCCCGCTTCTTCATTTCTCTCTCCTCCTCCTCCACCACAACCTTTCTTCGATCCTTCTTCATCATCATCCACCTACAACAACAATCTCCAAACCTTCTCTCAACCTCATCCTCATCAGCTCAATCTCGATTTAGTGGGACCAGGCTCACTCAGATCAGACAAGCCTACTCCTCCCCGATCGGGCTTCCTAAACCAAACGATAAAGAATCCGAAAAAGCGAACGCGAGCTTCTAGAAGAGCACCGACAACTGTTCTCACGACCGACACTTCCAATTTCAGAGCAATGGTGCAGGAGTTCACAGGTATACCCGCTCCGCCTTTCTCAGCTTCCACATACTCTCGCCGGTTCGATCTATTCGGTTCGACGACTTCCAATGTCATCAAACCTCCTCAAATCGAACCGCTTTACAACTCTCTCCGTCCGAAATTCCAACCGCTTTCTCTCATCACACCTTCATCATCTGTTGACCCTAATAACATCTCCGATTTAGGCGTGTTGAATAATATTCATCAAAACCCGGTTTTGCCCTTCTTGCAACCTGGGTTTGGATTCGAGGAGTTAGGTATGGGTTCGGCGGGTCAAGATCAGTTGATGAGGACTTTCGATATGAATTTTAATAATACTTCTTCTTCACCACCAGCGACCGCATCACATAGAGTTGTTACTGGCACTTGTAAGTTGAACTACACGGCTAATACTACTGCTACCACTGCCGGTGGTTCTTCGTCGGACTTTCATCATCATCATCACCATCAACATGATAAGAGTTTGGAAAATGTTAGTTCTACTAGACCGGAAGGGACTGTTGATTCATGGATTTGTCCTTCTGATTAAGCTAACATACATACACTTCTGAGAGATGATTAGCAATGAGGTTTTTCATTTCCTGTTCTCTCTTTGTTTTTATATTTATAGTTTTTGTTACAAATAATTATTATATAATCTAGTCGGAAAATTAATTAATATATGATCGGTTCGGAAGTGTAGGATTTCATTTTTTTTTTTTTTAATTAAAACTGAATTTTGTGAAGAAGTTTGAATGTATGATGTTTGTTTGTTTATATAGATAGATAGGTCGGTGGTGTGTTAATAAATGGGCTGTTATTTTTGGTGGTGTAATGTAAGAGTCGATCCTGTCTATGTATAGCAATGGAGGGGAGGTCTTTATTGCAGAGGAGTAGAGAAGAGAATGGTCCAATATCTTTTACATTTTCATTCGAATAGGGCATACCACATGACCAAGCCAATGGTCTCCTAAGGATTTATTGATTTGAATGTGACCTTTTTTCTTAAAAAAAATAATTCATACCTTAAAACACACTCCTTCTACACACCTCACCATGTCAAGTATTTTATTTTATTTTATTTTTTTTTAATAGGATATAGAACAAATATTTCCCCTATTCTATAATGGGTATTGTTTGAATAGGGATTCTTAGTTATAATAAGATTTTAATTATAAATGTATCCCAATGAAGTACTATATGTTAGTGGCATTGATAAAACATTTATTTTGATGTTATAAATTTATATAGAGTAGGAAATAGATAAGATGATAATAGGAGTAGTATAGCAATATGGAAGAGATGAGTGATTAGTGGCAAGATTAGGGGAATACTCGGCCGCCGCAATCAACTTAATAAGACGTATAGTATAGGTTCAGTTCATTGGATAATAAAATAAAAGTTAGAAAGAATCTTCAATATCTCCACGAAGATTTCATCTTAATATAAGATTTTGAACCAACCCTGTGGAGACATGTGCCCTAGGTCTTATATGCTCCCTTGGGCAGAGACCAATTCATTTCGTTTTCATCCAAGACAAATGCCTAATTAATTATCCCTTTCAAATCATTGTTTAAAATAATACTACCAGCTGCCACGACTCGGCGATTTAAATAACAAATCACATAGATACACCATCTCTTAAATTATTAAGAGAGTTGTTATAAACTTATAATCTGGATAAGCATGTGATCCATGCATGCCAAATCATTCAATTGTTTATTAGGAAGAATCTAGTGCGTGGTTACATATTTTATATGTATTATATATACATACTATTGCTTAGCAAAACCTAGCTAGCTGTCCCCTTCTGATTCTGAAACTTTCTAAATTCGAAGCTAATATATCTGTTTGATTTTGTGATGTGAGGAGGGTATTGATTCTCTCCATTAGTTTATGAAAAAAGGAAATTGAAAGGAATAATATTTTGAACCATTTATATCTAATTGAATGCAGACAAGACCAAGATCACACTTGAATCAATCAAAATCAAAATCAAATTCAAATTCCAATTACCCTTAAAGTAAAAACGAAATAATTGTATGTATCATGGGTAATCAAGTGGGAATTAGCAATGAATGATTAGAACAAAGTGTAGGATAATCAAGTGTTTGATTGCTTTAATAGTGGCCATGGGCTAAAACATGTTGGGTTCCTTCCTCTTTCTTTCTATTAGCCTTTTTAGAGAAGATTATTACTAGTACTCGATACTAGTATGATTTATTAAGCTAAAAAGTGTGAGGTTATTATGTGAAAATGAATAGGCAAAATTGAGTTATAATTGATCAATATCTTAGTGAATCTTTTTGATAGTCAGAGAAAAGATATTAAAAAATGACCCGGGGTGAGAAGAATCAAAAAGAGGACAAAGACAACAATATATTTAAATTTCATTTTTATTTAAATAAAAAAGATGGGGAAGATGATGATAATGAAATTAATAATTAGAAAAGAAATGGAGGAGAGATGATTAGCCATAGCAATTTGGGAGAAGAGGACATGTTGAGAGGATGTGATGACATGTGACTCTTTCTCTTTTGGAATCATGGTGGCCCATGCCAGAGAATAATCTGGTTTTTAGTAATCATGATTTTATTTTATTTTTTTCATTTCCATTTATCAATCCTTCTCTATACCCTCACTTGTCTCAGCTCAGGGTCATGTGAGAAAGACTTGTGCCCTTAAAGTTAAAAGGCTTTTCCATCCCTTCAATTTTGAGCCAAAAGACATCAACCTTTTACAATATCTCCTTTCCCTAGAACAACATGATATGATTTTTTTCATACCCTAAAGTAATTGCATGTAATGCTGTCCATCATGTTATGTTGGATTTCGAATTTATTTGATTAATCAATGATATATTAAGCTTACTAATTACTTACATTTTACTATTATCTAATAAGCGTAAGCGATGATGAAAGAGGATTAAATTCTGACGCAAGTGGGTCTATGGAGACCGGAACAAAGTCTTGAGAACTTGTTGTTTGTGTTGTGCCTGATATATTAGACCATATATATAGATATATAATTAATAAGCTTCGGATCCGACTTGGAAGATTTAGATTCTTTTGACAATTCTTTGGTCCCATAGACCGGTTTAAATTGAAACATTATTGTTTGAAATTGAAAGAGAGAGAGACAGACAAAGAATATTAAATCACAGTTGTCAAACAATAATGTTCTTATATATATACATACAACACAACACAGCACAAACACACATCCCATGCCCAACATGAATGTGTGCTGATTCATGTTTGTTTACACATACATGATACAACACAAAACACACTTTTAATTATACTATCTTTTTCTTTTTTCTTTTAAAATAATTTTTTACATAGTAATTACTTTGGTTGACCACCTGATGTATCGTATATGACCTGACACTTCAATATACACATGCATATTAAAAATACAAGGTTAAAGATTGATTAAATTATACTCTAAATAAGAGATTTTATAAGGGTGAGTGCAGTTAGGTAGCCCACTAAAAGAAAAGTCGTTAGTTGGAAAGATCAACAAACCCAAATACAAGAAAGAAATGCAGATAAAATAAAGATAATTTTTATTTGGCTCTAGAAGAATTGAAATGGTCCTCTAACTAAGAAACCATCAATTTTTTTTTTAAATTTTTTTTTCTTTCCAGAACTTAAACCTAATAATTCTCTTGACAAGTACTGATATCATATATATTCCCTTTTATGCAGCATCTTACGATTGATTTTAGAATCCTGATCTGTCTTTACAGGACACACAACACAAGCCCCCACACAACCACCAGACACTTTATTTTTATTAATAAGTCTCAGTGTTATACGATGGTTATTGTCCTTATTGTGTCATTTAAATCTATTTATTATACACTAAAACCAGGACGGTACGGTACTGGTTGTGAATTCTTTTGAACCCATACAGAATCATGGAATTAGGTAAAGCTTCGAAAAAGTGATTACAAATACTACAAGGACGATTATGTTATATAGAAAGAAGGTATTGGTATTGGTATTGGTATTGGTATTGGTATTGCTATTAAAGTTGAAATTGTAGATCTTGGGAATATCATATGCTTGAATTGTATGTTATTTGACTTGTTGAATGTGATTTTAGATCATTGTTAGGCAGGAGACAAAGAGTGGCCATATAAAGCTGTGGTCCTTTCTAAACCAGCATGGTTTTTCCTTAAGAATATCATTAATCAACCCTAAAAATACGGATTTTGCTTCTTATATGAATTTTACCAAATTAAATTTATTAATAGTTGAGTTTAGGTTAAATATGCAGAGATGGAAAGTAAAATATATGTCTGCCTCGGCAGCTCCTACATAATTTTCAAGAACCCCACATGTTTCCCACTACGATTTTGCCTTCAAATGCCCAGTTCTTCAATTTTGATATTAAAAGCAACCATTAGTAGCTTTTTGGTATACAACACAGCAGAGATATTTACATTGTTTATGTTGTTTGGTTAATAGATTAGAGACGTATAATAATGCTATTACGATGCATCAGCTCATTAGATCGATTTAGGTTAAGTTTAGATTAGGGTATAGTAGGAGTGTGACGCGTGGAGGAGTTGGATAAGAAAAGACAAAAGAGCACGTGCGAAGAGGGACAGTTGTAAGAGGTCCACGTGGGAGATAAGGAAAATGATGACGAGATGTGGCGGACCCCACGACAAGAAAGTGGAGGCGGTGTCCCCAAAAATGATCATATCACTTTCACGTACATTCATATTCATTCGTGTTTTTCTTTCCTCCTCCAAAGTTAACGTTGGGCCCATTTTCATATCATTGGGCCTTAAAGGAAGATAGTCTATTCTGGCTGATCCACTTTTATTTTTACAGATTTTGTTAGGCCCATTTTGGCCCGTAGGTAGAAAGGTCATAAACAAGTGTGCTATCTCTAAGTTGGGCCCCAGAGATTGGACAGCCAGCTGTGTACTAAGGTCCTAATTTGTATAAGAGTCCGATCATGTGTGGGAGTAGTAATTTTTTACAGAATATGTCCCATGGTTATTATCCCTATGTAAGGACAGTGGTGTTCGATGGTAAGGTAGATCAAGCAGAAAAGAAAAATAAAAAATCCTATCATCCCTTTTGTCAGCTTGAACAAGTTTGGAAGAGCAGCTCATGGTACTTCTTTGCAGGTCCTTAATCTCTATGCACTAGTTAGTACCTTCGGTAGTTAGGAATTACTTTTATATGTCTTTAAAAATTATCTCAAAATTATTTAAATTGTTTTAAAAATTTTGATCGAAAATATAATGTAAAAAAAATATTAATGCTATATGCATTGTATTATTTTAATACCAATAAAAATAAAATTTATCAAATAATTTTTTTTTTAGAAATGTGTTCACTTTACTCTTCCCGTAAGAATGTTTGATACTTATATTATATTATATCCAAAATATAATGGACCCAGTTTAAAATTGATGGGTTACCAAAACAAGAATACATTCACGCCTATATTTATTTTTCAGTTCATCTGTTTCATCTCAAATTCGAGGATTAACCAGTAACGTTGCGGAAGCGATAACCAAACTATGCAGTCAAAAACTCCCACCTGTATTTTCCCAATTCTATTAAATCTATACCGACCCAAATCGAAATGATAAAAATGAAGAAAGATATTTGTCTCTTTCTCCAACCGCTCAGAAGCCCGAATCGGCATTCATACGAGGTATATTCTAATTCTAATGGATATATATGTATGACTTCTAAAGTCCATAAGCAATCGTCACTTCTACACCTTTCCCATACCAGAAACCGCCACTTGTGTCCTTGACCATTTAGTCTTCTTCATCCAAACATACTATTTAATAATAATACTACAAAAGCAGAGCACATTCGGTTTTGTCTTGTCTGTAGACAAAATGAAATCAGAAACGGTGACATTGGTTCTGGTGAATCTTGCTGGGATCATGGAGAGAGCCGATGAGTCATTGTTGCCAGGAGTCTATAAAGAAGTGGGCGCGGCTCTTCACACTGGCCCAACTGGTCTCGGCTCTTTGACGTTGTTTAGGTCCATTGTGCAGGCTTCTTGTTACCCAATTGCCGCTTATTTGGCCGTTCGTCATAATAGGGCTCATGTCATCGCTCTTGGTGCCTTCCTTTGGGCTGCCGCTACCTTCCTTGTTGCTTTCTCCTCCACTTTTTTTCAGGTTCACTTTTCCTCCATTTCATTCTCTTTCGCCTTCATTTGCACGATTCACGATGCGATATTTGTGTTATTGGCTTGTTTTTTTAGATTGGGATTTCATTATGAATTACTTTAGAGGATAGTCTCTGCTGGTTGTTGGATTGCTAAATGTGTTAATTTTACTAATTTCTAGTTTGGTGAGCTCGATTGTTTATAATAATGTTGTTCTTGGTGATTAATGTGATGAATTCAGATATGATCTTGTCAATTTGCCTCATGGTTTCAGATTGACTGATATGATCAATGGGAAGTAAGTATGTGCATACTTGTATGACAATTTGGGGGTTCATTTGGTATCAAAGAACAACTAAAAGATGTTATTGAGTGAACTAAGAAATGGAGAACTGACCTGACAGGTTTTGGAATTCACTTGACTAGCACCTAAACAGCAGTTGAACTTGAGTTCTAGGGCATGGCACTCTTAGGCAGAGTATGGGGGCATCAGTTTAATCTCATATGATCACTTACATGCATTAGAATTATAACCTGAGCATTTATGTGAAGATATGGATTGAATCTGTGGTATACTTGCTGACCATGTTTCTGTTAAAAGTCATTAAGCATTTGTCAATCAGGTGGCTGTTTCTAGAGCACTGAATGGCATTGGCCTTGCAATTGTTGCACCTGCAATCCAGTCCCTGGTTGCTGACTCGACTGACGACACAAACCGTGGAATGGCTTTTGGCTGGCTACAATTGACAAGCAATCTCGGTTCAATTATTGGTGGACTCTTTTCAGTATTGATAGCCCCCATAACATTTATGGGAATTCCTGGTTGGAGGATTTCTTTCCATATTGTTGGAATAATCAGTGTTGTTGTAGGTATATTAGTTCGATTATTTGCCAAGGATCCACATTTTCCAGATGATGGTGAAAAACCTAGTGATCCAGCTCCAAGTTATTCGCTATGGTCTGACATAAAAGATCTTGTCCTTGAAGCCAAGTCAGTCATAAAAATTCAGTCTTTTCAGATTATTGTGGCTCAAGGTGTCACAGGTTCATTCCCCTGGTTTGCTTTGTCATTTGCTCCTATGTGGTTGGAGCTTATCGGTTTCTCCCATGAGAAAACTGCATTCTTGATTGCTCTATTTGTCATTGCTGGTTCAATTGGAGGACTGTTTGGTGGTAGAATGGGAGATTTCCTTTCCACACGATTTCCAAATTCCGGGAGGATAATTCTAGCACAAATTAGTTCAGCTTCAGCCATCCCTCTGGCAGCAATACTTCTGCTGGCTTTACCTGATGATCCATCCTCGGGGTTCATGCACGGTTTGGTTATGGTCATCATGGGTTTATGCATATCCTGGAATGGTCCTGCTACAAACAAGTAACAGTTCTATCTTACGTTTCTTCTTCCTTTTGCATATAACTGAATAAGACTGGTCAAAATCATTTCATTTTTAGTGATTACTCCACTTGAATAACTGATTGTAATAATAAGGTGTTTGCACTGCAGTCCAATATTTGCAGAGATAGTTCCAGAGAAATCCCGAACTAGTGTATATGCTTTGGACCGTTCCTTTGAGTCAGTACTATCATCATTTGCACCTCCAGTGGTTGGGATCCTGTCTCAGCATGTTTACGGATATAAACCTCTTCCTGAAGGGTCAAGTGTATCAGAAGAGATTGCCACAGATAGAAAAAATGCTGCATCGTTGGCTAAGGCTCTGTACTCGTCAATAGGAGTTCCAATGGCTCTTTGTTGCTTCATCTATTCTTTCCTTTACCGTACTTATCCTCGGGACAGAGAACGAGCTAAAATGGAAGCACTTATAGAATCAGAGATGCAACATCTGGAGTTACACGATTCACCTGCTGGTGTCGACTTGTTCAACCAAGTTCATTTACCTCAGTCAGATTTACCAAGCGGTCAGGACAAAACTGTGATTGAAATGGATTACGAAAAGGATCTTGATGACCATGACGAGAAAACATGGCTTTACCGGCAGTTGACATTCTCCAATATGGGAAAGCAGTGATTTACTATCTTGATCACAACGATGATAAAGTCTGGTTTGCAAAACTGAGGAGCTCATCTGATTTGTTGTGAAATTGAGCATTTGGGTTTGACTCCTTTTTCACAGTGGAATTTTTTGGAGATATTTTTTTACAGAAAAATTAGATTAGAGCATTTGGGGAGATATCTTATTGACAAATAAACTATCCGTTGAGGTATAAGACACCATTGCAAAAACACTGCATCTTTTGAATTTTTTTTTTTTTAGTTCTAAATATACTTGTATAGGTGGAAAGAGTATACAAAACATCCCGTTGTTTATATATGGAAAACGAGTCGTTGTTGTTCATAACTGAATACGACTGTTGTTTCTGAATCTGTTGCTTTCCAGCGAGAATGTTTCGGGCTGGTGATTGAACTTGGGTAACGGACTTGTCCTATTGAACCAAACAAAATATTTATATACTTATATAACAAAACATCCCTCCAACACTATCAATTTTGACATAGATACAATAAGATGATTTTTAATAGCATTTACAAATCTGGCACCGCGATATAGATCCTGTTTACTTCAATGAAGAAGAATGCAGTGTCTTCAGAAAACACAACACCTGTGAAAATATTTCAGACAGGCCCGTATAGAGAGCAACTGCCCAATGGATTTTATTCAGGCTTTCGAACTGTAAACATAACAAAACCTCGATTCCTATAGCACGTAAATCCAACTAGGCCACAGGTTCTGCATATGTCTTCTAGTTCCCGTTCAGATAGAGGAAAGTAGTTGCCTGCTATTTGCATTGAACTCTGTACAAGAGAGGAAAGAACAAAAGATTCAATGCTGATGAAAGTAAATCATTAACCAAAGATTGATGGCATAATTGCTACCCAAAGTTATTATAATTTGGACTGGTATTGACCAGATGAAGACCAGTCTGATCCTATGAACCATAGACTAAATTGCTAAATTTGTGCAGCTGTCATTTGAAAGTCGGATTACTAACCCGTTGTATAGTCTTCAAAAAAGGAATGAAACTGAATGATCCATCAAGTATGAAGGTGGTTGCAACAAATACTCCTCCGGGCCGTAAAACTCGGCTTATTTCTGCTACCTACAAATTACAGCATGCCGGCATAAAAAGATATATCATCATATGAGGTGTAAAAGAAGACTTAAAAAATTTAAGAAGCATCTTGTTAACATAACCCGCTATTGATACTAACAATTTACACTAGCACTCTACTCTCTAGAGTCTCTAAAAGACTGCTTTATATTTGTAATCTTCACATAGCAATTTATTTTTATCTTTCAGAACCTTTTATTTTAGGGTAATGAAAGAAATTACAACTCTCAAAATAGTTGCGGCATTTTCAAACTACTGTGAAGTTTCTTTAGATATCATTATGATCATATGAATATAAGATATCTAATTGGATAAAATCAGCCTAATTTTACAAGTGACTTCTCATGCATGTTGAAAAAAGAAAGTAATACTCTTACTAAAGAGGTAATTAAATGATAAGAAGTTTGTCCGCATTTTACAAAGAAGATAGACATAGTAAGCTTACTCTCCCAACCATTTTCAAAGACATATGTGGACCTAGATTGATTATGTGCAACACCTACATGTAAGAGCCTTGTGGCTCTTTTCTGATGCCTCACGTTATATAAGTCTGAAATATACCAATGTTAATGCCTTGTCGATTGTCAACAACATGGCGCAAGAAGCAACCAATAATAAAACTATATCTAGAATTAGAAGTTGATGCTTACAGCCATTGAAGGTGAAGGCCAACAGTGTATGGCAGCACCAGCGTGCACTGCATCCACTGAGCTAGAAGCAAAAGGGAGTCTTCCAATATCAGCTCTGACCAAGATGAAGTTCCTAAAAGAAGAAAAAGAAGGCTCAGTCTGAGTTTATTCTCAAATTGTAAAAACATAGTAAGTTCAAAGTTAAGTCCTCACTCTTTCGGAAAGTTCTCTTCTTGCTCAATAAAATTGTAACACTGCTCCAGCATGCTCTCCGAGTAGTCCAGAGCAACAATATGAGAAAATAATCCACTCTTAGCAAAAATTCTAGAGAACATTCCACTGCCACAGCTAGCATCTATAATTTTTCCACCAAATGCAGGCTTCAGGTAATCCTTCATCAATTCGAACTGAATTATAAATATAGTATATGTTAGAAGCTCTATCATTAGATTGAATAATAATTAAAAAAAATTGCAATCTACCATTTTTCACATTAATCATACAACGCACAAATTTAGTGACTTTATAGTTTTGTCAAGTATTGGATAGTCTTATTAGATTTTGTGTTTCATTATTCATAACAAACATCAATGATTTAATGACTCCTCCTTTATGTGTAGTTCAGTAATGATGAAGAGTTTGTTAGCACAGTAAATATGATGCAAAAAGATGGACTAGGACTAGGTCAATTTAAATGACAAGGCAAATTTGCAATTGATAGCTATGATAGTGCATTACCTAAAATCCTTGAGTTAGAACTTATTCAACTTACATACTGCAGCTTTTAAAGCTTTGAAACCTACTGCAACTTACCTCAAGAAAAATTGTAGCAGAAATGAAGTGAGACACTTATCACTAAATTTTTCCAAATCCTAAATGAGATGAATACATAACAGATGCAATTGAAGAACAGTAAGCTGACCTCTTTTTCTGGACCCGGAAAACCACCCCAGAAGAAATTTTGGCGCCAGCCTCTCTCATAGAGAAATGATATAAATGGACTCCTGATTCCATATATAATTTTCATCACATGCTCATACAACTTTAATGAAAAAAATTACATAAACCACTAGTTGAATGCAAAAATGTAAATGGACTAGAACAGCATTGATTATAATGTCAACTTGAGTTCATTTCAATAAACCTGAAATTGAATCTGAATGGTTCATTCTCTTTTCCATAAGTTCGAATACCACTAATAGCTTAACCTCAGTGTAGAGAAACAATAAAAGAATCTCAAGAAAAATAACTAGAAACAAACATATTTGTTCCCAAACAAGGCACTATTAAGCAATCTGCATATCAATTTCTTTCCCATACATCATTAGATCAATTTTGTAAGGCTATAATTACCTAAAAAATTCAGTAGTAGGAGACATAAATTCACCAAAATTCTTTGCGCCACTAGCTGGGGTTAGGTCAAAGTGAGTTTGGGCTCCGCTGTAAGTCTTTTTACAAATATCACATTGCAAACTACACTCTCTTGAAGAATCTCTGCAACCAATCAAATTCAAACCAACCATTAAAAAAAAAAACACACAAACCACAACCACCTTTATACGAAAAACGAAATCACTGGAAAATGGGACTTACACAGACAATCGTTGATCACCAGTCCAGCTCACAGGGTGAAAACAAATAGGACAAGCAAGTATGCCATTATTCACTCTACCATTCCCTTTTTCTACAACGACAGAATCCTCCTAAACACAATACAAACAAAGATTAAAACAACGTTAAACAACAATTACAATCACAATTCGATTCGCGTACCGGCTGTTTGGTTTCAACAAAAGCCGTTGAAGAAGCGCGGATTCTAGCTACGGAGCTGCGATTCGCGATTGAAAGATTACTTGGATTGAAGTGACGACGTCTAGAGTAACAGAGTTGACTCGGTGAAAACATGGAGGAGATGTTAGCGCTTGTGACTCTGGCCATTCTTCTTCACTTTTCCAGAATGAAGAATCTCCAGTTCAGCTCAATTGTCAAATACAAATATCTGATTCTGGCTAGACAAAAAGAATATAATATTAAATAAAAGTTGTCGTTGGGCTGCTCTCTACTACCACTAATGATTTTTATTCGACAAGATGTGAGATGCCACGGACTCCACCCACTTTAGGAAGTGGTTATTTTACGGTGGTGGCGTACCTGCCCCATATGCTTATCATAATATAGAAAGTAATGTCTTTAATATATTATTAGTTAAATTCTTTTTAAGTAATAATAATTTTTTATTTTTATTTTTTTCCATCAAATTTTATAAATAAATGGGGTGATAAAATTATTTACAAATTTTTAAAAATAAATAAATAACAAATCCAATAATTTTAAATGAAAAAGGTAAAATAAAAAAAATATCTATTATTATATTATTTTATTTAATATTTTTCAAAAACAACTAACTAGTAATAAAAAATTAGAAAATAAAGAGTACATAACTTGCACATTACTTCTGTAACACAATTAGAGTTAATTTCATGAGATTCAATAAAATCATCTCATCAGAAGATGATTCTGAGCCGTCACTATAGTTTTTTCTACTTTTCTTGTGCATCCTTGAAGGCTTGTTTCTCTCAGTATCACTGCTGCTGCCATATCTGAATCAGAAGAATCATCAGTGCATCTTCTTCTCATTCTTCGTCCTACTGTCTCTATCCAAAAATGCACTCACTTTTCTTCTGCCAGTTGATATCATCAGTAGGACCATTATTCTTCTTGTTTGTCAGGTTCGGCTGATGCTATTCCAAGTGCTGAACAAAATGCTCTCTCTTTCCTAACAGTAAAACCATGTCAGAGGGAAAAACTTATTAGAAATCATCCTGATTAAGTATATTTTCATTATAATTTTTAAAATATATGAAGTAAAGCATCAAGCAGAACAGATACAGATAAATGTCATGAATAAAAAACAAAACACCACAGCACAATTGACATGGACATTCAATCCAATATCGCCATTTGTTTATAAGAGAGAAATAAACCATTCATGCTTGGAAATGAGTAGTTATCGAATGTGAAATATTCATAACACAGGAAAATGCCATCAAGGTATCCAAAAATAAATACCATGCAGCTGAAAGACACGGCACAATAAAAATTATAAGCATAAAACAAATTCCCATCTCTTGATCATGTCATCAAGGTATGCACATAAATAAAAATACCATGCTGCTGATAATTGAGGCACAATCAAAAAAATTGCTTCTTCACTAACAGAACATGAATCCTAGACATATTTAAAAAGAAGACACCAACCCAGTTAGCGAACACCACTAAACTATCACATACATATATCGGAAACCATATTTTCAAAGCCTTAATAAAGACAATTACTTTGTCCCAGAAGCCATAACGGCAGTGGAATCCCCACCATCTTCCGAAGCAAAAGCCGGCTCTAAGCTCAGCCTAACCTCCTGCAACTTCTCAGCAATCTCTGCATCAGAATAACCCTGGTCAATCAGTTCGTCTTCAAGAATGGTAAGCTTGAGATGAATCTGTCGCTTCCTCTCATGCTCCAAAATCTCCTTGTTAGGCTTCCTGCTCATGGTGAGCCCAGTAGTGCCCTGTCCTGGCTCGAACCCTCTGGTACTGTCTGTAACCCTCCCCGTTTTAGGCTTCACAAAAAACTTATTCGTCTGTGTACACCCGTTGGTCCCTGATCCTCGCGGAGTTTGTAATCCAATCCCGTTGTACATTCTTGGTCACTCCACACAATTAATCAACCATAGTCTTGTAATCCGACGCTACGATTTTAATATATAAACTCCAGAAGAGGAAACCAAGAGAGATATACATATACATATATTTTTCTGTTAGGATTTCTATTTGGATCGATTTAGATTTAGAAGAAGATGGGGAGGGTCGGTGGTGGAGGGGGCCGGACTTTTAACAAAAGTTGGTCTCCAATACAACTTCTAGCCCAGTAAATTAGCTTGGCCCTTAAGTTGGCTTGAATTTTTTAACTAGTTCTGAAGTAACAAGTTCGTTGAAAATGTAGGCTTTCACTCCAACATCAAGTGAAGTTCAATGAATCAATATTGTGACCTAGCGGAACGGTCAAATATTATGTTCCTTTGTTGATCATGCTAGGATTTATGTATTAGTTAATTAGCCTCGCTACTGTCTCATTTTAAGGAAGAAAGACATTTAAATCAAAGAGATACCACAGTTGGCTAGGTGGTATCAAATTGTAGTTTAGTTGCCTATAATTGTTCTTGTAATTGTTAATTGGAGTAATGATCATCGAATCCCTCAAGTATAGTTTTATAGGATTACAGTGAATAGCAGGAGTGTGCACTGTACGGGACATTTCGAAATACTGAACCGATTACGTACCGAAATTTTATAGTACGGATCGGTATTCGGTACGATCAAATTTAAAATTTTGGTATTTTATATTGTACAGGACGGTATTCGGTACCGTCCCGAAACACCGAATTTAACCTATTATATATATAATATAATTGAATATTTTAAATCATTTATACACGTCAACTCCAAATAATAATCTACATATCAATACTGTTGGATTTTGGGTTGGGCCACACTAGATGGACCCAAGCCCTTTATTAAATACACCCATGTTGGGGTGTTGATAAGATACTCTTAATTGAATGGGAGTTAAACTTCTCGGATAATACGGATAGAGAATCACGTATAATGAGATCGTGTTTGATACGATAGGAAGAGATCATCGAATTCTAAAAAAACTGCTATCAACTCTCTCTCTCTCTGTTAGTGTGACGTATCAGGAAGTTCATCACTCTCTCAAAGACTACGCTCTTAGACGGTGAATTGCGTAGAGAATTCTACACCGGTGATTCTCTACCGACCTCTGAACACTACAATTACAGTAATCGATTCTAAACCCTATTTTATCTTCTACATATAACGTGAAATTATATGTTATTATATTTAGATATAATATTACATTGGTATCAGAGCCAGGTTTACTGTTTTTTTTTGTTGCTGTTTAATGTGTGATTATTAGTAAGAGCATGATTAATGGTAGTTCTTAATCTGTATTGTATCAAAGATATGATTTACGTTATTTTTGTACTTGATTATTAAACTGCCGGAATCTATTTGCTCGTTTTAATTTTTGAAACGTTTTCAAAAATTTTCGAAAATCACACCATTAGAATCGTCTCGGAAAACCCTTCGATTTGATATATTATATGACCATTTTTTGTTTTAAAACGGAGGAGAAAACAGGTTTTTATCATATTGACGTGTTGGAAAATGGATTGAAACAAGGTTTTGTAAAGATTTTCAGAAGAACTTTCTGTTTTTTCCAGTACCAGTCTCGGGCAGAATGTTTGAACTTCAAAACCTATATTCAAAATTTTTTTTTTTAAAATCCGAGACCACCAACGGCATCGGGACATCGAACGGAGTCGACTGGTACCGTCTCGACGGCCGTCGGTGGCCGAAATCGCCGCGCGTGGAGTACACGCGCCGACGAGGCGCGTCGGCATTGACCAGGCGGTTTTCCGCCCAGTCAACGTTGACGTAGCGCCCCGTCAGCGTCATTGTGTATGCCACGTGGCGCCACGTCAGCGGTGACGCAGCTGCCCGCGTGGCGGCCACGTCACCTGACAACTTCCCTATTGGCTGCTGACGTCAGCGCTACGTGGCATCCTCTCGGTTTGCCACGTGGCGCTGCCGCGTGTAGCCACTCACCGTGCGCGCAGCTGCGCGTCGCCGTTTAACGGCCGCGCGTCCGGCCAGGCGCCGCAGCCGACGGCGGTTAAAAAAAAAAGAATTTTTTTTTTAATATTTTTTTTGCTGGATGTGTATGCTTTACATTTTTTTTGACATTTGATTCTACTTTATTTTAGTATATGTCATTTTTTTTTGCATACACTTGCATCCATAGTGCATTATTGTTATTTTTTGCACATGATGGATCTCTATTGGCTCGGTTACTTCTACAATGGGTTCTGGATTCGTCATGAGCTTGCGTTCTTCTATCCGTCCCAGAAACTTGTGCCAGCTTTGATGTATGCCGCCCCTCCTGGAAGGGAGCATCCTATGGGGATTGATAATGGACTTCCCCCTCCTCCTGAGATTGTATCGGCAGATCGTCCTTTCCTCTTACATCACCCAGAAGATGCTGATGATGTTGAGATGGAGGTTCCGCTTGCACCTGAAGATCAGGCCGATCCACTCTTCCAGAACGATAATGAGGTTCCACTTGAGAAAGCACATCCGGAGATTGTGATCATCTCGGATGATGAGGATAACGAGCATGTTGATCCTGTTATTGAGGACAGTGGTGATGATGAGGATCATATGTCCACTGAAGAATGTGAACCCGAAGCGGATCCTCATGATACTTCATATACACATCGTATCCGCTCTCGTGTGATACCTATTGATCCACCATCGAGCCGACTGAGGAGCAGGACGTCTAGTCTTCCTGGATCGAGTATGAAGATGCCTATAGATATTCCTAGTTCACCTGAGTTTATTCTAGAGACTCCTCTTTCTGATTATACTCCAGCATCCCCAGAGTATACACCTCTCAGCCCTGAGTATACCCCTTCTACACCTGTGTATTCTCCTATGAGCGCTGCTACTCCTATTCCATACTCTTCTTTTGGAGATTTATCTCGCTTCCCTGGTTATTATTCCGCATTAGAGTCGGGAAGTTTCTTCACTGGGAAGACAATATTTGATGATGAAGCTAGGCCGAGTAGGATTCGTGATGGAGAGTATGCTGAGGATCCAGAAGTAGATCCTATAAAGGACCCTGTTGAAGATCCTGAGACTATAGAGACTTCTGATAGCGATCATTGAGCATATGATAGATTATTCATATTGTCATCATGACTTCATTATTATCTTCTTATTTCATTATGGATCATATTTAGTTTTTCCATGATTTCCTATTTTTCTGAATAGTCAGATGATTTGCTTTATTTTATGAAGAGTTTTATATTCTGCATTATGATTGATCATACGTAACATATTATCAGCTCTGATCTTGCTATTTAATGTGGGAGTCCTTATAAATTATATTGGACTTCGATTGCTCCCTTACTTACTGAGTATAGTGATAAGAATTTTGAGGACATAGATTGTGATTAGATAGCCTGGACTGTCTTTTTTTATTCTCTCTTCTCTATTTTTGTTACTATATTCTTGATAAGTTTAGGTTTAATGAGCAATATTTTTTTTGTTCGGATATGATTCTACTAGATTGAGAATTTTGGCAGTCTCATATTTATGTGATTGTATTTCAGTAATGGCTTCTGCTTCCAAGTCGATCGTAGCTGAGTTGAACAAGGGAGAAAAACTAAATGGTGACAACTATGATATATGGCACCGAAAGATTCAGTATGTTCTAGAGGAACAAGAAGCACTTGAAACTCTCACCAATACCATGGTAGAGTCTGAGAGAGGTCAGTCTGCTCAAGCAAGACGTGACATGGAGGCTTACATGACCTGGAAACTCAAGAACAGTATCGCCAGGATTACAATTCTCTCCAGCATGGCAGATGACTTAATGTGCGTTTATGAGGATTACGACACAGCCCAGGATATTTGGGTAGCTCTCAAGGACAAGTACGGTGGTACTTCAACCACTAAACTTCGCCAGCTTACAATTAAGTTTGATACTTATAAGAAGCGGCAGGATCATACCATGCGGCAACATCTGAGAGAGATGGCTCACATGATCCGAGAGCTTAAAACGGCTGGTAATATTCTCACTGAAGAACAACAAGTACAGGCAGTGATTCGTTCCCTTCCCAATAGCTGGGAACATATGAAGATTAACATGACGCACAACGACAACATCAAGAGCTTTGATGATATAGCTCGTCATGTGGAGTTAGAGGATGAGCGCTTAGAAGCGGCTAAATCCTCTGGGCAACTTTATATGGCAGAAACCAGCGTGCGCAAGAACAACAAGCACAAGAGGGGCCAGCGTGGGTCCAAGAAAGGGAAAGGACAAGGGATTGCACATTCCAATCAAAATGCGAATCAGCCTAGTCGGAGTAATCAAAACAAGAAATTCAAACGTGGTGGTGGGAAGAAGAAAGACAAGGGTAAAATCAAATGTTTCAAATGCGAAAAGATGGGACACTATGCCCGTGAATGCAAAGGGCAAGAGAAAGAGGTATCCATTTTAACTTTTGCCTTAACTACTGTTTTCGTTTCTAGCTCTATTTTATTGGCCGAGGCTCACCCTATGTGGATTGTAGACTCAGGTGCCACGGACCACATAGCTAGAGATCGAGGGGCGTTCGTAGAGTATCGTCGGATTCCACGAGATACTCGTTGGATATATGTTGGGAATAACTCGCGAGTTGCTGTTTTAGGAATTGGCTCCTGCAAATTGATAATGCGAGGAGGCCAGCAGTTATTCCTACATGATGTCCTCTATGCTCCCGATATAAGGCGTAATTTAGTGTCTGTTCCTGTTCTTCTCTCTTATGGCTACAAATTGGTTTTCGAACATGATAGCTTGATTTTATCGTACGATGATATTTCTGTTGGCTTTGGATAACTTTCGGATGGTTTTGTGATTTTGAATATTGATTGTTATGCACATTCTTCTTCATCGCATGATAGTAGTATTTCATACGTTACTTCTTCTGACATTGACATTACTACATGGCATGCTCGACTCGGTTATATTGGACAAGATAGAATGAACAAGTTGGCCAAATAGGGGATTTTTGGATCTTATGACAAGATCAAATTGGCAACCTGTGGTCATTGTCTAGCTGGGAAAGCTACTAGGAAACCTTTTGGTAAGGCTACTAGAGCAAATAACCCTTTAGAAATTATTCATTCTGATATTTGTGGACCGATGAATGTTAAGACTAGGAGTGGTGCGTCGTATTTTATTACCTTTATAGATGACTTTACGCGATACGGTCTCGTCTATCTGATCTCCCATAAATCTGAAGCCTTAGATTGTTTTATACAATTTTTGGCTATGGTGGAGAATCAATTAGATAGGACGGTAAAAGTACTTCGTACAGATCGTGGTCGAGAGTATCTGTCAGAACAATTTAAGCAATTGTGTCAAGAAAATGGTATAATACGCCAATTGACAATTCCTAGGACTCCGCAGCAAAATGGAGTTACTGAACGGAGAAATAGGACATTACTAGAAATGGTCAGATCTATGATGGCACAAGCCAATCTTCCAATTTCGTATTGGGGAGATGCACTCTTGACTGCGACGCATATTTTGAATCGGGTTCCAACGAAATCAGTGAATTTTACTCCATATGAGTTATGGACAAGTCAGAAACCTAATTTATCCTACCTGCGACCCTAGGGGTGTACAGGTTTTGTACATGATCTATCCAGTAAATATGGAAAACTGGGTGCTAGGGGAAAGAAATGTATTTTTATACGTTACCCTGAGCAATCAAAAGGATATGTACTAATCGGAGAGAACTCTGATGGAAGTATATCAGAAATAGAGTCACGTGATGTAATTTTTATTGAGAATGAATTTCCGAAGCGAGGTGATGTTGAGCGAGATACTTCGTTTTTTGAACAAAATGAATCAGAGGATTTGATGCCCACTCAGAATGAAAGGGAACAAAGAGTTGAAACAGACTCTAATCCCAGTGGGAGTGATCAAATGCCTATAGAAAACAATCCACTACTTGATCACAGTGGGAGTATGCCTGAATCATCTGTTCGGAGAAGTAGACGAATCTCGGTTCCCCGGCGACGTTTTGAGATCGAAGGGGAAGCTTTTATGATGGCCTCTCATGATGGTGATGAACCTAAGAACGTGAGAGAAGCTCTTAAATCACAAGCTAAGGACGAATGGGTTAAAGCCATGGAGGAAGAAATGGAGTTAATGAAAAGTAACCATGTCTGGGACTTGGTTGATTTACCGCCTGATAGAAAAGCCATTGGAAATAAATGGATCCTTCGCGTCAAACGGAAGGCTAATGGCTCAATAGAGAGATATAAGGCAAGGTTGGTGGCAAAAGGTTATACTCAACAAGAGGGTATAGACTATGAAGAGACTTTCTCTCCAGTGGTGAGATTTGCGTCTATTCGCCTCATCCTTGCACTTGTCGCTCACAAAGATCTTGAATTACATCAGATGGATGTCAAAACAGCATTCCTCAATGGAGGACTTGAGGAAGAGATTTACATGGAACAACCTGAAAGTTTTATAACTGAAGGTCAAGAAAGTAAAGTCTGTAAATTGTTGAGGTCCATTTATGGACTCAAACAATCTTCGAGACAGTGGTACCTTCGTTTTCATGAATCTGTCTTAACGTATGGTTTTGAAATGACAGAAGAAGACCAATGTGTGTACGTAAAAAGGTCTAGAGGAAAATTTGTGATTTTGTCCTTATATGTGGATGACATTTTGTTGGCGTGTAATGATAAGAATTTCTTAATGAAGACAAAAGACTGGTTGTCAACTACTTTTGAGATGAAAGATATGGGTGAAGCTGTTTACATTCTGGGAGTCAAAATTTCAAGGGATCGGGAAAGGAAAATCTTGGCGTTATCGCAAGAACCTTACATCTACAAGATCCTTGAACGTTTCCAGATGGCTGATTGTAAGCCCATGGATACACCCATAGTAAAAGGGCAAACTCTAAGTCTAGATATGTGCCCTAAAACTCCGCAAGAGCATGAGAAAATGAAAAATGTGCCATATGCAAATGCCATTGGGAGTCTGATGTATGCAATGATGTGTACTAGACCCGATATATGCTACGCAGTTGGACTGGTAAGCAGGTATCAAGCCAATCCTGGCAAGAAACATTGGATAGCTGTCAAACGAATACTAGCTTATTTAAAAGGAACCACAGATTATTCTCTGTGTTATCAAGGTGGTGACACTCACTTGATTGGATACACAGATGCAGATTGGGGCGGTGACTTGGATGAACGGAAATCAACTTCAGGGTATGCATTCATACTTAGCCATGGGGCTATTTCTTGGAGTAGTAAAAAGCAAACTTGTATTGCTTTGTCCACCATGGAAGCTGAATTTATTGCATGCTTGGTGGCTGTACAAGAGGCTATTTGGCTCAAACGATTCTTGGAAGAATTGAATATTGACAGTTATGAGCCTGAGCCAGTTACTGTAAATTGTGATAGCCAAGCGGCAATAGCATATACTAAGGATGCTAAATATCACAGCAAATCGAAACACATAGAGACGAAATACAATTTTGTCAGAGATATCGTGGCTAAGAAAATTGTATCAATTAGATATATATCTACTCATGAAATGGTTGCGGACCCTCTTACTAAAGCGGTACCTAGGGATGTTTTCACATTACATTCTAGGTCCTTGGGTCTTCGTAGATTGTAATACCTAGTTTTTTGTGCCTAGTTCTTATATATATTGTTTATCATTCATGAAGTGCTCATGCAATCTAGTATATCTTATGGGAATCATACATCCGAAGAGTATGTTATCAAGTACAGGAGACTGGCATACTTGTACGTGCAGTCGCCTTGATTATTCTAGGGAATAATGCAAGATGAGACTTATATATTTATATCCTTTGATTGATTTGGATCTCAAAGTTTAAGAAACAAGTATACAAGGTCGCCTTGAAATGGAATCAAGATGAGATTTCTTCTTAAATATCGAGAAATCGCTCATGATTTTTTCCCACTGTCATGAGACCTGATTAGTCGGACTAGATTCTTTTTGCTACACATGGATGGTAGTGACTGATGGAATCTAAGAGACATTTGTATTGTCGTCCGTATGGTGAAGGAAATAGATTTTAAACATACGCGTCTCATTGGAGATAAGCTTCACTGTAATGCATATGTTATACTGTGCATGCTATTTATTGGCCGCCATGGATGATATTTAAAGATAGTCCCTTGATCTTTTTTATCGTACAAGATCCATTTTTTTGTGTATCCTTAGTACAGTCATCTCTTTCATCTGAAGCTGTGAAGGCAGTGCCTGTATCGTTAGCGTATTTTTCTATGGTCATGATAATTAGACCTATGTAGTACGTCTGTGATGTCGACTGCTTGTCATTGACTTTTGGAGAAAGAGCGACTGGAAGGTATTGACTAATTTCACAACATTGATCACATGCTAGCTGATTGTAGTTCCTTATGAATACAATCGTGATTTAAGAGTACTCTGAAGATATCAGATTGCTTGTCTTAGGGACCAGACGCATCTGATGTGAGATCGTGTCAGACCTAGGATGTACCCGAAATGAATTTCGAGTACTCTCTCCCTCTTTTTGTTGGGATTGAGAATCTGGTTCATTGGTCACACTGTCTATTTGCGTGTATAACCGCCTGATGAAGAGTAATTTGAACTGAGTCGTATAATCGTCGCCATTCGTGGGGCATGGCCACATATAGTGTGAGTGGGAGAATGTTGGATTTTGGGTTGGGCCACACTAGATGGACCCAAGCCCTTTATTAAATACACCCATGTTGGGGTGTTGATAAGATACTCCTAATTGAATGGGAGTTAAACTTCTCGGATAATACGGATAGAGAATCACGTATAATGAGATCGTGTTTGATACGATAGGAAGAGATCATCGAATTCTATAAAAACTGCTATCAACTCTCTCTCTTTGTTAGTGTGACGTATCAGGAAGTTCATCACTCTCTCAAAGACTACGCTCTTAGATGGTGAATTGCGTAGAGAATTCCACACCGGTGATTCTCTACCTACCTCTGAACACTACAATTACAGTAATCGATTCTAAATCCTATTTTATCTTCTACATATAACGTGAAATTATATGTTATTATATTTAGATATAATATTACAAATACAATTAACCATAAATAAAAATTGATAACTAATTCAAATATAAAATTAATCAGCTAGATTAAATACTAAGTTGGAAAAATACAATTATTTTTTAATTTTTAATTTTTTCTACTAATTTAGTATTACGGTACTGTCCCATACAGAACCGAAATATTACAGTATATCTCGAACCGAATTTTTAATTTTTGGTACGGTATTCGGTACTCAAAATTCCTGTACCGAATACCGAATATTCCGAAATTACGGTACGGGACGTCCCAAATGTACACCCCTAGTGAATAGGGACATACAGCTTGATTTTGTTCCTACAACCTTAATAAACTTTATTGCAAGGCATTAATATGTTATTGAAATTCTTTTATAAGTTTGTTTTTCCAAAATTTTATATCGGAATGATTCGAAATAATATTAAGGACAATAATAAAATTAAAAAAAATTGTTTTTTAATTTTTTAAAAATAATGTTTTAGTAAATTTTTTAATTAAAAAATATAAAATTACTAAAATAATATTCACTTATTGTTTACCCCTAATAGATGAATAATAAATTGAATAGGGTATACTAATTTTTTTTTTCTAAAATGAAACAATGAAAGTTTTTTTTTTTTTTTTTTTTTTTTTTTTTTTTTTTTACATTGCAAACATGTGGTAGTAAAATAAAATATCTCTTATTTTGTGACATAAAGTCTAAAAATTTATTCTTGGACTTCATTTTGCTTTTTATATTTTTTGCGACTTCTCATTGAGAACCAAATAGGGATTGTAAGATTATTTCAGTTCTTCCAATAAGCTTGAAGTGAGTTCAAAAGTTGCTCAATAGTCATTTCCTCCAAAATTTTCAGTTTCTTCATACGTTACTGTGATATAGATAAATTTTGAATCCAAAGCTCGTAATATTTTTTTTATTATTCTAAGGTCATCTAACTTTTCACCATTTCATTTAAGTTGGTTTGCAATAGTCAATACTCGAAAAAAATAGTCCAATATGGATACACCTTTCTTCATGTACCGAACTTCAACTTTTTCCCTTAATCTTTGAAGTTAAACTCTTCGCACTTGCTTAGCTCCTCAATGAGAAATTTGCAACTTCTCTCAAGAATCCTTAGCATTTTTGGCATTTGAAATGTTCCCAAACTCATCTTCATCTAGAACTTGATAGATAAGACAGAGAGCCTTCTTGTCTCTCATTCTTGAGTTCGTCAACTTGTCATTCTCTGCAAATGATAAGGACTCCTGTTTATCGGGTTCAATATACCCATTTATGACTATATCTCACACATCTTGTGCGTCTAATAAAGCCTTCATTTTCATACTCCAATTATCATAATTGTCTTTATTGAGTAATAGGACTTTGAAGAGATTCACTCTGTCACTTGTCATATTTTTCTTCGTATTTCTTTCTTCTGCATGTTGACTTTTTCTTTGTCGTGATGCTCCTTCTTTTGGCTCCTAATATCACTTTGTTGGAGAAGAGAAAGAGGATAAAAGATATCTTACTAAATTTTATATTTGTATTTCTTTTCATTTTAACCAAATGAGTACAAACATCACTTATTTGTAGTACTCAAATGGGAATTATCGATCCTCGTTAATGGATAATTAGTAACTTCTAACTACTATATTTAATCACTAATATAATTTTAACTTGAGTACTCTACAATCATTTGAATATTCTATAACTAAAATTAAGTTTATTAACTAACAAAGTTGTCATCTGACCTTACCAACGGTGAGCTTCCAAATTCCACCATGTTGACTATAAAAGATTTAGATGTCGAAGAAGAAGAAAAAAATAATGGTCATAAATAAATGCAAAAAGTGTTGGAATTCAAGATGTAAGCTATGTCAAGTTTTATTTGTAAATACAAATCGTTAAAGTATAATTGTTACCCAAAATTAATATAATTTGGATTGGTATCGACCAATGTGATCCTATCATTAAATTACTGAAGTTACACACCACCGTTAATGTATTTCTATCATGCTATATAAGAAAAGAAAAGTTTTACTTTTAGTCATTTCAGAGTTCGAATTAGATTAATGAGATAAATAAACTTTATTTTTACAATAAAATTTTTAAAGTTCCAATTTTATAAAATGAGCCATTAGATTTTTATTTTTATCATCCTCAATGATCAATAAGGTTCATTACATGATATGAATAACCTTTGTTAGAAGTCATGAAGAATCTCCATGACGGGCATTACTGATCCGTGATGATGATAAAAAAGTCATAAATTTCATTTTATGAAATTGAAAATTTGAAAATTTTATTATTAAAATATAAAATTTATTTTACTTATAAATATAACTATAAATGTATGTTTGGCACTAAATGTTACATTAGATGTTGAGTTGGCTGTTAAAGTAGCGACTGGCTGTTAGTTGTTAAATTAGATGTTGAAGTAACGATTTGGCATAGGCGTCTGGTAATAGCAATTAGATGTTGTAATAACTGTTAGATGTAAAATTACGTAAATAATACAATATCTTACTTTTTACCTTATAATGTAATTTACTTATTTTTATAGTGTTAATATTCATTACATTTTTTTCTTTTAGGATTTTTAATTCAAAACCTAAACTCCTTTAGTTATTAACTACCTAAAAAAGTTATTTAAAGATTTTAATCATATTTAATAAATAAAAATATTATTAAATTAACCTAATTTAGTACAAATGGAAGCTTTTAATATTATTAAGGGTATATTAGTAATACTCACAAATTAATAAGGGTAAAATATGAGTTTTTTTTTATTAGCGATTCGTGGAAAACTACATGAAGTAGCGTTCTGGAGATCGCTAATTAAAAATTTAATCACTAATAAAAAAGTTTCTCCTAACCGATTAAATTATCAAATCGTTAATAAAAAATCTAATCGCTACTTAAAAATCTACCTACCAAACACGCACTTAGTTGGCTCATATTTTAAATCATTTGAAACCCATTAATGTGATTTTATCTTCCACCCTATAGAAAATTATAAATTTACATTTCTATTTAAATTATAAAAAATGAACAATATAATTTTTTAAATGAAATATAAAATTGTATAAGAAATTTTTTTGAAATATGAGTCTATGAGAAAAAAAATAATGTTTGCATTTTATAAATAAACTTTTCAAAAACTTTTAATCTATAGAATTAAGTTTCATGACATTTTTCATCCTTATTAAATTCTTTACAACCTTTAGCCTTTGTTTTTTTTGTGGTTTGTAATGGGATTGTATTGTATTGTATTAGTAAATTTTTATTTGTTTAAAATTTAAAGCTATGGTTTATGGTATTATATTGTGTTGTATGGTGTTTTTTCCCTCAAGTTTTAAAACCACCAAATTGGTGAGGAGGTATGATTTTTCTCATATAAAATTTCATTATACTCTCAATTACTCATAGTACAATACCATACAATCCAATACATCCTAAACATGAAAAAAAGTAATTCAATACAACACAACACAATTCTATACAATATCATACATTAATGAACGATATAATTTTTCATCCAAACAAAGTGTTAATGGTCTTTTACAACAACTACCTATACGAAGAGTTTTACTTATTTGTAATAAAAAAAATCATGGAATTTTCATGAAATTCTGACAGATTTATTTTAAAAAATAAAATTTGAATGATTTATTAAATTAATTAAAATATTGATTTAATTAAAATTTTAAAATGGAAAATAAAATTATATAATTTATTTATTATTATCATATAAATATAAATTTATAATTTCTTGAAATTTTATTTATTTAATTTAAATTTCTTGTCTATAATAAAATGGAAATTACATATTTAATCATTCTTTTAAACTAAAAAATAAAAGGCACCATTAGAAAGCTATTTATGTTCAAAATGGATAATTTCCAAAAAAATTATAAATAAAAAAATCTCAAAAATTGAAAAATTAGATACAACATATAATTTACCTAATATAAAATCTAGTCAGCATCTCTCTTTTCCGAAATTCTCGTAATTTCTTCTATGCTGGAGATGGTTTATTTCATCATACTGTATATGTAATTTTATGTTTGTGGTTATCAACAAAGCCCGTCTAGCTCAGCCGGTAGAGCGCAAGGCTCTTAACCTTGTGGTCGTGGGTTCGAGCCCCACGGTGGGCGTTTCACTAATTTTTTTTCTTTTTTCGGCGCCATGCCCTAGCAGCGTGGGTTCGAACAGTGGGCGATTCCTTGCATGCAGCGCATTTTTTCATTTTTCCGCAATAACGACACATTTAAATTTGAAATAATGCCCCTGCCGACATGCCTTTATTTAGTTTTCTCCCGTTTAATTCGGGACATTTAACATTTAAAAGTTCTCCACTATCCGTCAATCATTAGGTTAGGTCATTGGCGTTGAATAATAAAAGCATTTTCTTCGAACTTGAGAAGGAACTGAAAGCTCAAATTTATTTTTCAGTTATTTATGTTTTTATAATAAATATCATACTTTTGAAGCAATATACAAAATTTTCAGCTGGACATTTCACATCAATGATAGTTATAAATTTATTATAATTGTCATCTTAAATATAAGAGTAACGTGAAAATTAAAAAATAAATAAACAAATAAATTATAATATTTAGATGGATATAATTTTACATCATTCAAAATCATAGCATTACAATATTTCAGGCGAATGCGACCAACAAATCTAAATTATACCTTATAGTTTCAACACCCCATTTAAATTTCTTTTAATATTTAATTTGTATTTAAACTTCATTTAATTTCAATTATACTCTTTAATTTATAGAAAGGGTGAATGTATTTGTCTTCACATCCAAAATAAATCGAAGAAGAAGAAGATCGCGATCGCAGACTCCAGAATCGGCGGAAGTTCCCCACGCCTATCCCCAAGTGAGGCACTTTGAAGTGCCATACACACTTTGATTCTTGAGCAAGTATGTGAGCACGTGAGGCACTCAAAAACCGGCGACTGTCCATTCACTTTCCGGAAATGATAATCATCTTGAAGTAGTGAGAGAGCCCAAATACTGCTGGTAAGAGTTCAAGTTCGTGACTACCTTCTTTGGTGGAGCACGCGATGGAGCACGAATCGACTGACAAATCTCTGTTTGAGAAGATCTCTGTTTGAGAAGATCTCTGACAAGATCCAGGGAGATGACTCGTCTTTATCTGATTCCGATAACGATAAGCCTTTGGCTGTTGATGCTGTTAAGTCTAAGATTTTTAGGCTGTTTGGAAGAGAGAAGCTTGTTCATCATGTTCTCCGCAGTGGAAAACGTACTCTCTTTTACTCTTTGTTTGACTGTATTTTAGTTTATAGTGTGTTTTCTGTTGCCGTTTGCTGGATAGTGAAGTTATGGAGGTTTTTGAGTGATATCTGAGCTGTTTGTTGACTTTGTTTGACTAGATTAGACTTTGACGATGACTGTGATTTTTTTCAGATCGTGAATCGATTGATTATATCGGTTTCGGAATTTAGATTGTGAATTTGAGTTTTAAATTGTTGAAATCATTGACTTCTATTGTTTGTCTCGTTACTGAGATTTGATTGTTAGTTTTATGATCGAGTATTGGTGTTAGTTTTAAGTGGGGTGTATTTACAAATGTTATACTCTTTAAGTAATTTCACATTGCAGTGTTTTTATGACTATTTAATTAATTATTTTGGGGTGTGCAAACTAGAAAAGAGGTGTGGCATTATCGTCCCTCAAATTATAAAAGATAATTTTCTCTTTAAAATAATTTGAAATTATTTTAAGTTTCAGAAAAATCTCGAAACAATACCCATATTTGAATTAAAATTTGTTCCCAAGGTTGAAAATCCCGTTTCGATGTTAATTACTTCACTGCTCTGATTGATAGTTAACGACTTGATATGGATTGAATTTTAACCAAATCTTCCATTAAATGTAGAATTATAAAAATACCTCTAAATTGAAATTAGTTATCGTTGATCTACGGATACATCTAATAAATGTCACATAATTCAACTCTTTTTGTCGATAAATGTTGCTGCTGATTAATATTTCAACACATAACATCAAAGAACAAATACAACGCCTCAGAAATCATATAACAAATAATTTGATATATTTACAAGTTTACAAAATTGCCCTTATACGTGTATAAACTTACAAACTTGTCAACCTAAAACCACTTTCGATTCCAATCCGAGTCCTATTTTAAAAAAAATTTAAATTCGTAAGTGTATCCATATTTGGAGGAAGATTTGAATCAATGGTATTTTTTGTAATTCCACATTTGATGGAAGATTTGGTTATAATTTAACCTCTATCCTGCTGTTAAATTATCAATAAGGGCACTCTCATCATGTCGTTAATAGTCAATAAAGATGTGACATAATTTAACATTAAAATCAAAATTTCAACAATGAAAATAATTTTCTAGTCAAATTTTGGTCGTATTTTGAAGTTCTTTTAAAAATGAGGGTAATTTTGAATTATTGTTATAAAATGGGTGTAATTTCAAAAATTTTCTATTTTACTAATTAGATAGTTGGACCGGAATCAATAAAAATTGGACCGGTTAATCTCCAACATTGATTCTGTATAGTCAGATCAAAATATTTTTAAGATCGGTATTTTCAGACTTAGTCCAAACTTGGACCGAATCTGACTGCAGCTACTCCTAAAAATCAGTATTCTCAGACCTAGTCCAAACTTGACCAAAATAGACTGAACCTACTGCAGCTACTCCATTATGCTTAACCCTTCGAGCGAAAGGAGAACCATTACAAGTAGTGGTTCATTTTCCCTATCAACCCAAATTTGCTGGGTATTAGGCTTGGATCATGAAAGTCCAGTATTTTTGTCCAATCTTTACTGGGCTATTGGCTATCTGTAGTAATTGGACTTGTGCTAAGGTGTTTGATGTCTTTTCATGAGAATTGAATTCCCTCTTTGAGAGTATTTTAATCCACTAGGACGCCCATTAGGTCACTTCTCGCCAAATGACACATAATTTTATGACTTAACATATAAGCATATTGGTAGCTTAACTCGCAAGCTAACTACCCACCCTTATTAGACAATCTCCAATAGGATGCCCAAGGGAGATGTCTACAAAAGAGAGAATAAGATGTTGGTGGATGCCACCATTGTAAGTGGGTGATGAGAATAGATGCTGAATGAGGAGAGAGAACGAGAAATGCTGGAGTGAACATCAATGTTTCAAGTTGAAAGTGATGGATATTTTATTATTTTATTTTTATTGGTCGAATAATCTTATGACATGTGTCAGTTTAGTCATTTTAAATGAAATGCTACTACTGAAACATTCAGATGTTATGAGAGATGCAAAAATATCATTATTAGTATGGGATTCACAGTTGGGCATCTGACGAGAGATGCTACCGGTGTGGATGCTCTTAATTGCAAATAAGACACTTCTAGTATAATGATTTCTAATAGAATCCGACCCCTGTAAGTAGGAGTTTAACTCTCGAAGGATGTAAGATACACATTCTCACCAAAATACTTCTTCTTGAACTAGAACCAGGGGCGAGCCTAACTTGGAACGAGAGGTTGCATATGCAACCTCACTTAAAAAAAACATATATAAATAATAAAATTTAAAAAATCACACTTTATTAAGAATTATTAATAATAACTAAAATTAAACAAACAACATACATCACTCTTTATTCCAACTTCTCCATGATGATCATTACAAGAACTTAGTTAGCCTTTGTGTGATAACATAATACTTTATTATTGAGTCCTGTAACATAAAAGTAGAGCGTCGTTAGTATTGTGCGTTATTTATTTATTTGTCTTTTACATCGTGCTTTACTTATTGATTTGAATTTAAAACTTAGTTTAAGTATAAATTATAGTATATATTCAATTTAAGATCTGCAATCCCCTGTTTCAAATCCTGGGTCCGTCTCTAACTAGAACACTCATACTGATTTGAGCGTTGGAATGATAACGACGGGTTCAACACATATATCTAAAGACTGTTTACCATTTTGCAAGTTCGTCATGAGATAAAAAAAAAAACATTAGTAACCCTCTGCTATAAGAGATTAGCCTTTTAAAATACAATATCTCAATAAATAAAATGGTTTGGATTTAAAATATATATATATATATATTAAAATATACATCAATTTTTTTATTTAAATAAAGGAGTTAGCATACTTTTTTTTAATGAAAAACTACATGTCATTAAGAAAATGTTTGGTATGGAGTTTAATATATATATATATATATATATTATATTCTAATTTAAAGTTTTGTTGAAAATAAATTATGTTATTAAAAAAATAAACTTATAATTAGATCATTTTTATTTATATTAAATCTGTCTAAATAGATGAATTCATAAATATATTAGTGTTCAATCTCAATTGTTCGAATTTTGATGTAACACCAGAATTGTGTTTATTAGAAAATACATCACACTCACAGATAATTCAACAATAATAGAGATTATATGAACCAATAATAACCAATAATATGAGGATTTAAAACCTCTAATTAGATTCATATGAATAATATAAATTTGAATTAAAAATAAAAACTAATATCACCGCCAATAATCATCAATGTTGAAATACACATTTGACTATAATATCGTGAAATTTACAATACTTACATGAAATATTGAACATCATGAAAATGAACCAACCAACTAAACCATATGAAAATACACATTTACTATAAATTTTGACCCAAATATTTTTATAAAAAGTTAAAATAAAAACTACTTAATTTTAAATTTTATCAAATTGATAGTACAAATATAATATCACTTTATTAGGGAAGTACATATATATTTTTCACTTAAAATCTATCCCCAAACACAGAATTTATGGTTGCATTTTGCACTGCCATTTCAATTTTTAATTTTGTTTTTATTATTTTTTTAGTCTAATTCTATCAGACAACTTTTAGGTCACGTTTGGTATAGGATAGGACATGGTGATCAAATTTGGTACACAGGACATGATGGGACAGGATGGATAGGATAGGATGAGATAAGATTGGATGATATTATTTATTATCCTGTGTTTGGAGTGTACTGGGATAGGATGGAATAAATTTTTATCACCTGTTTGGAAGCACTTCGAATCGGATAAAATTTTGAAATAACTATTCAATTTTTATTGGTTACCTATGAAAGTTAATTTATTGTAATTTGTCAAGGCAATACTAAACTTTAACAAACATATATGGTCGGTTGCTGTTGCTTTAGAAATTGACTAATAATCATGACACCGATGTTATGGCATTAGGCATCTCTGAGTTAACTTCTAGTTTTGTTATGTGGACATCGGATTGACCTTACTTAGAAGGTACTACCTTGACATATAAGTTTAAAAATCAACTCCAACTTCCATTTAAAGATCAGATCAAGTTTTGTGCTCGAGGAGTTTTTGTTCAATCATTAATATTTTCATGCAAATATACTACAGACAAGTACAGTATGCACTTGATTTATGAGATCTTGGGTTTCGATTCACCTGGATGACATGATTTTGAACACTGGAGATTCGAAATTTTAACCCCAAATTTGAAAATTCTGTGTTTGTGGGAGATATCGATCGAGAGTAGCACAAAGCGTTTTGATGGAGACTGAGTTTACAAGCACAGAAAGTAAGAAAAAAATATAAAGTAAGAAAGGATTTTTAACTTGTGAAGAATCGAGTAGTAGGTGCAAGGACGGACTGTCCTAGTGGGCTAAGGCGGGCTTAAGCCCACCCTGGCAAATTACAAAAAAAATCAATATATTATATATAATTTATATAAATACCCACAATTAATTATATTTAATAATTAGGTTAGTAGTTTTAGTTTATTTACCTTTAAACCTAAATTGAAATTTATAAAAACCCTTTCAATTAATATCACACCCACCTTTCCACCTAACATTTATACATCTCTTTCTTTCAACCGGCACTATTCTTCTTCTCATTCTTCTCCCTCTTCCATTTGTATGTATGTGTTGTTTTTGTCCCCACACAACAACAATAAGTTTAATCATCACCACACAAGCCATCACAAACTATAATCAGTGGTATGTTTTTATTTTATTTAACTATTGTGCAATAATTTATTTTATATATTTTTTTTAGTAATTTAGATGGTTGATTGGTGTAGAATTAAATTTAATTATTTTATGATGTATTAGAGAGAGAGATTTATATTTATATTTATTTTATTATTTGACATGAAAAATGTTGTTGATTAGTGTAGGGTTTGATTCAATTAGGATGTATTAGGAAAATAAATTTATATTTATTTGATTTTTTATTCAATATACAATAGTTAGTATGGGAATTGATTAAATTTAATATTTACCTTATGGTGAATTTAGGGAATAGATTTATATTTATATTTATTTTTTATTTATCATACAAATTTTTGTTGATTAGTATACGAATTGATTCAATTTATTATTTAATTTAGGATGTATTAGGGAAATAGATTTATATTTATTTTCATTTTTGTAGGAATTGATTTAATTTATCATTTAAGTTAGGGAGTATTAGGGAAATATATTTATAGTTATTTTATTTTTTATTTAACATAGAAATTATTGTTGATTAGTATAGAAATTGATTCAATTTATTATAAATTAATTTTACATATTTATATGATATTAACTTCTTTTTAAGAGTTATTGATTCTAGGTTGAAATAATGAAAAAAAGAATATATTTCACTATTTCAATAGAAAGAGTGAAGGATCATCATCCACTAAATCTAATGCCTCAAGCGAGCTTCAAACTCCAAATTTAGTTTCTTCGCCCACGACTAAAAGATCTAGAATTGATAATGAAGATAATTCAATGTCATATCAATCAAATACTCCTTATTATGAGAGAGATCCAAAGAAGCGTATTCCAATATGGCAATATCCAGTTGACAAGCAATATGAGGTCCGCCGAGCCTACATTGATATGGGACCATTTCAACCTAATATGAAGTTTCCACTCACTCTTTTTGGGGCACAAGGTCGTCGGTTTCAACAATCTTGGTTCAAAAAGTTTCCATGGATTGAGTACTCGGTGGAAGATGATAGTGCCTTTTGCTTTCCATGTTACCTTTTTGACAATCCAACTTCTAGATATCACATATTTACCGTGGATGGGTATAGAAATTGGAAGAGGGTGAATGGTGAGAATTGTGCATTTGTAAAACATGCAAAAGGAGATCATACCTCGCTTCATCAAATAGCTATGCAACAACGGGAGCAATTGAAAAATCCATCGCAACATATTGATAGAAGGATAATCAAGCAAACCTCTCAAATGGTGATGCAAAATAGATTGTTTCTCAAGACTTCTTTAGAGATCGTGAAATGGCTAGCTATGCACGGTTGTGCTTTTAGAGGTAATGATGAATCTTCAAGCTCTATTAATAGAGGAAATTTCATTGAGATGATAAAGTTGCAAGTAAGAATGAACAAAGACATTGGTGACCTCGTCTTAGATAATGCTTCTCAAAATGCCAAATATGTATCACCTAAAATCCAACAAGAGTTGTTGAAGATTCTAGCTGATACAGTGCGTGAGAAGATCCGTGCAGAAGTTGGTGATGCTAAAATTTGCATTCTTATTGATGAGGCAACTGATGAATCTAATAATGAGCAAATGGCTATAATTTTGAGATATGTTGATCAAGATGGATTCATTAGAGAAAGATTTTTTGAAGTTGTATCTGTTGATGACACGAATGCTTCAACCTTGAAAAAAGATACATGTACGATTTTGAGTCGATACAATCTCTTAGTTGAAAATTTACGAGGTCAAGGTTATGATGGAGCAAGTAATATGAGAGGTGAATGGAAAGGATTGCAAACACTATTTCTTCAAGATTATCCTTATGCCTATTATGTTCATTGTTTTGCTCATCAACTTCAACTTGCTTTGGTTGCATCATCTAAAGAAGTACATGATGTTTGGATATTCTTTTCTAATTTAAGTTCCATTGTAAACTTTGTCCAAGCTTTCCTAAGTGTTGCTCTAGATTGAAAGTGATTCACAAGGATGAAATAATGGAAATGATTGCTACGGGGAGCTAAGAACAGGTGTAGGAGCTAATTAAGGTCGAACATTGCAACGTCCTGGACCAACTCATTGGAGTTCACATTTTAAACCCATTAAAAGTGTGATTGACATGTTTGGTTCAATTTGTAACCTTCTTGAAGAACTTATTGAAAATGGATTGAATAGCAACATCCGAGGCGAGACAAAAGGTGCATATAAGGAGATAAAAACATTTAATTTTGTTTTTATCTTACTACTATTGCATAAAGTTTTGAGAATTTCAGATATATTGTGTCAAGCTCTACAAGTGAAATCTCAAGATATCATAAATGTCTTATCTTTAGTATTAAGTACCAAACACTTGTTGCAAGAGTTAAGAGATGATTGGGGTGGATTTTTGGAGAGTGTTGAGTTTTTCTGTGAGAAATATGATGTTGATGTGCCTAATAAGAATGAGCGTTACATGGAAGGTACAAGGCTTTCTTGTCAACAAAAGAACAACATTACAGTGGAGCACCATTATCACTTCAACATTTTTAATGCTGTAATAGACTTTCAATTGATGGAGTTGGAGAGTAGGTTTTCGAAGGAAGCGATGAATCTTCTTTCATTGAGTGATGCTTTAAATCCATGTGATGGATTTAAATCATTCAAAGTGGATGATATTTGCATTCTTGCTAAGGATTTTTATCCCGAAGACTTTTATGGGGGATGAGTTAGAAGAATTGAGAAGGCAATTAGAGCATTTCAAATTTGACGTAGTTTGTCAACCACGGTTTCATAATATTGCATCTCTTTCAGAATTGCTACAAGTACTCATTCAGACGAAAAAGTCAATTCACTATTTTTTGATCGATAGGTATATATATATATATATTCTTACTTTATACCTACATTTAACTTATTTAACATATTTGTCTAAATTATTTTTACAGGTTAATTCGGTTGGTTTTGACTCTGCCAGTATCCACTACAACAACAGAACGAGCATTTTCAGCCATGAAACTTATCAAGACATCTATTCGAAATAAGATGGAAAATGAATTCCTAACAAAATCAATGGTTACTTACATTGAGAGAGAGATTGCGGAAGCTATTGATCCAGAAGTGATAATTAATAAGTTTGATATTTTGAAAAATCGAAGAATTCAACTTAGTTAGTGTCTTTACTAGATTTATCAAATATGTTTTTTTTTTCAATGTTATTGACTATATTTAATTACCTATATTATATTGAGTGCTATGGTATGATTAATGAGTGAAGAAATTTCATTCAAAATGTTTATTTGAATTGTTGTTCATATAGGTAAATATGAAGTTTTTGAGATGTTAGATAAATAAAGGAAACTCTCCGAAATTTTTAGAAACATTATAACCCACCCTAACAAAATTTTCTGGTTACTCTCCTAAGTAGGTGAGACTTTTTCATTAATCCACTGGACTTTTCATTAATCCACTGGACTCACTAAAACAGGATAATTTTAAGTTAATTTGTGTGCTTCCAAAC
The DNA here is from genome assembly GCA_031304145.1 of Cardiospermum halicacabum. NCBI lineage: Eukaryota > Viridiplantae > Streptophyta > Magnoliopsida > Sapindales > Sapindaceae > Cardiospermum > Cardiospermum halicacabum. The sequence goes on from CM062394.1 coordinate 4,394,691, forward strand.
ACATGCTAACTAAATTAACCAATCTTATCCTCTGTTAATCCCTCGTACCAAATACCCCATACAAATATGCTTATTTAATCCATGAGTAAGAAAGATTTACCTTAGAGTTAGCAGCGAATTGAATCTGATTTAAGGTTGGATACGGACTCGTTTTAATGTGGGCTCGAGATGAATCCTATCCGACCCGTTGCAAGACCAGCCCTAATTCATCAACACAAACCTGTCAGGTATTACGACGCCGTTTGAAGTAAACAAGAGCCCTAGTAGTCTGATAAATACACAGAATTCCATATACTTTCATCTTTCTCTCAGATTTGCCCAAACCCCGAAAGAACCAAAACCCCATTCATTTCCTCTGAGACACAGCGTATTCGCTTCTTCTTCTCCACTTATTGGCCATGGCGGCGCGAGCTGTTCTTCTTAAGTATCTAAGAGTCAACGTAGTCTCCGTTCCCCGAAACCCTACCTTACCCTCCTCCACTTCTGGCGGAGACTCCGGCTTATTCTCCGTAGCCATCAACGCTGTGCGCCGCCGCTTTTTCTCCACTGAGGAGGTCAGAGGCTCTTTCCTCGATAAATCGGAGGTCACCGATCGTGTTGTCTCTGTCGTCAAGAATTTCCAGAAAGTCGATCCTTCCAAGGTAAAACTTCGTAATTGTAATGTTGTTCGAATTTGATACGTTTATATATGATTGGTTACTTTCTAATTAGTGGCACCTGGAAATGTTCTATGGTAGTGATAGGTTTTTCGTTTTTGTGGAGTATGTCTGCAATTTGGGATTTCTTTTTCTAGGTTAAGATAAAGATGATTGATTTTGGAAAGTTGGTGTTAGGTTACGTTCATTTGAAGAGAGGTTTATATAAGATGATTGTTGATAGTTAGTCAAGATTAGTACTGTTTGAGGACCTTTATGTGAGTGTTGCTGTTGATTGGAGTGTTAAAAAACGTTTCAAAATTTCCGGTCGCCATCTGTTTGTGTGTATGCATATTGATAATATGATGGCATATTTGAATATTGATGTGGTGTAGCAGGCATGATAAGATAGAATTTTGTGTCCTTTTACTTGTTAATTCACGCTTATATTCTACATGTATACCAATCTTTTTGGAACTATAGGTCCATATATGCTAAATGTAATTGTGTTTCACTAGTTATCATCTATGAATTTGAAACAGATTCCATGGATATTGCTATTGTCAAAGGTTATGTTTGTCACTACACTCAATTGTGTTTCAACGTAATGCTATATAATCTAGAAGGAAAAAAAGCACTTAACTCAATTGACTTGGTATATGAGTTGTCGGCATCTCAAAATTAAAGGGTGATAACTTACATGTCACATCACTACTCTTAGGCTATTTCTTAGGGTTCTCTTAGCATTATTCCAACTTTTCCCTGGCCCGACAATTTGAGCTTTAGACATGATTGGCTTGCGTGACATGAACCTTCATGGATTAGAGTTGAGTTGGCAAGGAAAAATTACTGATATGTATTGACTTTTCAGGAGATAGGTGTCTTGTTAGGTTTGTTTGTAGGAGGTTTACATTAGATGATTGTTCATAGAAAATTGTCAAAAATATTACCATTTGCAAACCCATAGGTGAGCGTTGCTTTTGATTTGGAGTCTCTTAAAGTGAAACTGATTTCATCTTTTTCTCCTAAATGAACAAGGCATTTGCATGTGTATCCATATGTTATATGGAAAATGATAGATCCTCTGAAAATATCCTATGAATCCTCCTATTACTTGTATGAATTCAATACCCTTTAGCTTTTCTATAACATTACAACCCATGTCATTTGAATGATCTAAGATTTGTAGGAAGATTAAAAAAACTTATGGTACATGTGACATTTATTCACGTGGTTGTGGTGTGACATGCATAAATGATGATGTAATTTTGATGCCCGTTTGTTTTTTAACTTGTATTTCTTTACATTTTACGTGATATATTCATATTTTTTCTTAGCAATAGGATTCCATATGTTGTATATTCTAAATATGTTATTATTTTGGATGATATCAGAATTGGAAATAGTTTCATTGACATTGCTGTTGCCATAGGTTAGTGTACTATGCAGTATACCTGTCTGAATAATGCAAGGTAACCCACAAAGTAGTCAAGAACTTGGACTCCATTGAAATGAAATGAAATGTGAATATGGATAATTTTAAATTGATAGGTAGGTGGATAATTACTAAAATGTTGATAACTCATGTAACACGTCGTTTGGGTTTAATTTGTAGGTTACTTTTTAAAAGTTAATAAGCCTTATAAATACTAGCCATTTGGAAAATAGTTTCTGGAATGTTGTCTAATATTCTTTCTGAAACTTTTTCAAAGAGGGTTAGCTCCTAAATTGATGTCTGAGTTGGTTGTAGAGGTAACACTTAATGTATTGTGGTAGATTGCATTATGGTCAAATTTATCTCCTGCCTCCTTTTTGGTGTCCAATCAGTAGGGTACGCTTCACTTCGTGTTTGTATAGTAACATGTAGTTTGGGGTTATGAAATTATTATTTTGTGGACATATTTCCAGCTATAACCTCAGGAGAGATCTTTGCAGAATTTTGATGCATTTTCAATGTGCAGGTTACACCAAATGCTCATTTCCAAAATGATCTCGGTTTAGATAGTTTGGACTCCGTTGAGATTGTGATGGCACTAGAAGAAGAATTCGGATTCGAGATTCCAGATAATGAAGCTGACAAGATTAACAGCATCAACCTGGCAGTCGATTTTATTGCTTCTCACCCTCAGGCTAAGTAGGGAATGAAGCCTTTTTTTTTTTTACTTGTTTTTGGTTTTGTTCATTGAGAAGTAGCTGCAATAGTAGTGCCCTTTGGTTGTCTCTCCGAAGAAAGATTGTTTTTTATGTTTGCGATATGGTCGCAACGGTGGATTCCAATGAATGGAAACAACAATTTGGGAACTGATCGGATGAATGAAACTGGTTCAATGCTGGTATTTTAATTGCCACCTTACGATTATTATAATAAAATTCATTTAGCAAATTTGGTTTTCTACTCTTCTATATCCAAAAGTACTCTATACATATTTAGATTGCGTAAACCGCACATGAGCAGCACCCAAAATGTTCGTATTACACAAATACTATTAAAAAGGATAATAGAAAAGAAAAAGGTATAGTATGAATGTCAAATAGAGAGAAGAATGATGCTAAGAAGAATAAAATAGCATCTAATGAAGGCAATTAGGTGAGATGGCACTGAGAAATAAAACAAAAGTGAAACAACCTAGGAAATGAATATTATTATTATAGGTTGTTTAAGGTTTTCCCCTTTTCGCAAATGTTTTGGCTTTTGGGTTTTGTTGGGTGTGTTCCAAGTAATGTTAGATTGAAGTGTAGAACACATCATTACCTTCCACCGTCTTCAGTTCTACTTTTCTACCACTCCTTTGTTGTTGAGTGAATGTTCTTCTTATGCACTATTGAGTCAAGTATAACATTCTCAGTATTTTCGAACTGATGCAAATTCCACCATGTGTTTTCGTGTGAAAATAGGCAGCTCAATATTGAGTTAAAATCTGTCCTCAAATTGATTGAATCCTTAATCAGAGGTGACAAAAGCATTCAAAATTTCAACAGCAGCACCTTAAGTCATTTTCCAGAACCCTTAACTGTAAAATTAATCTGATACCAACTCCTCCACTTTGAGTAATTAAATATAAATACTTTCATCTACATCACTGTATGGTAGGTTTGAACGTCATTAATAATAATTACTTCCATGAGTATGAACTTTATAGGCAGATCTAGTTTTATTTTTTCTCAATCAATATAATTACTTCATCTTAACTTATTTGTTTATTTTTTAAAAAATAAAAATTCATTTAACATGAAGTCGAACCCAATATCCCTTAATCCTTAATACAAGTACAATCTAAATAAAATCAATAGGAAGTCATGCTCAAGTACTCGCAAGTCCTAATCTACGTGGATAATGATGGAGAAAATGGAAACACAAGGAATTTTGTTCTTAATGTAAATTCTTAAACTTACATGTCTACTTTGGTAATTAACCAAACTAAAATTCAAAATTATTCTAATTTCCGTAATTGAAGCCTACATGCAACTATACAAATATATCCTCCAACGGTTCACTTCATCATTACGCCACACCACAACAAAATCTAATCTTAAATGACGGAAATGTCCTTCAGCTAATTAGCTCAGACCATATTTAAAAGTACAATCGCTTTAGTAATCTAAGACGGTTAATTAGGTGATTATGTTAATTTATGCTTATGGGTACTTGATGCATTCGCTCATCCACACGTGAAAGTTGTCATGTGCCCCACGAAATGATGTAGTTTTCTTGAGGAGAATGGCATCTTATGTTTCTTCTTTTCTTTTGATCACTTTGCTCACATGGGTCGAACACAGAGCATCATTTCATGATCTGATAAGATAACCTCGAAATATATTGATTTCGTTTCCCAATTATGGACTGCAGGAGGGCATTAAAGTAATTTAGAGGAGGGAGAGAGGCACGTGGGAGAGTCACATGCGTAGCACAAAAACAATGATAGGCGGTACAAGATTTCAAAATTAGAGAGAGAAAGTTGACGACGGTTATATATATATATATATATGATATATCCATCCAAAATTCAAAATATTCTTTTTCTTAGCGTTTAAATTAAACCAGAGCAAACGAATACCAGAGCAGTAGCTACTACTCTACTCTTTTTTTGTTTTTGTTTAAATTTAAGTTTCCTTTCTTGATATTATTATTATTATTCTCACTCATCGTCACTCCCAAAAGCAAGTTTAAAAAGAAAGAAAGTTCCAGATCAAGACAGGGTTATCTTAGTCATTTCCAATAGATCCCACTCATATTATTTTTCCTTTCTTTTTCTTCTTCTCTTCAACCAAAACCAGAACCAGTTGCCTTACAAAATCATAATCTTGGTAAAGAAGTGAAGCCAGCTATTACCATTACTCGTTTTCTTACTATTTATATTCTCTCTACTCACTTGCTAATTTTGTTAATACTGGTAATTATTCTTCGTCTTCTAGCTGTTGTCTCGAAGTTGAGGTAACAACAAAAATATGGAAAGAGCTACTCCGGTGAGGAAACCACACACATCCACCGCAGATCTCCTCGTTTGGTCCGAAACTCCTCCCGCCGAAGCTCAGCCTCCTTCCTCCGCCACGCGCCCCGCCTCTCGTGGCCAGGTATCTGTTGCATTTTTTTCCTCCTATTTAATATATATTTTTAAATTTATAATTTATAAATTCGACTTGGCTTGTAATGTCAGCCGTCGGATGGGATCAGGAAGGTGGTGTTTGGAGGTCAGGTGACGGATGAGGAAGTTGAGAGCTTAAACAAAAGGTGAGATCTGCTTTTCCTTCTGATTTTTTTTTTTCAAATTTATTTTTATGTGACATTAAATGCAAATGGATGGTTCTGGAATCCGTCTTATTTTTGTTTTGGTTGGTTCTAAATATTTTTTTGTCCGCTCCCTGTTTTGTCTCTATTGTTCACGGTTCTTCATTAATGTTTCCCTTTGTCTCGTCTGCAACGGTCTTTAGATTTTTATTTTAAATTTTTTTGGGTGTCTGCTCTGCTCTTCTTTCAAAAAAATTTGATCTGTTTTCTCATGATTAATTGCCTTAGAAATGTTCATCGAAATTTGAACTCCTGATTTCAATTCATTACTGGTGTTATATCAAGTTACTTCTAACTGTAAGCAGAGATAACGAGTTCGATATGTTCTGTCGGATCTTTTTGTGCTACAATCTGACTAGTTTGATGTAGTGTAGTTCGATCTGTAAATTGTTTAGTGAAATTGTGTAAATGTAAGTAAAAATTTCCATACCGCTAGTTTGGCGGTTTTACCTGTCCGTACACTAAACTAAGAGGTCTTGAATACCCTTTGTTACTATATTGGAACTCTAATATTCAGCATCAGCTATCAGTTAGTGACTCGACCAAATGGGTTTTGGTGAGAGCGTGCTTGCGGTTATGTATTGCTGAACCATGTTTGGATTATCGTGTCTTGTTTTTAACCCGGTTCATGAGAGGACAACCATATCTTAGATTTAAGAGCATTAAAACTTATGTGCAAATATTGTGTTTGAGTTTTGTTTTATCATGACTTGGATGGAATTTTATAGCCTGCCTAATCTCATCATCTGCTTATAGAAAAATAAAATTTCTGTTTGGCGAGTTTTGTGTTTCAAGGCCTTCTATAAGCATATCACATTAAGAATCGGATGAGGCTGCAGCAATGATGAGCTAAACATCATATTAAGGGCTATGTTTTGTTTGGGTGTATCTGTAAATATCACAATGCTAGAATTAAACTTACACTTCAATGCAAAAATCTTGTAATATAATAAAATACTAATTAGAGTTGTGAACTTAATATGTTGCTATATTTATGGTAGATAGCTGAAATTTCAGCTGTAATTTGCAGGAAACCTTGTTCGGGGTTTAAGATGAAGGAGATGACTGGTAGTGGAATTTTTGTTGAGGAAGAGGAGGATAATTTAGAATCTGGAAGTGCAAATCCCACATCAGGAAGCAAAACTGGACTGCGAATGTATCAGGTATCTTTTAACCATTTGCATTTAAGCTATTGTATGCTCATAGAGACTACAAAGTGCTTTCTTTTTAGGTACTTACTATATGATAAACTGACATTGATGTTTGAACTTTGGCTTTAGCAAACTATTGCTGGAATCAGTCATATATCATTTGGTGAGGAAGAGGGTGTTTCTCCCAAAAAGCCCACTTCTATACCAGAGGTAGCTAAGCAGCGGGAGCTGAGTGGTACACTGGCCAGTGAGGATGATGCTAAGTTGAAGCAGATTTCTGAATATAAGAGCAAGGAGCTAAGTGGACATGACATATTTGCTCCTCCTCCAGAAATTTTACCACGGCCAGCTGTGCGTGCTTTGGCATTGAAGGAGAACTTTGAATTGGCTGAATCTGCTCCACAATTACCAACTTCTGCTGGAGCCTCAAATGTGAGTGAGTTTGAATGTGAGCAATTTTCTCAATTGTTCTTGCTTTCTCTTTCCCTCACTATGAAACATTTAGTTTTTAAATTGGTGAGCTCTGCATCATGAAGTGTGCCCAAAGATTAGATTTCATCATTTAGTTGAATGTGTGAGCAAATTTCTAAAATGTTCTTGCTTTCTCTTTCCCTCACTATGAAACGTTTAGTTTTTAAATTTGTGAGCTCTGGATCATGATATTTGAGATTAGATTTCATCATTTAGTTGCATCACAAATTCAGTAGTTATGATATAGGTGCCTCATGGCCATGATCTTCATCATCTAGAGCTTAGAATTTCTTAGTAGTCATTTTATTAATAATGGCGGTGATGACAGTTTTCATCATCTGCCACTTAGTTGTTTTATTACCTAATATTGTCATATGAAGCATGATTTTGATTTGTTTGAGTTCATTAGTGCAACTATACGAGCGTAACCCCTCTACGTCTTTTATTTCACCACATTTCTTCTTTGCACATATGTGTTATCTATTCTTTGTGATGATCCACCTGAAACTTAATCTCACTTAGCTTGCTTGTAATTGCCAGAATGACAAAGAATCCAAACAAGAAGCTGTTGTGAAGACAGCAAAGAAGATATATGATAAGAAATTCTCTGAGCTTTCAGGAAACAATATATTCACAGGTGATGTTCCTCCATCATCTGCAGAGAAGCCATTGAGTGTAGCTAAGCTGCGGGAAATGAATGGCAGTGATATCTTTGCTGATGGGAAGGCAGAGTCCCGCGACTTCTTGGGTGGTGTACGCAAACCTCCAGGTGGAGAAAGCAGCATTGCTCTGGTTTAAAATGTTAGGTCTAACCCCAATCCATTATATACATTGTGCTCTGTTTGTGTTATCCCTAGTTTGGGTTGTGATTATATTATTTTGACTTGTGCATTTTATGGTTTGGGAAATTGTGTTCTAGGTCTTAACATGTTGCCAGAGCTATGGACTGCTTCTAATTGCCTTTGTATGTCCATAATCTTGTGCTTTTCCGTGCTTGATTTTAGTGAATTTGTGGTCTGTCCTCCAGATTTAATTTTATTTGTTAGACCTACATTCATATCAATATCATTAAATTATTTGTGATTTAGTTCCACTTTTTTAAGCTTTTATGTCTGCAGCACTTCGTTTCGTGTGCTTGCTAAATTTCCATTTTTAGTTGATTGGGACTTGAATTCACTTTTACTTTTCTATTTTCTTGTACTCTAATAAATGAAATGTTGTGGCTTTAGAGCTTTTCTGAATCACTCTAGTATTGGAATATGAGTACTTAACACTCATTTGTATGTGCTTTTCTGTCCCTCAGATATTTGCCCTTCATTTATGAATAAACATATCTTATTATTATTATTATTATTATTATTATTATTATTATTATTATTATTATTATTATATATATATATATATATTTTTTTTATAAAATTTATTAAAAAGAATTGTCATTGTTCGCAAAATTTTTCATATAAAAGAGTATGCTTTTGATACCTAAAATCAGTAGTCACTCCAATAACTAAAAAGGCGGTTTTTGGTATCAGATATGTACTATTTGGATGAATAAAATCAATGCTCTGTTATACAAGATAACAGAGACAACTCTGCACTCATGACAAAAAAAGTGTAATGAAGGGATGTCTGTCCTGCGCCACCGTGACAGACTGCCAACGATTCTTCTCCTTCTCCATTGGCGTGTATGATGTAAACATTTGTTTGGGTGTTTTTATTATAAAAATTAAAATTGCCAATTATAAAGTTCGACAATTTGGTGATATGCAGGGTTTTGCTTGAGTGCCAAGAAATTTACGGGTCAATTCATCTGATCTGTGCTGAGTCATAACAACACTAGTTAACAATACCATTTACGTAATTAAATTGGGTAATTAGGAGGAAAACTGAAGCAGCTACTGAGAGCAGTTATCAGCTGAACTCAGTCACACCATAAGCACCAACTGGATTTTTGATCCGATTAATTCGAAAAGAATAAATATCAGAATTAGAGTCAAAAAAATCAACCTCGATTGGAGAAATTCAAGCAGCATTTGTTGTGAAGAGGTTAGCGTTTCTGTTTGGCTCGTGGATGTAAATAACTAACAAATCTATTATTTAAATTGTTATGATGATGATTTGTTAGCAATCGATTCAAAAGAAAACAAAAACAAGGTGTCCTAGTCAGATTCTTTATTCGCTCGAGTGCGGAGGAGTAGTAGTGGCAGTGCACTCTTGGCTTGACAGTCGCTCCACTTCATTTTCACGGCCTGTGTCTGTTGGTGTGTGTTGTGAGCAGTGTAGAGAGACCGTACACACTCACTTTTATATAACCGTCAATATAAAAAAAACAAACAATTACATACCCTTTCTCTCTCTCTCCTCTTCTATATTTCTCTCTCTCAACACATATTCACAGTGAAGAAGAAAACTCCCAAATGCTTTGTTATGTTGTTTTTGTGTTGATGATGTTGTTCTTGAGGGAGTGAGATTTGGGTTGTCTCTGTTTTTCTGATTTTTTGTTTTTGAAAGACTTTTTTGGTGTTTGAGTGTTTGTGTTGTTGTGATATTTGAATGATGTATAATCGTGGGGAGATGGAGAAGAAGAGAGTTGTGAGAGAGCAAATGAAGCGAGACAGGGACGAGGAGTTTGGGAAGATGTTGAATGAGATGTCTCAAGCTCAGTATTCCAATCTGGGTGGTCACCGAAACAACGTGAGTGGTATTTCACCGTTTGGTAGTAGAGTCTCTCTGCAATCAACAACAGAGCATTCATCTCCATCCAGTTCTTGTTTTTCCTACAATGGATTTTGCTTGTCTGAGGAGACAGACGCTAATGACTACAGGTGGTCACCAAATGGGACCCCATGTTTCAATGGGTTATGCTTGGATTCTCATAAACCACCGGCTGATGTTTCTCTTTCACATTACAAGAAGAATGTGAGTGATGAACTGGGGTTGTGTGAGAATCTCTTTAGAATGAATATTAGAGATGAGGACAAGGATCATCATCATCACACTGTTAAACCCAGGGGACTTGAAGTGGACCACCAAGATGGTCCTGGTTTTGGTTATGGTGGCAGGAGCCTACATGTTGAAAAATACGGCTCTTTCGATGGTTTCAACACTGCTGGTTTCGATTATCGAGGATTTAATTCTTCTCCTAGTTCTGGCACTATGAGTCTTGATGATGAAATGAACTCTCTGTTCATGGGTTTCGGTGGTGAGGCCGACTTGAAGGGTACTAATTATTTCCAAAATCAACACTCTACTGATATGCGTTGTAATATTAGCCCAATGAATTTTGTACCTGAGAACAGAAAGGAACACGGAAGGAGCTGGATGAATATAGGGATTCAGTCACAGAATCCATCTCGGATTAGGCCTTATATCGATGATGGCTCACGCCAGTTGGTACACTGTGAGATGGACAATCTGTTGTACAATGGCTCTTATTTGAATGATAGGAATACTAATGCAATGCCAAACAACAGGGTGGTCCCTCAGTCTCCTTTGCCTGTAATCGGAGGAGCAAGCATGAATGGTTTTGGTTACGAGGATAGCTTTATCATACAGGGAAAATGTCTCAATCAAGTCATCAACAAGGGACGTGGTGGTGATTCGCGTCATAAGAAGAACAATCTAAATGAGATTGCTAGAAGAAACTTGCTGGAGAAAACCTCTAAACTTGATACTTGTGGTTATAATACGGGGAATTTTGAAAATGCTCAAAGCTTAAGTGGGTATCAGTCCGTGCCTTTGCCAACAAAATCAAGTTCCCTGGCTGAGGTTCGTGGTTGTATTTATTCAATGGCGAAGGATCAAAATGGCTGTAGATTCTTACAAAGAGTGTTTGATGAGGGAACTTACCTAGATGTTCAGATAATATTTAATGAGGTCATTGGTCATATAGTGGAACTTATGATGGAGCAGTTCGGTAATTACCTTGTGCAAAAGTTGCTGACTGTTTGCAGCGAGGAGCAAAGGATGCAGGTTTTGTTGATGGTCACCAAAGAACCTGGCCAGCTAGTCAGAATTTGCTTGAACACATATGGGTATGTACGGATTATCTTGGTTGCCAATATAAAATTTTCCAGTTAAAAACTAACTGATATTGTTATTTGCGAGAGCAGTACTCGGGTGGTGCAAAAGTTGATTGAGACTCTCAAAACCAGGCAGCAGATATCATTAGTCAAAGCTGCTCTGAAACCTGGTTTTCTTGATCTGATTAAGGACCTGAATGGAAATCATGTCTTACAGCGCTGCTTGCAGTGTCTTAGCAATGAAGATAACGAGGTATATAGCTCATTCATTCTATTTATACTAACCCATAATATATTATTGTTTTGTTCTTGACTGATATCTAATATTATTTTAATAGATATTTATTTTCTATAGTGTAATTATCCTTCTGAATGTACTTCTAATGCATTCCTATGTTTTTCCTTCTTTTTACCCAAATGAAACTCCAAATGTTTTCAGTTAACATCTTAACTCCAAATGTTTTCATTCATGGAATTTTGTCTATATGAACTTATAGAATTTCTGGTCATTACTGAATTATCTTGGGAGTATGGCAATGTATCTTAAGAGAAAAGTCAAGCCTATGCTGGATATTTTTGGATATGGTTTTGTTCATCTTTTGTTCAGTTTCCGGACATGCTTTTATACATGATATCTAATAATGTTTCTATTATTTCTTTTTCTTCAATCTTCTGCAGTTCATATTCGATGCGGCTGCAAAGTTCTGTGTTGACATTGCTACTCATCGACATGGGTGTTGTGTATTGCAAAGATGCATTGCTCATGCAATTGGGGAACTTCGAGATAAGCTGATTAGTGAGATTTCTGCCAATGGGCTCCTCCTTGCACAAGATCCTTTTGGGTAACTTATCTAATTCCAAATAACATTATTATTTGGTTCTATCTACTAGATTTTACCATTAAGATCATGGCTCTCCATTCCTAAATGAAAAGTGACCAATATTTATCTACCAGTTTAATGTGCAAAGCCATTTGCCTATGCATTTCACTTAATGTGACAAGTTGATAAAACATTCTGTTTTAAGTCATTATATGTCATCACTTGTATAAAAGATTAAGATATGAATTTAAAGATGCATCATGTCTCTTTGGTGCCTGAAACATTTGTTTAGAGTGCATTTGAAATAAATATGTTCTTTTCTTTCTTAGTATTCAAGAAATAGTTCAAATACTAGCTACCCAATGACAGTTAATGAGAATCTCTATATTTATCTACTCTGTCCATGACTCATAGTTCCAGCTGCCAATATTTGTTATTTGAGGTTTTATTATGCATTTATTCTGTTTTTGTGTACCTCATCTAACTCTAAGCCACTGTTCTTATGTGAGACCAGAAACTATGTGGTTCAATACATTATAGAGCTGAAAATTCCTTCTGTCATTGGCCTCTTGCATTCTCTGTTTGAGGGACACTATATACACCTTTCAAGGCAAAAGTTCAGCAGCCATGTGGTTGAAAAATGTCTGCGGAACTTTGGAGAGAGCCGATCACAGATCGTACGGGAGTTGCTTTCTGTGCCACATTTTGAACAGTTGCTGCAAGATCCGTTTGCCAACTATGTCATCCAGTCTGCATTGGCATCTACCAAGGTTTGTAGACAATCTCTGTTTCTAGCAACTTCCCACTTGGCTTACCAATAAAATCTCTCATTCACATCTGATTTTAAAAACCAGGGCCCTCTTCATGCTTCATTGCTTGAAGCAGTTCGACCCCATACTATACTGCGCACCAGTCCATATTGCAAGAGGATTTTCTCAAGGAATATCTCAAAGAAGTGATGTACATTGGACAATGGTAAGGAGTGTTGTTGTTCTCGCAGCGTTACTTTTTTGTTCACTACAAATAAAGTACCAGTCTATCTTGGGCTACTAGATGTAGAATAGCCTTCAGAGAGGAGAGGAGAGTGATACAGATAACATCCTGATGATCTACCTGAGATAGATGAATGAATTGTAAACTGAAGGTTTTGCTGCTTCCAGTTTGTTTGTTTATTATGCAGATATGACTTGTATGTACTATTTTGTTATGGTGTTGTTGTCTTATCATCCGACTTCTGAATTAAATGATATTTCAAACGCTGCTGGAATTCCTGTTTTTGCTTTAAAATCTTGTAATTATAGTTTGATTAATCGTTTTTGAATCTATGTTACTATTATTATGTTCTCCTAATACATGCAAAAAATAAGATGGATAAGATGATTACTGTTCTTCTGACATACAAAGATATACAGTGACTGCTATACTTTTGTTCTTTCATATTTGATGGTTTTGTTATTTGGAAAAGATGCATTTTGTTATTGCGAGGGATGTTTAGGCTTTATATTGCTGATTTAGAACAGTTTTGGAAATTCTCTGAAAGTAGGTAAAATTCTTTACTAATGTTATCATATATATATATATATATATATATATATATAAATTTTATATCTAATAATAAATTTATAAAGTGTTTAAAGTAACTTTATTTAAAGAATATAAAGTTTATTTTTTTAAATAAATATTTAAAATTAAATAATTATATTTTATTTATTTGATATTTTTTACACTACTATCATTTTCATTTTTGTTTTGATGGTGTTACCTTTTTAATGTTACATGAATATAGAATTCTAATTTTAGGTTGTTAAGATAAAACTATTTAATAATTTTATCATTTTTAAATTATTAGTTTTATCAATACATATTATATTAAATCTTAAATAGAACTTTATGACGCCACTATATGTAGAATTGTTGCATCTAAGATGATTTTTTTTTTTTTTAAAATTTACTTAGAAAATACCTAAACCATATTAATGCATGGTTGTTCAGTTTACTTTCGAATATACACTGGTGGTTATCATACTACTTCAACCATATATATTAATTTCATACATAAATAAAGTTTTTAAATTTATTTTATTTGAATGATTTAAAATTTTAACTTTTTTTAGATAAGTATTTAAATTCGGAAGCTTTTAAGAGTTGAATATCTAATTATAATATATTTTTTTAAAAAAATATTTTTCTTTATTTTACATTTTTCATAATCCTTTCATTGTTTGATGACATCTTTAGAATTTATCAACTCCATATCATATTGAAAGGATTAGGATTTTGTTTTTATAATAATATTCATTTTACTTACTATAAAATAACAAGGTAGGATAAATATTTATAAAAAATTAGAGCACAAATAAAATACCTGAGATGTCTAAAAATGATAAGAAATACATCATGAGTAGTCATCTTCTTTTGTTTTATTTATCAAACTTACACAAATATTTCTATTAAGAACAAAAATAACAATGAAGCAGTGTTAGGCAATATTGTATAGTTCGCATTCCATGTTCCAAACATTTACACACATATGCGTTTATATTAATATGCATGATAACATCTCTCAGCTCACTTTATTACAAAGAAGTCAAACACATACAATTTCTATCAAACATATAATATCAATCATAGCTTACATCACATGATTATAAGCAAATCACCCAAATAATCGTATAATAATCAACATATACAATCGGAACAATATATATAGGTGTTATCCATTTTAGTTGGATGAATTAAACATCTTCATTTAATAAATTTTAGGACAAGGTGAAAACATGACCTTATTAACCAAACTAAATCACACGATCAAATATGCAAGCAACACCCACAATTTGTCCATTTGACCCAACAAATTGAAAATCACAACCTTCACATATGAAAACGATTTCAAGATTCCAAAGTTATAAAGTCCAATTTGGATACTTAGTACCCAACTAGATGCTTACTTTTTTCGCAAGTTGCATTTGGTCAACCTTGGAAGTCCAAAAAAAGTCGCAAAAGTATGAAATGAACTCTTGAAATAAGATAATCTATGTTGTGTTGACCAAATTCAACAGAAGTAAACCCAGTCAACCACAGACAATCGAGTATGATACTTGACACTATGTTCATTAATGGTTCATTTAAGTGTGCAAGTATGAAAATACCATTTTGAAATCATTCAAGGAAGTTTTATTACATAACAAACATAGGTTGTTTTAAAAACCTAAAATTTAGATTTGGTTCAAACACAACTTGAAAAAATGTTTTCCAAACATGATTTGATCTCTAAATACCATCAAAGAGGTTGGAAAGTGGATTGGAAATAATTTCAAATAAGTAGAATTTAAATAGACATTTTCATTTGAAGATGACTCTAGTAATCTAGTTTGTCACTAGAGATGTTTTATTTTTGAAAGTCCATTCATTTAAAAAGTTGGTTAATTTTTAATTTAATGAAACTCACATGATAATTCATGAGGTCCAAAGTACCTCTATAAAATAACCTTTAAGTTGTAAAACTTGATTTTTTGAAATTCAAGGGATTTCAAACACTTAGAGGAGTTTGAAAATATCGAATATAAAATGATATATTTTCCAAGTTTGAAAGATATGCTTGAATATAGAAATTCAATACAAATCCATAGCAACAAACAACAACTAACTCGGAATCCGGATAAAAAAGAACAGAAGTCGGAAAGTTTGTTGTTTAGACCTGGGCACCCCAGTAAACCTGGTCAGGGCTACGGAGGCGTGAATTAGGGCACCTAGTGTGCTACAAACAGTCTTGGAATGCACGTGTATGTCAAGTCACGACGCTTGAAATGCGCACACTTGTCGAAACTTATTATATTTCAAAAGGGCTAAAATGACATAAAAAAGATAAATATAGAGGGTAAATTGAAAAGATGTTGTCAAGTTTAAGGGCTTTGGAGGTCATTATGTCTCATACTAAACATTACTAAATGGTTATTATTATTATTATTATTTTATATTTATAAAAGAGATGATTTAATTTAGAACAAGATTTTGATCATGGTACAACGAGATTTTGATTCATAGTTGGTGGTATCCTACTCAGTTGTGTGGGAACATTTGAATAAAGATATTAAAAACTTACAAGTAGACCGGTTCGAGATGCTGATGACTAAGCACCATATGTGCGACACTTATGCACTATTTCATTAGTTATTTTGAGGACATTATTGTGATTTTACACTAATTTGACCTATTTTTGTGAATATGAACAGTTTGGAGGCATTTGTGCAAATTATGAAGATTTCCGGGATTAAAGACCAAAAATGCAGAAAGTCAAGGATTGAAGACAAACTTTCACATCTTTCAAAAGTTAAATCAGAGATTATACTGGAGAGGATTTTAAGGAGATTTTATGGGTTTTGTTATTTTTCTTAACGGAGTATATTTACTCTGCAGAACAGATAGTTGGATCATCTTTTGTTTTCTGAAAATACTTGAAGAAGGAATCAGGCTTTAGTTTTTCTATCTGTTTTCTTCTTTTTGTACGTTTAGTTTTATTTTGGACAATGATGTTGATTGCGCCCATGGGGTGCTAAACTAGTCTGCCCAGCTAAACGATTGATTTAATTAATTCGTGTTGTGAGATCTTTGTTTCGTTGCTTTATCTTTTAATATTTGTGTAATCTCTGTGCCCATAGTTAAAGTCATCTTATGCCCATAGCTAAGGTCATGTTAATTTTATTTAATTAATTGATTAAGCGCGCGATTGGTTAATTGAGTATGCTAATACACTGCATGTTAGATAATTCGTAATTAATCTAATCTAGGTAGTGTTGAGGTTTCACAATCATAGTTCAAGAACTGTCGTACTGATTCATTGGCTATGACCATAGGTCTTTTCTAGTTCATATTGCAATCTACGTGTTAGATTAGTGATTGATTCGAAGGGTCGTACCCGGTCAGTCTAATAACTAAGGAAAAGATTGGTTGTTAGGCACGTTGTCAACAACTATAACTGTGGTTATTAAATTCGATAGAGATATCTTTAGAATCAATGATTAACACATTAAGTAAATGATCGGTTAGCTAGGTCTTTTAATATATTTGATTGTTAATATTTAGCGTTTTTAGCATTCAATCCAAATCCACTTTTCAAACCCCCATTTACATTGCTTGGTCAGTATACAATACACAATTGATAACCGTTCTCTGTGGGATCGACCCTGTTTACTACAAGTTTATTTGTATTGCAGGTTAAATTTATATTGACGGATTCGACACCGTCAAATTTTGGCGCCGTTGCCGGGGAACGGTATTATCAATTTTGTTTCTGTTTATGACCAGATTTTTTTCCAGTCGTGCCTTACTTGTGCCCATAGCGTCAGATCAAAACACATATTTTGAAGATGTTTGACACAGCAGGAAGACACGGATGGCTCCTAGAATCAGACTTAATGACAAATGAGGTAAGTGATCTCCATTTTCAGATTAAAGAATTAACCGCTGCGGTTTATCAATTGGTTGCAGGTGAAGCTCAACAGTCATGCCCACAGGTAAGGCTTTGTGGAATTTGTGGTGCATCTGGACACTCGACTGATGCGTGTCCAACATGGCAAGATGAAACCCCTGAACAATTTGATACAGAAGGATTTTACAATCATGATTTCTACTACAGCACATATGATGAAGGATTGACGAATTACTCTAATCTAGGATATGGGTCAATGAACTATCAATTGAATGAACCAGTTTCTCAATATCAGAATGACCAATATCCAGGTAACTCCTTAGCTGATATTATTGAGCAATTGACAACTAACACGCTCCTATTTCAACAGGAGACGAATGTCAACATCCAAAATTTAGAGAAGCAAATGAGTCAACTAGCCAGTACTGTAGGCCAGTTAGAATCACAAGGGGAGCTTCCATCACAAACAGAGCTAAACCTAAAGAATATCAGTGCGGTTACTTTGCGAAGTGGAAAAGAATTGACAGATCGCTATGCCCACGACAAAGAAACCCTAACTGATCGTTGTGCCCACGGCAAAGAAATCCTAACTGATCGCTGTGCCCATAGCGACGAGCAGAAAGATGAAATAAACGTGGAAATCCTAACTCAGGGGAAGAACCATGCCCACAGCGAATGGGGTAAGTTGGAAAAGGAGATCGATGACAAAATTGATGATCGTGTTGTACTGGAAAAGCCAAAATTCCTATAAATTAAACTTCAATTTCTAGGGATACTTGAAGAGACGAAGAGGGGCATTGAAGAAAAAGATAGTTTTGAAACTTTCAACAAGGTTGAGGATGGAGACACGTATGAACAGGACACGTTGAAACATCCGGTAAGTACCAGTCCAATTTTATCTATGCCCGTAACTAAGTCACGACTACCCTTTGTTGTGCAGGTGCCGAATTTGAAGTTATATTACAAAGTCACGACTACCCTTTGTTGTGTAGGTGCCGAATTTGAAGTTATATTACAAAGGATTTCGGGTTGGAATATCAGATTGGCTTCAGTATAATACTGCAATAGCTATCGGATGAATTTTGAAGGTGTGTTCGCCAGCCTGTGTCCACAGCTCCTACCTCCACAGTATTCAAGGAAGTATCTGTCTACCTTTTTTTGGTTTTACTGAAATGACTTGTACATTGGGACAATGTAATTGCTAAGTGTGGGGGAGGATATTATCCGCATCTTTGTTTTAGTTTTCTTTTTAGGTTGTCTGGATTTTTTTTCTCTCTTTTAGGATTTTTAGGTTGTTTAGGTTATTTCTTTTAGGATTTTAATTTTTTCTTTTTAGTCTTGTTTTCCAAGTCTTTGGTTCTTCTTTACTGATTCGTTAAGATGAATTGTTTTTGTGCATTTTTGTTGATTCACTCTTAATAATGAATTTTTAGACTGATTTAGGAGCCGTGTAATATATGAGACTTAATTTTTGTGTGTGCATAAGATACTAGCAGATGCTTTTAGAGCTTATGATAATTTAATTTAGAATCCAGCAATGCTAGGATACTTGTGAAACTAGAAGGCAGTTAGTTAGTACGCAGTATAGAAAAAAAATAAAGAAAAAAAAGGAAAAAAAAGAAAAAAAAAGAGAAAAAAAAGAAAAAAAATTAGACATTGATCATGTGACTCAATATCGTCAGTTGGGATTAGTGGATCGACATTAATTCCCCTTAAGTTTTTGTATGTATGGAGCCACTGATGATAGGAGGGTTATCCCCTTGATGGGCCGAATTCAGTCCGACCAAAGTCACGCATTTTTAGTTCTTCTATTCTCCTTTGCTAGCCGGAATAGGTGACACGGTGCTTATTCTCCTTAAGTGGCTTATGTATGGAGAAGCTAGTGATTGGAGAGGGTTGAGTACCTTTTTGGGGCCGTTTAAACCTAGAAATAACTGGAAGTGTTGATTTGAAATGTCTCGCTGGTTGTTTAGGGTCAAATAAATTAAATAAAATAAATGAATAAAAAGAGAGACCCGACCAGTGGCTATTAGAATTGGTTTTGTATTATTGTTTGCTGCTTAAACTGTGAAGAAAACTGGCTGTTTTTCTTATTTGCTTGTGGTACTAGTGTAGTGAATTCTTTTGCGAATTATCGTTTGTTCTCCTTGCATCTGCTCTAATTTAAAGATGAAATTTAAATATGCGTGTTTAATTTGATGACAGCTTTCTTTTCTTTTAAATTTTCATTATTTTGAGTGATGTAAACTTTTATTGTGGGCACGGTTGAATATGGTTAATTCCTTTTTGGCAGCAGTTTTGTGAGACCGATTGAGTCTTCTTTTTATCGAGTCTTCTTTTAAAAGTTGGTCATGGGCATACTTGAGGGCAAGTATAAGATAGTGTGGGGGAATTTGACTAAGCACCATATGTGCGATATTTATGCACTATTTCATTAGTTATTTTGAGGACATTATTGTGATTTTACACTAATTTGCCCTATTTTTGTGAATATGAACAGTTTGGAGGCATTTGTGCAAATTATGAAGATTTCTGGGATTAAAGACAAAAAATGTAGAAAGTCAAGGATTGAAGACAAACTTTCACATCTTTCAAAAGTTAAATCAGAGATTATACTGGAGAGGATTTTGAGGAGATTTTATGGGTTTTGTTATTTTTCTTAACGGAGTATATTTACTCTGCAGAATAGATAGTTGGATCATCTTTTGTTTTCTGAAAATACTTGAAGAAGGAATCAGGCTTTAGTTTTTTTTATCTGTTTTCTTCTTTTTGTACGTTTAGTTTTATTTTGGACAATGATGTTGATTAGAGGAGACTTTGGTTGGAGGAGTAGACGAGTGAGAGTCTGAAATGCTGACCAGAGGAGACTGGTTGAAGGAGTAAATGAGTGAGAGTCGATTTGAGTAGACTGGGCCATAGACTGGTCAAGTCTTCATCAGCTGTGGACAAGAGGAGATCGCGATGGTGGCGAGAAGAGGTCGTGATGTCGGTGATTGGAGGTCGTGAAGCCGACGAGAGAAGGTTAGTCGTGACGCAATAAGGAGAGTTGTATGTTGAGTGGTGTTTTTTGGAGACCAGAGAAGAGACTACGATTGAATTTGGGTGAAAAAAATCCTAACTTTAGTTTTAAATTTCAATAATAGTCAACGCGTGAAAATGCCTTTCTTATACGATTTCACCGAGTCGAACGAGTCCACCGCGATTTTGCAATGATTTCACCCATTTTCAATTTTATATCAAGTTAACACGTTTTGATGGTTGAAAATGTAAACGCGTAAGTTTTTATGTTTTAAAACACGATTTTAACAACCATGCCAAGGATATGGTCGTAATTCTAGTAGAAATTATGGACACCTGTATAATAATCAGAATGTTCCCCTAGAAGTAGATGTATTTCCTTGTTTTGAAATATAAATATAGTGGAATGTAATTTTCATTTTTGATAGTAAATATCTATAATTAGTTATATATATATATATATTACATTTCCATTCAACTGATATTATGTTTTTCTTTTCATAAAGGTTATGGATTTGAATCAAGAATTAGTAATATTTGAAGATATATGTTTGACCGATAGTGCTACAACTCGTACCATTCTAAGAGAACCAAAATATTTTATGAAATAAATCCCAATTCAAGTTAAATTGACTACCATATTAGTTATAGTAGATTTGATAGAAGGCTCTAGAAGAACTTCGATATTGTTACCAAATAACACTAAATCGAATATAGAGAATGCTTTATATTCTCACAAATCCAAAAAAAAATTGCTCAATTTCAGTGATATAAGAATGAATGGATATTCATATTGAAAATAGTTGATGAAAATGGTGTTGAATATTTGTGAATTATTTCGAACAAATCATGCTAGAAGTTTGTGATTCAAAAACTACTTATTTCATATTCCGGATTGTATTATACAACCATCAAATATATGAAAATGGTGTTGGAATATGATTTTCTCTAATGATATCCTAAATTAAAATTTAGGATTGTTAGGGAACCATTGAGGATGTTCTAAGAAAGAAAATTATCGTAATTCTAAATTTACTAATTATACTCTTTCCTTGATTTTTATTCCATTGAATTTTTTGAGAAAGATAAATTTTCAAATGGTAAAATTTAAAGGAGAGTGGAATACAACTAGGTGAATTTGAAAACCGTTTCAACATCCAACGTATGTCCCAAATATATAAATCTTGTCATCACTCATCAATATTCAGCTTGTGTATACATACATTAATATTGGAATGATAATGTGCATCTTAATTTTCTACTTTCGTCTCTTTTTTTTAATTGGATTACAAACAATTGAATCACACCATTGAAGGACTACTTATTTTATCTTTACGTTCAAATTAGTTAGTCCATCAATTGGTTCTTTTCTTCTCTTCTACCCAACTCTACTTTCATTTTGTAATCTACTTTCATTTTGTAATCTTTAAATTCTACTATCAGTTGGATAATAAATTCAAATAAGCCAACTCATTATAGAAGCAAACGTTATAGCTTCAAAAGCCATAACCACATAAAGGCACACATAAAGGAAGTTTTTCTCACACAGGCAAGTCTCAAGATAAAGGGACTAAGCACAAATATGAAAACCAGAAAGCAAAGCTAGTTGATAGGTAAAATTTAGTTCCTTGAGCAAAAAGCACCAAGCAACAGGAAAAGCTCAAGCATCCCCATGTCCCAAAAGTGCCAGCAGCATCTTTTCATAGTCTCCGGATGTGTCCTTGGCCACGGCACCATCCAGAGGAACACTGTTTCTTTTCTGGTACTCTTCTTTTATTATCTTCAAGTCCACCTCTGCCCTAGTAGCAACAATTCTAGTAAGAGCTCCTTCATCTGTTCCTGTTTTGTTAATTGCTAGACGAAGGAGCTTCTCGAAATACATCTCAGGTCGGATTAAGCACTTGATTGTGCCCCTCAGTAATGAGAGGTACTCATCCTTAGGATCAGTCTTCAAGTCCTGCAAGTAGTGAAGTTCTTTGAGATATTTATATTCATTATTGAAAAAGATAGGAGATTAAGAAATTAGAAGTCTACCTTGTTTATGTCATTCCCAAAATCATTTTTGTACTGGTTCAGAGTTGCGTTGATCTGTGCTTTGCTCCTTGTCGCCAAAATGCGAATAAGGTCATCATCATTGTACTTCTTATCAGAGATTTTCTCATGGATTAATTTGGCTTCTGATTTTGCTAGTGTCATGTTCACCTCATCTCCCTCATATCGGTATGCGCTCACAAGAGGCAGCAAAAGCTGGTAGCACAAATTAATAGCAACATTCAGTCATGAAGACACTACCCGTTTATATGATTTCATTGATTAACATATATTTGTGAACATAAAGACCTGAATCAAGACAGTAACAGGAGAGAAATTTGATTTCTAAAATGAAATGTTCGTGGGAGCAACAAACTGATAAAATACTCAGTATGTACTCTAACATTTCCGACCAGTACTGGCATAATTCTAATCCTCTGTCACAAATTTTTATAACTGGCCCTGGGATTCTTTTCAAACTTGCATTTGAAACTAATGCAACAACTAGCTCAACAAATTATATCACCAATATTACTTCAGGCCACTTAATTAATTTTGCAAGATGATGTACCTTGCGGAAATCACCGGTGGTATGATGAGCGACATCCTCCTCAAGTGACTTCTTGTAACGAGCATGGTAAGCCTGCCTTGCCTGAAGCAGTTGATTTGAAGTCCTTGTGCAGGCAATTTCCATCAGAACTTGATTGCTTGAGGTCCATTTCTTAGTTGCCTCATTAGCAAGAAATGCATCGCGTTCAGCAGGATCAAGAGTCCAAAGTACAACCAACCTCTGATGATAATGAAAAGCAATTATTGTCAGAACAAAGAATAGCTAGCCAATCACTTCAAATCATCGACAGATGATTTATCCTGCACTGATCTTCTCATTGAACAACAAGAACAACATAACTTTATTTATATACCAAATTCATAAGCATCAAAAGTAAAGATGACATCTTTGATGTCATCAAAGCAAAGATCTCAAACTGTTACATCAAACATAGAAAAAGAAAGAGATCCCTTAAAGAAATCACATAATGAAAAGCAGACCTCGAAGTCACTGGTAAGTTCCTTGTCAAGTTCCTTCAGAAGATCCTCTCCATAAGTTTCGGCATATTGATGACGAATCATGGTACGTTGAGCAGCAGTTCTGTGGCCCAATATGGAGATGATCAGATCCTCGTTTGTTCCCCATCCTGCAAGATAACATTCAAGGCTAAATCAGTCAAAAATAGAAGTACCAGAGTATGCAACGCATAGAGATGACTGCCAAAAAGTTTCAAATAAACAGAACAGTTCTTTGCCAAAAAGTTTGGATTGATTAACAGAGAGCCCAGTATGTCACTTGTAGAGATATTACTCTCTCACATTCTCAAGAATCAAAATCACAAAAAAGGAAGTCTGAGGCAGTGATTCACAAGTTTTGATCTAAGATTCGAACAGTCAGTTAAAAGAGTTATCTAGCGGAAGTCTTCAAAAGCCTGGAGCAATGGTTTAGGAAGTAACTGAATAGATGATCAGATCATCAAATCATCAACAAACCTAAAACCTGACTTCAAGAGCAAGAAATCGAAGATCAGAAACGTATTCAACACTATAGTTCATTCATACAATCAAACACCTGTAAATCACAAAACACATCTTCAACCGAATCAGTTCAACAATATCTTCGATAGATCACTGTTCCGATCGAACAATCACAACGGATTCATTTTCATGTTATTACAGATGAAGTATCAATTTCGATCTTACATAATTATACAGTCATGCTAACACCGATTACGGCATAAATACGATCCGATCATAATCAAGAGATTAAAAATGAGAGATCCGATCATCGAAAAGTGAAAATGACGATAACATGAATCGGCTCGATGAAGAAAATAGTAAAGAGAAGATGATCACCTGCGAAGGCTTTCCTGAGCTGCTCGCAATCTTCGCCGACAGAAGGGATTTGAGATGGAACGGTGAGTGTAGACATTGTTGGTGGATGTCTTCTCTTCTCTGCAGGTTTGTGAGGAATCGAGAACGAGTGAGTGAGATGAGCGAGAGAGTGAGGCGGATTGTATAAGGATAGCGACGTGGTAGTTGTCGGGACGTGCTGTTGCAACTTTTCCGTGTGTACACGTCAGTTTCCTTTGTAATATTCAATGGGCGATTGTTGACCCAATAATCTCCTGCCACGTATGGCTACCTGCATCATTGCACGTGTTTCCCATCGCTGGATGACACCCAATTTTCCACGCATCTATATCAATAAATAAATAAATAAATATATTAATACAGTACTGATTTGGTATGAGTTTATATTATACTATTGCAACATGATAAAATTTGAATTAAATAATATACATATCCAATATATCTAATGACCCGTAATGTTACATGTGCCATACTATAGTTGTCGTGTGGTGTCTTTAAATTTATCATGAAGATCCCGGTCAAATTTCCATCCCATAATTTGATTCTAAATTATTTCTTTGACCAGAATGGGGACTAAACGACCTTCTTCGAAATACTCGTAAAATGTTTTCATGTGAACAGAAACTGTAAAGCTTTTGCAGTGCTCCTTTCAGGGGCCTTTCTTCCTTCTGTGCAAGATCCTATCGATTCCGAAGAGCAAACAAAAGAGGAGAAGTGCTCCGAATAGAGGGAAAACTATTGAGAACACTAATTTTTGACTCTTGAGCCCACTATGTTGGTTTATGAGGAAGGAATGGAGGGGGCGGTACTTCTAAAGTAACATTGCGATGTTGGTTTATGAGGAAGGAATGGAGGGGGCGGTACTTCTAAAGTAACATTGCCACGTATGTTGGAATATGAAACTTTTGCTAGAAAATGATAAGTTGAACTAAATTAGTTTAGTTAGATTGGGATGAATATTTTATTTAGGTAATGAGATTGTACATAGTACCCTATCAACATTTTGTACACCTAATAGTGTGGTGATGGGAGTCCTAAGAGCATCTCCAATGGAAGAACATTTTTGGGGAGAAAATGATATTTTTAGGTAAAATGGTTGGAGTAGGTGGGGTAATGTGGAGGTATTTTTGGGAAAAATGGATTAATTTGGGTTGAGGGGAAAAAGGAAGAACCGGATAAAATGAGTTAGATGTTGAATGTTGTGGGTCTCATGAAAGTGATGAGTGTTAAATAAATTCATTATTGAAAATAAAATAGGAGTTAAATAATATTTTATGTAGTTATTAAATTAAATGTTGTGGGTCCATGATAGTGATGACTGTAAAAGTAAATTGTATTACTGGAGTAGATAGTGGAAAGAAGGAATAAAATAAAGTTTAAAAGTGGTGGCCCTCACCTTTTTACCCCTGATTTTCCCTTTACCATTGTACATGCCCTAATATGATAAGTATTGAAGTAGTCATGGAAGTATGATTAATATAGTTAGTCATGGAAGCAAGTATGGATGTAATATGGTTGGTATTGATATAGTTATAGTCTTAAGAATGGGTGTAATCATTATGTAGTTTCCTATATAAACCTTATGAAGCTCATATGTAATGCACAGTTGGCGGAGCCACGTAGAGAAGTGTGGGGTCAATTGAACCCACGATTTTTTGAAAAAAAAAAATGAAATTATTATATATATATATATATATATATTTATAAATAAAAATAAAATAATATAATAAAAATATCACTATCACCCCACAACATTTTCATCATGACACCACTGAGGTTGTGTTCTGCCTCCGCCATTGGTAATGCAAGTGAGTTTTTAAGAATGGTTTTATAAAATTTATGATAGTTCTTATTTATTGTTAATGGTGTCAAAATAACCAGCAACATAAACCCTTGTTCTCCTTCATCTCTTGGATTGAAGCATCCTGGAAGGCTTTGTTTTTAGGAGGAGGATCTTCCAAATCGTTATAAGATATGTCAAATAGATATCAAACTGTTCATATCTTTGAAACTATCAAGAATTTCACCAGAAAGACTATTGCGTGACAGATTTAGCGTTTCCAGGCTGCTTAATCCACTGAGTATTGAAGGTATCTCTCCATCGAGATAGTTGTGGCTCAAATCCAGCCTCGAAAAATGATCTAGTTTCTCCAGTTCACCTGGAATTCCTTCATTGAAATTGTTACTCAAATCCAAGTGGTTAAACTTGCTGCACTCTCCCAAATACCGAATTGAGTGACTCAAGTTGTTTTGCGATAGGTCCAAGCTCTCAAGATTAACCAGTGACTTGAACTCCAAAGCTATTCCACCCGATGAGAATTTATTATTACTCAAGTTGAGCCTTGACATGTTTAGTCAACTTTCCCTCGGCCGATGAAACCACGGAAGAATGCATCTGCATAGTCTCAATCCTTAGTAAAATACATCTACGAAAGTCTAATTCAAGTAATGAGTTGAGATCTTGCTATTAGGGTTACCGATTGAGAAAGAGATTCATTTGATGAGAGATAGAAGAAGAGGGAAGAAGAGAGTGAAAAAAAGAAAAAGGAGAAAAATCATAAATTTAACTTTTTAAAAAAAAAAAAGTTGATTTTAATTAATAATCCAAATCCATCCCACGAGAACATATATATATATATATATATAAAGTAAATTTTTACATTTTCCTATTAGTTTTGCATTTGTGACTTCAAAATTATCAACTACATTGAATTAACAGAAACCACACGTGTGTAAGGAAAAAAAAAATCTTAAATTTACCCAAAAACCCCAAATTTACTACAATAGCATACATTGTTGATAAAAATTTACTGAAAAATCCTAAATTTACTAAAGTAGTATACTTTGATAGAAATCACTTTTTGGTTGGGTTATAATAAAGTACTTGTTGATTCTACAGTCATATTTTCTTTTAAATTTTTGTGTTTCTTATTTTCATACATGTTGTTAGAAATCAGTTAATGAAGATTTAATAATTATATAAAGGAATATATTTTCAGAGAATAAGTAGTTTTTTTTAGAATATTATGAATAAAAAGGTAAACTAATTAAATATTTAAAAAGAATTTTTGATAGATTGGAGATCTATCATTTTGGTATTAGGCTGCTTGAGTCCTTACTTTGTGTATGTCTTGAGTGAAAATGTGAACAATGCATAAAAAAGGAGGCAAGATTTATGAAAATGGAAAGTAATTGACCTTTAATAAATCAACACTTTAGAGAAATGAAGAACAGTTATATATGTTGACTGAAAGAACTGGATTCACTAGACCAAAATTTGATTAGATGATGCTTTGACATAACAAATTCAGTCATGGACAAATAGAGTGGTTTGATAATGAGAGAGATGCTTTTGATGGAAGAAATAATAATGGACAAATAGAGTGGTTTGATCATGAGAGAGATGCTTTTGATGGAAGAAATAATAATGGTTTCACAAAACAGGTTGAAATTCATAGTCGAGACTTGATGAAGAAAATTATACTAAGCGACCTTTTGAAGAACGTTGATTTGAGAATTGAAACCCTAGATTTATGAATTTTTTATATAAAGAGTAAAAATTTGGGTTCGATGATCTTTAATTGAAGAGCAAAACTCTAGGTTTGTTGATCGACAACATAACTAATATCCACGCAACAAACATAATTGCTATGATCATAAACAAGTGAATTCCAATGATGAGAATAGACTCTCAAATGTATACGGTGGGAGACAATCTCTTACATGAATTTTTAAGTTTGAGCAGTATTTTGACTATTTCAAAGTAGATCTAGACAATATTTGGCATACTTTTAGTGGCACAATTAGTTAGGGTATTTATGCCTAATTTTTAGTCTCTCAAAAGGTGGAGAAGGAGACGGAAAATCTTTACGCGATCATCCGAGAAAGCCGAAGAGGTTGTAGAGTTATATAAACAAATACATGGATTGTAAACAACCGTGATAATAACCTTTTAAAATGGCCTCAAGTTTAGGTTAACTCTGTACACTAAGTTGACCAAAAACAAACCTCCGATCTTTGATGTTGTCATGACCCAACTTTGGAAAAAAATGAAACTAGAAATTACCTTAAATCATTATCAAAACATGGGTGCAAAGCAACTTGCACTGATGATGACTAGTGAGAAAGACAAGGCTCGTACGAGTAAATTTTAATTTCAACAATATACCAACTTCGACCCAAAATCAATCATATCATTCCTCTGAGTAAATGAAGGAGAAACCTCGATATTGGAATAATTAAATCAATGTGAGGGAAAATGCACATAAACCTTACATCATATATGGGTATAATTGTAGGAATTGCCATTTCAAATCTTACGAGCTCTTAACTTTGTCTCAGTGGGTGTTAGGCATGATAAAAAAAACAAGTTAAATAAAGTTGTATGGTCACTAAAGATGAAAACAAACCCATTATGTTCAAGTATTTGCATGATTAATATCATCTTTTCTTTCCATCCAATCAAGTCTTTCAAATATTTACATGATCATTCTTTGTATCTCCTTTAATCTTCTTCTAAAGCTACTTATTGAATTTTTATTTTCCATAAGTTCGCCTTTCTACACAGATTTATTTAGTAATAAACTCTCAATGAAAGCATCAAGACCTTATTTTAGAATTTGATAACTAGTAAATACTTTACAATTTGGTTGAAAATAAAGCAAACATCTCTGCCTTGGACAATAATTAATCTTGAATTTGACCTTATTTTAGTCCCGTGAAAATTAAATTCACCCCAAACTGTCCTCTCACACACACCTAATATATTTGAATTAGATCATCTTAATTATGGTTCATTAATTCTCCTTAATCTAGACACTCATTAGTTTGCCTTGAATAGATAATATATGTTAGGAATAGAGGAGACAGAATAACACCAACCAGAGTAGAAACAGAACAACAAAGTATGGAAAGTAGAAAGAGACACAAGAGATTTAACGTGGTTCGGCAATGTGCCTACTCCACGAAGGAAGAGAATAACAATCCACTATAATGATCAAAGGGATTACAAGATATCACACAAAATAGCCACAAAAGGCTACACTCAAATCTCATAACCCAAGGCACCCAAACTAAAACCCCTAACTCTCGAATGTGTTTCCCACACTCACAATGTGAAATTCTCTTTAGAACTGGATACTTTCTTCTTTGTGAGACGCCTCTATTTATAGTGATCACAAAACCCACTTTCCTAATAGTTTCTTTCCAATAAGGAAAAGTAAACCATAACAATTGGAAAAAAACAAATCTCCTCAAATTAGGAAAACTAGCAAATAGGAAATAGATCCAAAAACCAAAATAGAAATTCCTTCCAAAAAAGGATTCCTAGTGAATCAAATAATTTAGGATTCCTTATGATTCAAGGCATCCTAACAAATCTCCACCTTGACTTGAATCACCTCAACTTTTCTGAATCTTCTTTCTTTGATCACTATCAATTATATCTTCACCTTGACCCATAAATAGACTTCGAATTGTCTTCCTCTTCCTTGTATCCCGCAAGGGAATCTTAACGATCACAAATTCCAATCAAGCTCAAACAATGCTTGAACTTGATTGTAGATAAGGACTTGGTCATCATATCAGCAGGATTATTTTCAGTACCAATTTTCTGAACCGTAATATTACCTTCAGAAATCACATCTCGAACAAAGTGGTACTTGACGTCTATGTGCTTAGTGCGTTCATGGAACATTTGATCCTTTGCTAGATGAATCGCACTCTGACTGTCACAATGGACTGCCGTCACCTTCAAATCTTCGCTGAGTTCACCAACCAATCCTCTCAACCAGATTGCTTCCTTTACAGCCTCAACCATGGCGATATACTCGGCCTCTGTTGTTGACAAAGCAACAGTCGCTTGTAAAGTAGCCTTCCAACTAATTGCAGAACCTCCAAGAGTAAAGACATATCCAGTAATCGATCTTCTTTTGTCAAGATCACCGGCATAGTCCGAATCAACGTAACCAACAACATTCCTTTTGTCTTTACCAAACTCCAAGCAAACATGAGTAGTACCCTTCAAATATCTCAATATCCACTTCACAGCTTGCCAATGTTGTTTTCCAGGATTAGCCATGTAACGGCTAACTAAACTAACAGCATGTGCGATATCGGGACGAGTACACACCATTGCATACATGATACTACCAACAGCATTAGAGTAGGGAACTTGTGACATATATTCTATGTCCTCATCAGTTTTTGGTGACAAATCAGCAGAAAGCTTAAAATGAGAAGCTAATGGAGTACTTACCGGTTTTGCGTCTTTCATCCCCAAAACGCTCAGCAACTTTCTCTATGAAGCTTCTTTGAGTTAAGTAAATTTTACCGGCAGCTCTATCTCTCTTAATCTCCCAAAATTTTCTTTGCTCCTCCTAGATCTTTCATCTCAAACTCACCATTCAACTGATTCTTCAATTGTTGATCTCAGACTTATTCTTGGCAGCAATTAACATGTCATCGGCATATAAGAGTAAATAGATATATGAATCATCAGATAACTTTTTGAAGTACACACAGCTATCAGAATGACTCCTTGTGAAACTATGCACCATCATAAACGAGTGGAACTTCTTGTACCATTGTCGAGGTGACTGCTTTAAGCCATATAATGACTTCTTGAGTAGACAAAACATGGTCTTCTTTTCCTTCAACTTCAAAACCTTCTGGTTGAGACATGTATATGGTCTCTTCAAGTTCACCATGTAAAAACGCAGTCTTCACATCTAGTTGCTCTAACTCGAGATCATGAATAGCAACTAAACCAAGCAAAACACGAATAGAGCTATGTTTAACAACATGTGAAAAAACATCGTTGAAATCAATACCTTGCACCTGACTATAGCCCTTTGCAACCAAACGTGCCTTGTATCTTGCTTTCTCGACCCCAGGTATGCCTTCCTTTTTCTTGTAGACCCATCTACATCCAACGATCTTCTTTTCAATAGGAGGCTTTACTAGTTCCCAAGTTTTATTTTTATGAAGAGACTCCACCTCTTCTTGCATAGCCACCAACCACTTACCAGAATCATCACTCGAGACGGCTTCACTATATGTGACTGGGTCATCAGATCCTTCGATTGCTTGTGCAGTGACACAAGCTATGGTAACATAATCATCAAATCTCAAAGGCATTCGTCTCTCTCTTAAGGGCCTTCCTCTGGCAATGATTTCAGTCTCTATCTCATTTGGCTTTTCATGATTTTCGGATGGAGACTCCACCCTAATACCTTGCATCTTTTTGTTCTCCTTCTCAGAACTCTCCACCTTAGTGTCAGAACTAATGCTTTCCTTATTTGGATGAAGCATGGTATTCTCATCAAAGATGCAATTTCTGCTAATTATGGATTTTGGTGTCTTTGGATCAGTAAGCCAAACTCTGTATCCCTTCACACCATTCGGATAACCCAAAAATATGCCCTTCTTTGACCTAGGTTCTAACTTTCCATTGTTCGAATGAACATAGACAAGACATCCAAATATCCGCAATTCAGAATAATTAGCAGGTTTACCAGACCATACCTCTTCAGGAGTCTTACACTCAATTGACGCGGATGGAGAATGATTCACCAAGTAACAAGCTGTCGCTGCAGCCTATGCCCAAAAATCTTGCGTCAATCCAGAATTACTCAGCAGACAACGAACCTTTTCCAAAAGGGTTCTATTCATGCGTTCGGCTACGCCATTCTGTTGGGGTGTCCCACTAACTGTGAGATGTCTCACTATGCCCTCTTTTTTGCAATGAATTAAATTCCCCACTACAGAACTCCAACCCATTATCAGTTCTCAAGCGCTTAACTTTCTTTCCAGTCTGCTTTCAACTAATGTCTTCCAATCTCTGAAGGTCTCAAAAGCTTCAGACTTATTCTTCAAGAAATAGACCCAGACTTTTCTTGAAAAATCATCAGTCAATGTCATCATGTAACTTGAACCACCTTTTGATGCAACACGTGATGGTCCCCAAAGATCAGAGTGAATATAATCCAACGTACCTTTAGTTTTGTGTATTCCAGTGCTGAAGCTGACTCGTTTGTGTTTGCCGAAGACACAATGCTCACAAAACTCCAAATTGGATATATTCCGATCACCCAAAAGACCCCTCTTACTCAGCATTGCCATGCCTTTCTGACTCATATGTCCAAGTCTCATATGCCACAACTTCGTAGTATCTGTTTCGTTTGTAGAAGAAACAGAGGCGGAACCCATAACAGTAGACCCCATCAGATAATACAGCCTACCAAATTTCTTCGCCTTCATAACTACCAGCACACATTTACTAACCTTCAGAACTCCACCTTCACCAGTGAATTTGCAACCAGTATCATCTAAAGCAGATAATGAGATAAGGTTTTTCTTAATATCAGGAACATACCGAACGTCTACCAATGTTCGAATCACGCCGTCATGCATCCTAATCTTCACAGAACCAATACCAGAAACTTTACAAGGTTGGTCGTTGCCCATTAACACAACACCTCTTTCGGATTCCTCGAAAGAAGTGAACCATTCTCTTTGCCGGCAGATATGGAATGAGCACGCAGAATCAAGAATCCACCCTTGATCAGATCTAGTATTATCATCAATGACTGTGTAGACATCACAATCTTCATTCTTATCTTGCACAACACTGGCTTCTGGAGGTTTCTCTGATTATTGACTATTTTCTTTATTCTTTTTCTGAAGAGTCCAACAATCCTTTTTGATGTGTTATTTCTTCTTACAATAATGGCAAACCACATACTTGGACTTTGATTTTGATCTAGAGCGATTTTTACCAGATTCTCTAGATTCGGGTCTTCCTCTAACCATTAAACCTTCAGCAGGATGATCTGCTCGGTTTTTGGACATCTGGTTATCAAATAACTCCTTCGAATAAAGTGCCGATTTGACGTCTTCCAACTTTAGAGAAGTATTACTATAGATCAACGTCTCTCTAAAGTTCTTGAAAGAAGGAGGTAGAGAATGAAGTAACATGAGGGCTTGATCTTCATCTTCATACTTGATGTCCATGTTAGATAGATCCATTACAATAGAAGAGAATTCATTAATATGAGACTTGATGGACGTACCTTCTGCCATCGACAGGGTGTATAAACGATGCTTGGCGATCAATTTTGTAGTGAGATTCTTTGTGATATATAGAGCCTCCAATCTATCCCATAATCCTTTTGCAGTATTCTGATCGATAACCTCTCTCAGAACCTCATTAGACAAACACAATTGGATCATGGATAGTGCTCTCTCATCTATCTCCACCATCTTCTCTTCATCCCATGATTTGGGAAATTCTTCTTTCTTCAAAAGCGCCTTCTGCAATCCATGATGTGTCAGAATTGCTTTCATCTTGACTTTCCACATAGTGAAACTCATGTTTCGATCGAACTTCTCGATATCAAACTTTGTTGATGATGTTGATGCCATGACTAAACCCAACTTATGCTCTGATACCAGTTTGTTAGGAATAGAGGAGACAGAATAGCACCAACCAGAGTAGAAACAGAACAACAAAGTATGGAAAGTAGAAAGAGACACAAGAGATTTAATGTGGTTCGGCAATGTGCCTACTCCACGAAGGAAGAGAATAACAATCCACTATAATGATCAAAGGGATTACAAGATATCACACAAAATAGCCACAAAAGGCTACACTCAAATCTCATAACCCAAGGCACCCAAACTAAAACCCCTAACTCTCGAATGTGTTTCCCACACTCACAATGTGAAATTCTCTTTAGAACTGGATACTTTCTTCTTTGTGAGACGCCTCTATTTATAGTGATCACAAAACCCACTTTCCTAATAGTTTCTTTCCAATAAGGAAAAGTAAACCATAACAATTGGGAAAAAACAAATCTCCTCAAATTAGAAAAACTAGCAAATAGGAAATAGATCCAAAAACCAAAATAGAAATTCCTTCCAAAAAAGGATTCCTAGTGAATCAAGTAATTTAGGATTCCTTATGATTCAAGGCATCCTAACAATATATATATATATATATATAAAAGAATAATTAACCTTTACTTTATCTTAAGCAATGTTATTAGTCAAAAAGTTGAAAGATAAAAAATAGAGAAATAAGGCATCCCTACTTTTGCTAAAGTTCTCCTCTTATAATCGTTATCCTTGTATTATTCAAATATCTGGAAATAGTGTCATTCTTTGCATGTATTATTACTAGTTTAATCAAAATAATATGGGGGAACAAAGTTATGACAACAAAAAATATGTGAAGCAATGCAAAATTTTTGGACCCAAGCAAAATGAACGTCATTTCAATAAAAAAAAGTATGCTTCAAATACAACTAGTGCACCAGTTTCTAAGGCAGGAAAACAATCAACCAATTTATCTTGAGATTTATTTTTCTTATGTTGAATTATCACATTTGGTGGATTTGTTCTTGATTTGGTCGATGAATATGATTTTGTCTCAACTAGCAGATCATTTGATTAACAACAATGTTCATGCTTGGCCGAGAATCAGGATTCGTATGTAAACAAGTAACTGCCACATTTAAAATATTTATTACTTGTTCTTGTATTTCAGGTGTAGGAACTGGAAGTCTTTGATCTAAAACATCTTTCAGGTACAAGTTCTCCATGGTTGATGGGGTTACCAAAGATGGTATAAGATCACCAGGGTGCTTCCCTTTTATCACTTCCAAAATCAATACTCCAAAACTGTAAACATCACCCTTTTCTGTTACCTTCATTGTATGCGCCAATTCTAAAAAAAAAAAAAGAAAAAAAATTAGTCATCTAAATACATGGTGATGTTAAATTGAAAATATGTACTATTATTTGACCTGGTGCAAGATATCCATAAGTGCCAACAATCTCACTCCAGTTAGAGGAGTCTTGCTTTAGAAGTTTAGCTGTTCCGAAATCTGATACATAAGCATGAAAATCCTGATCGAGCAAAATATTCTTACTCGATAAGTCCCGATGAACAATTGGGGGTAAACAACAATGATGGATGTAATGTAGCGCATCGGCCAAGCCTTTAACTATATTTAACCTTTTGGACCAACCCAGTTGTTTAGCCTTAACATCTTCAGCGAAGATTGATGCCAAGCTACCTGTTTCAATATACTTATACACCAAAAATGAATGTTTTGCATTTGAACAGAAACCGTGAAGCTTCACAATATTTCTGTGACGGATTTTCGTCAATGCTTTTATCTCATTCAAAAACTCCTTATGGAAAGAATTTTCACCAGAATCGTGGAGTTTTTTCACAGCTACTATGCGACCTGATGGGAGCATAGTCTTGTAGACTTTTCCATGTGCTCCTTCTCCAATGCAATAAGCTGTATTAAAATCATTTGTTGCTTCAATGATGTCTGAATATAGAATTCTTCCATCGAAATCTAAAATGGAGAGAAAATCTTTATTGTATTTATTTGAGCGACATTTCTTCCTTTTAAGTAAGATGAAGTAGCTTCCAAAAAGAAAACACAAGATTAGAAGGGATGCCAATAAAGGGAAAATGATAGAAAACATCAATTTTCGACTCTTGCCCAATTTTTGTTGTTGGTATATGATAGGAGTAGAAGGGATAGAGTGACATGGTGATGGTTGTGATCCTCCTGTAACATGGCCACAAAAACTTATATTGTTCCCCTTTAATGCTTCAATTGGAGCATTTTGAAATGCTTTGCTATTAGGAAGAGAACCTTGCAAATTGTTGTAAGAAATGTCAATAGATTCCAAAATAGTCAGATCTCTGAAACTTCTAGGAATTTCACCAGAAAGGGTATTGTATGACAGATTTAAGACTTCTAGGTCATTTAATCCATTGATCGTTACAGGGATATTTCCATAGAGATGATTATGACTCAAATCCAACTCAGAAAGATGGCGTAAATTCATCAACTCAATTGGAATTTCTTCATTGAAATTGTTGTTGCTCAAATTCAAGTGGTTCAATTCGTAATTGTGTCCCAAATTTTTAATTAAGCAGCACAATCTGTTTGATGATAGATCCAAGTGCTCAAGATTAGTTAGGGAGCTAAATTTTAGAGGTATTTCACCTGACAGCTGATTGTTACTCAAGTCGAGCCTTAAAATGCTTGTTAACTTTCCTAACTCCTCTGGTATCCTCCCAACAAAATAATTCCAAGAAAGATTTATTTCTTTAAGTTGAGCTACCATCCCTATTTCAGGTGATATGCTTCCGGTGAATTTGTTTTCCTCCATATTGACTATAGTCAAGCTCGAGCAATGTTTCCAGTTGCTGGGTATGGGACCAGATAAATTATTTTTATTTATCTTGAATATCTGAAGCGATCCACCTTGAAAAAGACTATTTGGTAGCGAACCATTCAAATGATTTTCATCAACTTGTAAATCTGTCAACTTTTCAAGATTTCCTATTTTTGAAGGGATGGAACCTGCAAGCTTGTTGTCACAAAAGAGAAATTCTTTTATTTCATATTATTCAAAATTAAATAAAAAAATAATATTATCAAACTTAGTCAATAATTGATCAATATATTAGATTGGTTCATGTATGAGATTAAATAGATACATTTTTTATTCATGAGATATGTTACACTTGTGATTATTTTCAAGAAACTAATATTTTTAATTGATGTGTTAGCTGTAAAAGTCATCTCTAGTTGTAATAGTAAGAGTCAAGTTGAATTTGCAACAACAAATAATCAAGTTTAATTTGTAAAAAAAGTTGTTAGTTTTCTATGCTAAGTAATGTTCTCCAACCTATTATTCGTGGTTTGCTTATATTGTATTTAAATTGTTTAGGTTAATATTAGAGAATAAAATCAAGAGAATTGCGAGATTAAATTCTTGAGTACAAAATACTATAAGTGATCATTTGGAGAAATTTAAGAAAAACATGTAAGTTTTTGAATGACGGACTTAGGACTTGTGAAATATTTTTATGGAATGAAAGTCTTACAATTGAAGAATGGTATCTTCATCTCAAGTCATGTATGCCAAAGATCAATTGAAAAACTTCAAAATGGGAAGTTGCAAATTAGTTAGAACACCACTAGTTATGAATGAAAAGTTACGCAAACGATTCATCCTATTATAAAAATTTAATTGGACTCTTATACCTGATTACCATTTTACTAGTATTTGATGTTCTGTATAAGTCTTTTATCAAGGCTTATATATTCTCCTAGTTTAACATATTTTGCTTTAGGCAAAAGAGTACTAAGATATATCAAAACGTACCTATGACTATGAAATATGGTATGTGAAAAAGGAAAGAAAGTTATAAAGACATGTGGACAATGATTTGGTAAGGAGTATTGAGGGTTGAAATAGAAAATCTAGCTTTGTGTTTTTATTTAGAAGTGGCTTTTTTTCTTTTGAAAATCAATCAAACAATAAAAGGTTACTCAGTTGAAAAGATAAATATATTGCTGCAATTGCATCCTCAAATTATGCACTAAGGTTAGAATTTTTTTTATAAGATTTGATGATGTTTAAAGAGGAACCTACTGTAACAAAATGTGACAACATATCTATTGTTGCTATTGAGAAAAAAATCATATGAACCATGATAGAACCAAGCATATGAACGCGAAATATTATTCAATTCGAGAAGTTATAGCTGAAGGTAAAATTCAATCTATCATTGCAAGTAGGAAGACCATGTTGCAGACTACTAAGGATTTGTCAGGTGCTCAATTAGAAATACTTATGAGCGAGTTTGGAATATCTAAAAAAACGTTTCAAGAAAAAGTGTTAAAACTTTTGAACATTTTCTTTAAAGAAACTAATATTGTTAATTAAGATGCTAGTTGTGAAATTTATTTCTTGTCGTAGTAGTAACAGTCAAGTAGAATTTGCAACAACAAGTAAAGAAGCTGAAGTCAAGTAGAATTTGCAACAACAAGTAAAGAAGCTGAATGTATAGGGATGGCAATTCAACCCGAAAATCCGCAAACCCGCGGATACCCACCCGCAATGGACGGGTGCGGATTTAATTAAATGGATTTATGGGCGGGTGTGGATTTAAAAATCAAATCCACCGAGGGTTCATGGGCGGGTGCGAATGTCGATAACATTCCGCACCCGCACCCGCAAATCCGCCAAAATTTAAAATATATATAATAGTAATAATAAAATGGGGTTGTTACTCCTTAAATATTTTCTAATTGATTTTATATGGTGACTTGATTATGTGTTTGTTTTAAATTTTAATGGGTTTTATAGTGAATATTAGATTGACTTTTTCTTTTCCATATAAAAGTTATAAATTTATTTAGGATTTATATTAATTTGGATAATACAAACTCGTGAATTAAAATCCGCACCCGAACCCACGGATTTTCGAAGATGTGGATGAGGATTTGGATGCAATTATTTTTCGTAGATGAGTGTGCGGATTTGGCCAAACCCCGCACCACCCGCACCCATTGCCATCCCTATGAATGTACATGTAGTTGTTAGTTTCTTATGTTAAACAACTATTTATAGTTGTTATTTGTTAGTTGTCTTTTATTGTATTTGAGTTTTTTAAACTATTATTGGTGGTGAATGATGGATTTTAGAGAGAGAAAATATTCTAACCCCTCTCCAGAATTTGGATGCCAAATACCTTTAGGTTTCATCATCGAAACTTGAAGATCTTCACAAAATCAAATGGAAACTATTTCTTTTCATCATCAATGGTGAGTTTTTCAACCTTAGTAGCCTCAAATTCATTAACATTGATTGTTAATCTAAAAAATTAAGGTTTTAAAATTCGAGAATGGATATTCGACACCTAGGCACATCCTTTACCACATCATGCTCGACACCTCACCTAAGCATTAATGACCAAGATTTCATTCAGCAAGGTGAGTTAATTACAATTGATTGCCTCGATTTTTATATCGATTTTTATGGTTTTATGCACCAAGGAAGAATGAATGAGCTTTGTCACATGCCGCCGCATCACATATTCGAAACATCCAACAATGGGATCTCCATCAATGTTTTCGTGCCTTCAGATTTTGTGTCAATATCGCCCCCACATTCACAATCCAATTAAATGGAATTTCATGCTACTTCAATCAACAAAATCACCAAAACAACTATACACCTATAGTTGGTTCTACAATTACTGTGTTGTCGTCAGCAACTGCACCCTTGCTAGTAATCACGCTGGCGCCTGTCAACACGATGATACTAGTCACTAACTTTGTCCTCAACGCTCTAGCATCATCGATGATTACAGTAAAATCGACAGTCACCGCAAAGAATATATGCAGTTTCATCACTAGAATAAGTTTAATAGATTGGTTGGAGATCCATTTTTTAGATTTAACGGCTGGCGTCACCCGCATCAGTAGCAATTCAAATTAAGTATATGTTGATTTCTCTTAATGTTATTGGGAAAATGACTTCATTTTCAGATTTAGGCCATCATCGCCCCCACACCAGTGATGGATTCTTTGACAAGTCAAAGTCTTTCAACACCAAAGAATTCATCCTTTCGCTACTGCCGTAACAAATCCATATGCGTAAGGCATTCTTCCTGCCTACCCTAATCAGCTCTCGTGGTTAGTTTCCTACAGTAGTGCTATAGCAAAAAGCATGTATGTTTTGATTCCTCTTACTATTTCGTGCAAACACCATCGATTTTGAATTCAGGTCATCTAGCACTTCCAACACCAATGATAGATTTTTTGACATGATGAAGTTATTTAACACCATAGAGTCGATTCTTTCACTGTCACCACATGTTTAATCTGGTCAAAGGCTTGTGTGACAGACAACACTCCTGCTACTACCTAAAAATTACTCATGAGATTCACATGTATAAGTCGATTCATCTGTGTTATTCTATCTAACCACGCCTCTTTTAAAGATAGGACAGCGTCAACTTCTCCTTTGAAAGTTTATTTAAAGTCGTACGACACTTCCGAATCTTTATTTTGGTGCTGCCGCAAATTTTATTTTTTCAGAGCTATACGCAATAGATTTTCCTTATGTTTCTCATGTAACTCTCATTCATTCTTTCACTTTTACGACGGCAGGAGATACGTTCGAATAGAGGTTGCCGCTAGTTTATCTTCACTGGCAATCAATGCTCCAAGTAACGTAGTTAAGTTACCGATGAAGGTCTCGAAGATTGGTCCTCATGTTGCGTGAACCTTCCAATAATCGCAATTGAACCTCATCGTTGCAATTCAAAATCAAGAGAATCAAATGTCGACGACATAGCCGCTTGTTGCTAGCCATGTCACCGATAAACGAAAATCTTCGGCCCTCATAGTTAGTCTCAAACGTTGTTGGTTTTTGGCTAATTTGTCAGACCTGCGGTTGGTTTTTGGAAATCTCCCTTCTTATTATTATTATTATTATTATTATTATTATTATTATTATTATTATTATTATTATTATTATTATTATTATTATTATTATTATTATTATGGATTGATAATTTATATAATGTGCAAATTTTATTGTAATACTTTTGTAAACCTAAGCATAATCCTTTACATTTCATTATTAATTTTAACTTAAATAACAAATTTAAAATTTATTATTATTATTATATTTACTTTTGTAATATTAATTATACTAAAAAGAAAAAAATGCATTAAAAATAACTCAAAACTTATTAAATGAGCTTTCGAATGTGCTTATAGGCTAGATAGGTTTTTAAAACGTCAAGTCAGGCCCTAAGTCTATATAAGGTAAATAGGCCAGACTCAGATTTAGACCTATAATTAGAAATAGGTGCTGAACCTATTTAACTCAAAACTTAGTCGGGCATGGTCTATTTCTACCATATTAACGAACTCTTCCTACTTCATTTAAGAAAAAAAGAAAAAGAAAAGAAAAAATAATGTTATTAAAAAATTGTTTAACCTAGGACTCTTCCTATTTCATTAAAAAAAAAATAGTAATAAAAAAGAAGTAAATGTTACTAAATAATTGCTTAGCCTAAAGCTCTTTCTACTCCATAATAAAATAAAATTTAAAAAAAGGAAAAAGGAGAATATCATTTTTGTCATTTTATAACTTTTATTTATACTATATGATCTAATTTAAAAAATTTATAAAAATAATCTTTTACTTTTTCACTTTTCAACAATAGTTCTTCACTGTTGTGAAAAATTAATTTTAAAAATTAAAATTTGAATGGATAAAAAATATAAATAAAATTTTTTGAATTAATTTGAGAATTTTAAATTTTATTTGAATTATTTTATATAATTTATAATATATATATATATATTGATTGATAGTTGTTGGTAGCAAATTGCTTAGCCTGGATTTCACCGTATATCATGCCAGAATTCTAACTTTTTTTAATGGTTCATTGTTTCAAGCTATGTTTTATTGCCTTTTTTTTTTTTAAAAAAACAATTAGCTACCAATATTGTTGTATTTTCGTAAGTTAACTGTTATTGAAGATTGTCGTTTATATATTTTTTTATCGGTTTAACAAGATGATAGTTGTATGGAATATTACTATAAAGTTACTACAACCAATTAATAATATATATATATATATATATAAATAAATCGAAAGAAAAGAAAAATCATGTTTATAGGCTTTTGGTTTTAAGAGCATCTCCGATGCTCATGTTAATGCTGATGATGTGACATAGTAAATAGAAACATTCTCAAATGATACGGGATAATGTGATATTTTAAATATTATCATTAACTTTGCTCCAAAGCTACTATTTTCATATGGTCTACCTCATCGTACTTTTTAATAAATTATTATTACACAATTTAAAAAATAGAAATAGAAAAAAGAGTAAAAATAAATAAAATATTATTAAAAAGAAAAGAATTAATAACTCACCATGTCTATTTGAACCTTTAAAAATAGAAGTCTTGTTCACATCGTGAGCATTAAAATTTGGCACATCATCCTCACATTGAAAATGGAGGGTTACATTGTAGTCACTTTTTGTAAGATTGTTTCCATGATGATGATGTGGTTGTGCACATGGAAAAATAGACATTAGCATTGGAGATGCTATAATGGTCATTTTTATCTATAATCAAGTCCTTAAAAACAAGAAAATAAATTTTGAATAAATTAGAGGAAAATGAAAAGGATTAGAAAAATTAAGGTGTTATGCACGGGCGTATTCGAGCCGAATCGAACCCGAGTTCATATAGGTTCGCACTCAACTTTGATGATTAATAGCTCAGGCTCGGGCTCGACTCGAACCTCGCCAAGCTTTTGGTACCTAAACTTGTGCTCGGTTCAGACTCGACTCGACTCGTTAAAATATATAAAATAAATTATTAATTTAATATATTATTTTAATATAATTTTATTAAAAATATATATAAGTATGTAATATAGTAGACTCGTTTAAACTCGTCAAGCTCACAAACTTTTAATTTTGAGATGCGTGACTCAACTCGTTTAAGTTCGGACTCGGCTCGCCAGAAGTTTATTTGAATCTAAATTCGAGTCCAAATTTAGACGGTTTATTTGAATCCAAATTCGAGTCCAAATTTACACGAATTAAACCCGCACCTTCGCGAGCCGGCTCGGCTCATTTCTAACCCTATACACATTATAACGTAGTAGGGCATGAAGTGAAGAAAAGAAAATCATTATTAATGAAAATACTTATATGAAGGATGTGCTATACAATAGAAAAGAACAACGCAACCCATCCCAATTTGTCACATAATATTAAAAAAAATCTAAAAAATAATTTTATTTATAAAAATATAATAAATTTAAAAATAACAAATAATAGATAATTGTATTTTTAAAAAATAAATAAATATATAATTAATTATTACTATAAAATTGTTTATATATATATATATATATATATATTACAAATAGTAAAATTTAACATAAGAGAGTTGTTTCTTACCCTTTTTTCTTAAATAAATTTTAATAAAAATAAATTAGACAATAAAAAAATTAATGTATCGATTTTTAATTATTTCTAAGAACATCCACGATAAGGTTTTAGTTCTGAAAAGTATTAAAAAATATTTTATATTTATTTCATAACTATTTTCTCTCACTTTTTTTTTAATTT
Source organism: Cardiospermum halicacabum (assembly GCA_031304145.1). Classification (NCBI taxonomy): domain Eukaryota; kingdom Viridiplantae; phylum Streptophyta; class Magnoliopsida; order Sapindales; family Sapindaceae; genus Cardiospermum; species Cardiospermum halicacabum. Next base: position 4,437,972 of record CM062394.1, read on the forward strand.
TAAAATCGCTTTCTCATCCAGCGATCAAATTTCAACAAATCATTTTTTATTTTTCTAAAATTTATATTTTTTTAAATATATATATTTTAATTTTTTTTTTAAATTTTATTATTTTTAAATTTAAAAAATTATATATCTAACATAACAGTATAGAGAGACTTTGACTATTGTCGATTCTCTTGTACGGTTGGTAGATAAGTTCGGTTCGTAAGTAATGTTCAGGTCCAAAATTACCCGTTAATCTAAAGTCAGGATCCTGACCCATGCTTCCGACAGGGTCAAGATCCAGACCCAAAGATTTCGAGAGGTCCGTAAGTCCAAGTCTTCTTCCGAAACCTCCCAACTGATAGATTCTCAGTTGAGAGAATTCCAAATCTTGCGAAGATTCTTCCGCCAAAATCTCCTTAAGGGCTCTTTGAAAGGGACATTCTTTCACTTACAGAAATCCTGCCAACGTGTTCTCATCCTGATCACACTCCGGTGCCTATTTCATAACTCTGGTCACCTCTCCAGCCTTAAATAATCGAGTCTAGAGCTCTAGGTGTCTGTTCTCTTCTTAGTCGCTTCTTTCCGACATGAACGATTACAATCAAGAAGTTATTAAACTACCTATTTATTTTATTTTTATTTTGTTTATTTTTTTTAAAAAATATAGAACTGACTTAAGCGTCGAAGTACCTACATCAGTGTTCTAAGATCCGTTCTAAGATCCTAAGATCCGTTCAAATATTTTATTCTTTTATTTAAAATAATTTTTTTACATTAAAAATTGATATTCTAATGTTTTATTGAATTCGATTTCGTCATATCGGATCGAATTGTTGTGTCCGAATCAGTACACTACTAATATTATTAGTGAAAAAAAGACTTATATTGTCCGATATCATATCAGCCATCTAATCATAAACCTCCCTTTGTAATTGTATTTAGTTCTTAATACAACATGTGCATGAAAAACCCATACATGGAAGTGGGTTATCGATTCGGCTTATGGATGTTGGGTAGGTTAGAGCATGTAAGTCTATTATATTCATATGGTATTATTTTTATTTAAAAGGAAAATAATTATAAAATTTATTTATATTAAATATCGATAGATAAATAAATAAATAAGAAAAAGGGCAGGTTGAATATTATTCAATAGTGTTATTAAACTAGTATGCGGAATGATAGTGTTAAAAAAAATTAAATATTTACTTTTTAAAATTATTATTTATTCAAATTAAAACTAAAGGCTAACAAATTTAAATCTGGCGAAAGTAGAAAGGATTGGACCTGTAAACTGGTTTCTGCTCAACCTTAGATGGACAAGAGAGTTCAGATTCCCCAACTCATCAGGAATGGAACCTGAAAGCATGTTGTCATCGAGATACAGACATTCCAAGTCAACAAACTTGCCGAACGAAGAAGGGACTGAACCACTGAACTGATTCATGCTCAACTTCAGAGAGATCAGAGAAATCAAATTTCCTAAATCAACAGGAATGGGGCCTGAAAGTTGATTACAATTTAGCAAAAGATTGGTGAGGTTTCTGAGCTCCCCCAATGATTTTGGAATGGAACCAGAAAGGTTGTTGGTTGATAGATCAAGATACTCGAGTTTTGACAGACTTGCAATTTGTGATGGAATCGCACCGTGAAGTGAGTTTCTAGACAGATTAAGGTGCTTAAGATGAGGAAAAGATGAAAATGCAAACTCATAGAGTGTAGCATTCAAACCAAACTCGGGCATGTTTATGCTGATGACGTTTCCAACTGAGTCACATGAGATTCCAGGCCAAGTGCATGGTGGTTTGGTGTTGGAGGCATTGTGAGAAAGTAGAGTCCATGAAGAAAGCTGAGGCTGTGTTTGGTTGGTGAAACTAGCTTTCCATTTGATTAAAGCATTTGCCTCTTCAGTAGAAGCAAAAGCAACAAATGGGGACACGATAGATATGCTAAAAAACAGGACAAGGAAGACAGGGGAGACAGCAGTTTTCAAGTTCCATAGTTTTCCCATCGTTTTTGGTCTGTATGTTGTGGTAGCGTTCACTTACGAAGTTTATGTAATATTTCTAGTGATTTTTTTACAAGTCTTTGCAGAGCACAGACCTGGGGTCAAGTCGTCCTGGTCGTTACGTTTTAATTGGGCAAAGACGACTTTGAGGGTCATCCAGGCAAAGACAAATAACAACTTGATCTTTGATGCAACACTAGTCTACTACCATCATGCCACAAATCATACGTTGGAAATTCCGCACTTTACATAGTCAGGCCGTATACCAATATGGTCTGTTTTCCACATGCGACAGAAATTAAGGATTGGGTTGAACTGTTCTTTGCTGTTCATTAACTCCAGTCATTGTACCCCGACCACACGCAATGAAGCCATTACGAGACTGGCGGAAAATATGTTTCCTTTTTCCTTTTCATACATTGTCTATAAATTAGTAACTTTAATTTTTTATTTAGTATCATTGAAAATTTATAAATTTCTTAATTTATTTTCAAGGAAATAAAATTAATAAGAATTTTTATTTATCAGATAAAAATGATAAAATATTTGAAGCACTTTGAGACAGACAATTGTAACGTGAATTCAACTAAAACACTTGTATCCAGAGTTCGAACCCTTCGAACCTTGGTACCAAATCAGTTTTATGGATGAGATGTAATGACAGCCCTTTACCATTTCTACTACTTTCAATCCATGTTTTCCTATGCTATTGAATATTATCTATGGAGAGTGCTGTCAATTGACATCATTGACAACACATTAGATCCGCCCTTACTCTTAAAGGGTGCGACAACGCCACTACCTTCAGGTCTAAAGTGAAAGAATAAAAAATCTGGTTATCTGGCCCAAAAAGAGATACAACTAATGCTACGGATTTGGTCTTCAAACCCTAAAATGAGCTTAACTCGTAAAGTTGGCTTTGACTCTAAAGTCACGTTTTCACAACCTATGCTAGAGTTAAGGGCGATTAGTTAAGATTGACTAATTGTGTATGTTGAACTTGATTCAATTGAGGATTCAATTGAGGAAGTAAGATTTTGGATACATTGATTTGGTTGTTTTCCAATTGTGATGTTATGAAACTTGATTGGCTAAATAATGGCTAAACTAGGCTTGTTTCAATTATTAAGCATGATAGAAATCTTATATAGTAACTAATTGGACATATGGAACTATAAAGATGAAGAAAATTTTGTAAATGGAAAAATATCTTGTCTTTTATAGTCAGGTTACTAGGCGTCTTGGTCGGCCCCTTGGTCAGGCAGACCAAGATGCGGGATAAGCAGTCAGTAATTTTTGGTATACTTCTGAACACTTTGGTCGGCATCTTGGTCAAACGAAAAAAAAATGGACCAAGAAGCAAATTGCTCCGTTACGTTTCTAGGTGCCTTAGTCCCAAGAATAACATGCAGGTTAAAACACTAGAAACCCTCAGTAGCATTTCTGGCGGTTAGGTTGGCGACTTGGTCCTATGGACCTAAACGCGGGCTAAGACACCAGACAATCTCGATGTTGATCTAGGTGCTCTGGTCTTCACTCCGGCAGCTTGGTCAAGGCTTCAAGGCATGGACCAAGACGTCAGATATCCATTTGAGCCTCCAAATGTTAATTTCTAATTACAAAATGCTTGATATTGATCGAATGATGGATGACGAGTAATCTAAATTGCAATTTGTGTGCTAATGAATGATTTTTAATCAAGACCGCATCCTCGTGTCTGTTTTTTTTAGTACAGGATTATTAACCAGACATTTGATAGCCTGACGCTTTGCTCTCTATGTTTTTTTTTTTCCTTTTTTTATATGAATTTCGAGTAGGTGATCGAGTGAGATAGGATCAAATCATGTCATATCATGAAGATTATCTCCTTTTGATATGTTGTTATCAATCTTAAATATTACATGTTATCTTGAAAATAATTTATAACCATGAACTTATTTGAAAATCTATAAGTGTGACCTTTGATAACAATGGAGGCTTACTTGCTCATTGTGATCTATTTGATGGATATATTTGAAAACGAAATTGGTATTTGAATCTTGGATAAATGAGTACATTTGATGAGCAAATCTTTAGATGATTAATATGATATGGAAATGGATAGAAAAGTATATTTGTATGTTTAATATGGTGCCACCAGCCACCATGCCTTAGGTCCTCCAAGGTGGGGGTCGGACGCTATAAGAATAACATTAGACTTGTCATTTCTTAAGAGGCACTGTCTGACAATATTTTGATAGCACCATCATCTATATTATTTTCCCAATAAATTGAAAACTTCTAAAATGCATTTCAATCAACAAAAAAATTTGAACTAGAATGATCAAATGCATCACAAAACTTTTTCTTAAACTCTAATGAACAGTTTTTATTCAATAATTGTCCAACATTTAATAAGTAATGTTGAATAGCAGGAACAAATAACATATTAGTGATAAGTTTAATATCTTATGAAGTTTGTATTGAAATAATATATTAATATCCAACAATTTTTTATCACCAAGTTTAACTTCGGAAGAATATACTTTATCCAATGTATTAAAATTATTTAAGTATGTTGTTATATGTTAGTGTATAACTATTGCCACTTAACCAATTATCAATTTTTTAGTTGCAGTAAAATTTCTTTACATTATAATAACCATGAACTTTTCTTCTATGATTTGAATAAGTCGAGCATGATCTTGTTTAGTGGTATTTTCGGGGAAAACTTTTTCAACGTGTCTAAACTATTAGTAGCCATTGCGTTGAATTTAGGTCTTCAAAAATAGTTTTTTTTTTCATTATGGTTTATTTTCTTACCGTGAGGATAATATGGAAACTTATTTTTCATGTTTCTTCTATTGTTATAGGTGGATTTTGTTTTATGTGCTTTTTCTGAAATTACACCCCTAGTTCATCATTTTAGTTACGGTAAGTGTATTCTTAATTGAGTCATCTTTTTCTCTTAATCATTTTCTCTGTTCAACAGCTTGTAAAGCACTTACAAGTTCTTAGATAGTGGGTTGAGATAGATCCCAAGACTTTTCAAGTAAGAAAATTTTGTGAGCCTCAAAACAATTGAATTTGGGTCCTATAACTGTGCAATAGGGCCTTCAACATCCAGTTGCATTTTGAAAATTGTTCGGCTCACAATTTCCTTTTCAAAAAGCTATCGCAGACCCCAAACAGACTCCAAATGAATATTCTAAGCACTATTCAAGTTGTCTTAGAACAATTCAGACCCTCCATGTAATCCGATACAATTTGATCCACATCAGTTACCATCACCTTCTCAACAACACTTCTTTATGATAAGTCCTCACCTAGTAGCCTTACTTGATTAACGATTTTCATAACTCTAGTGATGTACTCTTTCACATTTTCATATCCCTTGATCTGAAGAAGTTCAAATTCCTTCCTCAAATTAAAGAATTTGTATTTGTTTTATTCTTTCGTTTTCTTTAAATTCTGATTTCAACCTATCACAAACTTCTTATATAGTTTTGTGTGTCACAATTTGAATGAAAACTGATTTATTAATAGTTGAATGAAGTTTTTTAAAAAGTTTGAAATTTTCTAGAGACTTTTTCTTTTGGGACTCTCAATCGATTGAGAGTTAAATTTTCTAGTTGTTCATATTCGGCATCTGACTCAATAACTTCCATGAGCAGCAATCCTTTACGTATGCTTCTATCTTTAGTGACCATATGGTAATTTTTTCAAGTGAAGAGGGGGAAGGAGTATAGATATGGCTACTTGAACAAGTCATTACATAATTATGTTTTGTGTTTTTTTTTTTTCAATTAAAACATAAAAGATCAGATCTACCCTGATACCATTGTTGAGATTTTTGAAGTACTCAAATATCACATCATACACATAATTAATGATCTTTTTACTATTTCTGTGGCTTATAAGCTATTTACTATTAGTTTAAGTAAACACGTCAATTATTTATTAGCGGTTTATTACTCAGGTTAGATAAATAGGTCACCAAATTATTTTAAAACTATTTATAATTTGTAAATTACTTATAATTTATAAGTCAAAAAGATTAAGTTTAGAGGACACCCTACTATGAGTACGCATATATCGTATTATATAACAATTCAAAATATCTCAGCAATATGATACAAAATGATTCAAATATTAAGCAATAAACACCCATAATCTAATTTAAGTAGATTTGTTTTGATAACCTAACCTTCAAAATCACAAAGTATAGATAACATAATATTAAAATATGGTGTATTCTGGCAGATTTGACACTAATATCCAATATGTATCTATTGCTGTCTAGTTCGATAGCAAGGGAGCAATCATGTCCATGCTTGGCCTAGAGTTTGGATTGGAATGTAAACAAGTAATAGCTATGTCTATCATTTTTATTATTTGGCCCTGTGTTTCATCTGCAGGAACGGGAAGTCGTTGATCCAAAACATCTTTCAAGCACATGTTCACCATAGTCGTTGGAGATAACAAACAAGGGACAAGATCACCAGGATGCTTTCCCCTTAGCACTTCCAATATCAATACTCCAAAACTGTATACATCACACTTTTCTGTTACTTTCATTGTAAGTGCGAACTCTGCAAAAAAGAAAAACGATTAGTCATTTGAATCAAAGTAATGTTATAATGAAAGAATGTACTGTCATGTTACCTGGGGCAACATATCCATAAGTACCAGCGAGCTCGGTCCAGTTGGAGGAGTCCAGCTTTAGAAGTTTGGCAGTGCCAAAATCTGATACATGAGCATGAAAATCTTCATCAAGCAAAATGTTTTTGCTAGATATATCTCGATGGACGATTGGAGGCAAACGATCATGGTGCATGTAGCACAGGGCATCAGCAACGCTTCGAATTAAGTTGCAGCGCTTGGACCAATCCAGTTCTTTCGCCTTCTCTTCTTCAACGAGAATTGAGGCCAAGCTACCCTTTTCAAGATACTCGTACACCAAAAATGAATGTTTAGAATTTGAACAGAAACCGTGAAGCTTCACAATATTTCGGTGGCGGATCTCTGTCAATGCTTTTATCTCATTCAGAAACTCCTTCTGGAGAGTGTTTTCACCAAGACTGTTGAGTTTCTTCACAGCTACTATGCTACCTGCTGGTAGCTTAGCCTTGTATACACTTCCATGTCCTCCCTTTCCAATGCAGTAATCTGCATTGAAATCATCAGTTGCTTTGATGATGTCTGCATACAGAATTTCTCCATCGAAATCAGAAATTGAGAGCAAGTTTTCTCTGTTTTCATTTGAGGGGCCATTCTTCCTTCCACGTAAAATGAAGTATACTCCGAACAGCACACACATGAGTAGAAGAGCTCCCAGCAGAGGGAAAACGATTAGAAACACTAATTTCAGACTTTTTCTCTGGTGGCTGGCCGAAGAAACGGAGGGACATGGTGGTAGTTGGCCTCCTGTAAAGTTGCATAAACCGTTGTTCTCCTTCAACTGTTCTAATGAAGCACCTTGAAAGGCTTTGCTTGTAGGAAGAGGGCCTTCCAAATAGTTGTGAGATATGTCAACAGATATCAAGCTGTTCTGATAATCAAATTTATCAGGAATTTCGCCACGAAGATTATTGTGGGACAGATTTAGCGTTTCCAGACTGCCTAATCCGCTGAGTGCGGAAGGGATCTTTCCATTGAGAAAGTTGTAGCTCAAATCCAGCTCTGATAGCTGGTCTAATTTTTCCAACTCCCGTGGAATTTCTTCATTGAATTTGTTGTGACTCAAATTCAGGTGATTCAATTGAGTGCACTCTCCCAGATTCCGAATTGAGTGACTCAGGTTGTTTCCCGATAGGTCCAACCTCTGAAGACCAATCAGTGATCTGAACTCCTGCGGTATTCCACCTGAAAGCTGATTATGACTCAAGTTGAGCTTCGAAATGGCAGTCAGGTTTCCCAACTCCTTTGGGATCTCTCCAACAAGATTATTCCCAGAAAGATCCAATCCCTCCAGCTGGTTCGCCATCCCAATTTCCGGCCCTATGCTTCCAGTAATATTGTTCCCTGCAATTTGCAAGTCTTGTAGCTTGGGACACCTGAACCAGTTAGAAGAGAATTCACCATGAAGCTTGTTGTGGCTGAAATACATCTGTTTCAGGTTTGGATAGACACCAAAGGCCTCTGATATATTCCCCGTGAACTGGTTTTCTTCCAAACGTACTCTAACCAAGCTTGAGCAGTTCTTCAAACTGCTTGGAATTGGACCCGAGAATTTATTTTTGTTTACCGTGATATTCTGAAGAAATCCACCTTGACAGATGTTGTCTGGAAGAGAGCCAGTAAACTGGTTTTCATCAACCTCGAATTCTATCAAGTTCGCAAGATTTCCTAATTCTGGAGGAATGGTACCTGAAAGCTTGTTGTCACGGAGATACAGATATTGTAAGTCAACTAACTTTCCTACAGAAGCAGGAACTGAACCAGTCAACTGATTGGCACTCAACTCTAGATCGGTAAGGGAGGTCAAACTTCCAAACTCATCAGGGATGGGGCCCGAAAGTTCATTACTATATAGCAGAAGAAGAGTCAGGTTTCTCAGACCGCCTAATGATTTCGGAACGTGACCAGAAAGGTTGTTGGAATAAAGATTCAACCATAATAGAGATTTCAAGTTTCCCATTTCTTGAGGAATGGGCCCAGAAAGATGATTCTCAAAGGCATTCAGTATCTCTAGTTTTGTTAGTTTTCCAAAAGTGGAAGGGATAGGGCCCGTGAGATTGTTGGTATCCATGTAAAGCTCAACCAAATTCTGTAGATTTCCCAACTCCGGAGGAATAAAACCTGAAAGGTTATTACCGTAGAGATACAAATAGGATAAGTTCCTAAGGTTACCAATAGAAGCAGGAATCGGACCGGTAAGATGGTTGCTACACAATGCAAGATCTTCTAAATGTCTTAAATGGCCAATATCACTAGGAATTGAGCCATTTATCTGGGTTTGGACAAGGTGCAAAACGCGAAGATTTCTAAGAAGACAAATTTCTGGCGGGATTTGTCCTGAGAATTCATTTGTGGACAGATCTAGATATCTAAGTTTAGAAAGATTAGCGATTTGTGGTGGAATGATACCGGATAATGAATTTAAAGCAAGATCAAGATACCTCAGATTAGGAAAAGATGAAAAACCAAACTCGTGGAGTGTACCATTCAGACCAAATTCAGACATGTTAATCTTGACGACGCTTCCGAGTGAGTTGCATGAGATTCCAAACCAAGTGCATGGGCTGTCGCTTGATTTGGCGTCAGGAAGCAGAGTCCATGAAGAAAGCCGAGACTGTGTTTGGTTTGTGAAACTAGCTTTCCATTTTAGTAGAGCGTTTGCCTCTTCAGTAGAAGCAAAAGCAACAGATACGCTAAAAAGCAGCACAAGCAAAACGGGGGAAATGACAATTTGGAAGTTGCTTAGTCTTGGCATTGTTAATGGTCTGTATGTTGTTTGCAATGATAATTTTCCATGTTTATGTGTTAATATAAATACACAAATTCTTAGTGATTTTTCTAAAGTTTTTGCAAGACCGTAGACCTGGGTCAAGTCTTCTACTATTGTCTGTATATTAAGCTTTAATTGAGTAATTGCGATATGTGGAAGACTGAACTTATCCTTTAAGTCTACTGACGTTATTTCTACATCATGGGCCCAGGCCCTGGCAAAATTCAACACACCAGAAAAACCAATCCCTTTAATACGTCAGATGTCGCTCTGGTTTTAACTACCAGGGGAGCCTATCTTTAGAAGAAAATTGGATGCCGTATTTTATATGGTGTGTCGATGTAAATTGGATTCGTATTTAAAAAATTTTGCAATAATATAAGGAAATATATAAATTCAGGTTTTTATTTTCGATTGCAATTTATAAAATATGAATGTGAAATTTTATTTATATTGATTCCGCAATAATTGAATTGAATTTTTTTTTTTTTTTTTTTAATGAAAAAAGAACATATATTCCTAATTGCTTTATTTATATTACTAAATTATTTTGAAATCAATTCAAATAAATTATTTGATAAAATTAATTTGTATAAACAATCATAAATCTTGACGAATTGAAAAATTAATAATACAAAGGCATAAAAGCCTCATAAGCCTCCAAACTTGACAATAATTTTTAATATAATCCATGAATTATGTGTTGGATCAAATAATCCCTTGAACTATGATTTAATGGGTCAAACACACCCTTGAAGACGCTTCCCCACTTGGGTCTAGGCGCGTATTATACAATATCAGTCCAATATACGCTGAGTCAGATCTTTTAAATATGGTACAGTGACGCGTGATTGCCATATTAGATTCAAACTAGTGACGTTTAATGAACGTCAATGAGAAATCAAAAGGTTCAAATGCACCCTTAATGTTTCTCAGGTCAGATTCATCGACAACAATCTCACGCATTCTTTGTCAAACAATCAGAAAACCGACCGGGTTTCAACGCGGTTTTGACAGTGTCGGCTTTAGAATCACTGACAGCATATCCAACAAAGAAGTCGTTTTAATTTGGATTTGTTCGTCTTTTTAGTTAGAGTTTCAATGGTGAGGTCACCGATATTTCGATTTTGTCAACACCAAAGTCGACGTAGTTACGCTTACTTAGGTTTCAACATCGAAGGTGCACTAGGTTCTATTGTTTGGAATTTTGTTGGTCTTAGGTTGAAAAAATTTGGGCTTTGACAATCTGTTGGGTATGTCATTATTGGGTAAGCTGATAGTATATATTTTGGTGTAGATTAGAAGATGAATAATGTGTTTATTAAGTTCCGATTTCACCATGAAAAATATTTACCGAATCAGGGATTTATGAAGGGGGTGAGGTAACAAATTTCAAAATTGACAATGACTTTGTATCCATTTTTAAGTTATACTATTTTGCTCATGATATAGGTTACTGTGAGGTTGAAACTTACCATATTTTAGATCGAAATGGTTTAGGGTTTATAGCCATGGAGGAGATAATGAATAACATTTCTCTAATGAAAATTGGGGAGATGTTAGAGGTGTATATTAAGCATATGGTTAGTTAACAATAGTAGTTAGTGAAAATGCAGTCCCACCTAGTGCTAGTGTAAATGTGGTGGGTTTAGAGGGTGAGAATATAAATTCTCATAAGAGGGCAGAGGGTGCAGAAATATGTAATATATTATCTAAAGTAGGTGATCTGAACAAGTCAAAATATGTTGTTAATAGTCTAGCAGAGACAGATAATGAGTTAGATGAACAAAATCGCATAGAAACAGAGGTAGAACCTAGTAAGGGTAATACTAGTGGCTCGAAGATTGAGCAAGATTCTGACAGTAGCGGTTCTAGTGATACAGATCTAAAAATTGGAGACCTTGATGAAGAAGGAAGTGGTGTTAAAGAAGAAGTTAGGCAACTAAGGGAAAAGAGAATGCTAGAAAGAAGGCTAAAATAAATAAAAGTACCAAATATACCATCAGAAGTGTCTTTAGGTGAAATAGGAGTGGATACGGGATTTTAAGGGCGTTGGATATAGTAGATCTGACAGGTTTAAATACAGATTGTGTGGAGATGAACCCTTTTATGATTGTGAATCACTAGAAAGTGAAGATAGTAGAGATTCTATTGATTCAGCAGTAGAGGATGGTGTTGACATACCCAGAAGGAAGACCAGTCACAAAGTAAGGTATGATCTAAATGCGCCTATCTCTTTTTCTGAAATTGGTATGCTATTTCAAAATGCTTAGGAGTTTAGGGAAGTCATATAGAACTATGCCAATGAGAAATAAGTGCAGTTAGTGAAAACAAAGAATGAACCTAAGAGAGTGAGAGTTAAGTGTATGTCCAAGTGATGTGAGTGGCAAATATTTGCTAGTTAGGACAATGATAGTGGTGATTTAGTTGTTAAAACATATCATTCTGAATACAAGTGTAATATAAAAACAAGAATAAAGCTTATATTGTAGACTTTCTATTTAGAAAATACAAGGAGAGAGTTGTGCAACAACCTAAAATTGCAATTAGAGATTCCAAGAGTTAATTAGGGAGGAGTTGAGTTTGTAAGTTAGTAAGTCTATAGCACAAAAAACAAAAAAGAAGAGTTATGAAATAGTTTATGGGGGATTGGAATATGGAGTTCAATAGATTAAGCGACTATGCAAGGATGAGTTTAGACACTAATCTTGGTAATTCTTGTTGGATTATGGTTGATAGAGAAATAGTTCTTGGAAAAGCCCTTTTTAAATATTTTTATATGTGTTTAGGTAATATCAATAAGGGTTGGATGGACTGTTGTAGGAAAATTTTTGGTTTAAATTGGTTGTTTCTTGAAGGGGGCATGTGAGGGGAAATTGCTTGCAGCTGTCGGCAAGAATGAAAACCAACAAATGTACCCTATTTCTTGGGTATTTGTAGGTTTAGAAACCAAACATTCTTGGAATTGGTTCTTAGAGAATTTAATTAAAGTCTTACAGTTTGGACAAGGTGAAGGTCTAACTATAATATAGGCATGCAAAAGGCACATTCATACAACTTCTTTAGTTAAAGCGGAAGTAATTTAATATTTTTAATAATTGCAGCATTGTTGAAATATATGAATTAGTATCTGCATGATTATTTTAGTCTATTCAATACTAAATTATTAGTATAGTGTTGTAATATATGGATAGTTAGTTGGTTGAATTGTTTTACTTTTCGTCATTAAAATACATGTTTCATTAGCTACACTTAGTGTACTTTTTTTTAGCATATTGTTAATTTTTGTTCATTACTATTACTTGCTACCATTATTATATTGTTGTAATATACGAATTAGTGGTGGTTAGTTATATGAGTTGATAATAATTAAACTTATTGCCACTAGTTTTAATTGTTGATATTAAACTACCTCTTCGAGTAATTATTCCTTATGTCTAGGGAGTTTATTATGTCGTGAGTAATTATAAAAATTTTTCAGAAATAGTAAGACTTAATAGAAATCAAAATGTGATTGTATCCATAACTTGGGAATAAATTTCGTTATAATCGATTCCATGTCTTTGTGAGAACCCTTACAACCAAACGTGCTTTGTATCTCATAATTTCATTTCTTTCATTTCGTTTTTGAATGAAAACCCATTTGTAACCAACTAGTTGAACATCTTTAGGTGTTCGAACTATAAGTCCAAAAACCTTTTGTTTATTCAATGAATTCAATTCTGCCTGGATTGCTTCTTTCCATTTTTTCTAGTCATGTCTATTTCTGCATTCTTAAATATCACGTAGCTCATAATCATCATATGAAACATTAACTGCCACTGAATATGAAAGTAAATCATCAACGATTATTTCATTTTGATTCCAAGTTTCTTGGATGAAGTTTATGGAAATTTCTTCATTTCTCGATTCTAGTATTTCTGTATTATTTTCTCCTTCTAGGAGATCATTCTCGGAAATTTCACTAATTTTTGGGATTTCATCAGATATGGTTTTAGGATCCAAATCATTTTTCTTTCATTTTCATGGAACTGTATCTTTTTAACCGGGGGTTTACCACACTTCTAGTGGGGAATTGGAGTTTCGTTTGCTATTATCTTTTTAGATTGTCCTTATGGGACAATTATCCTTGTTGGTACATTAGCGGCTTCAATATAAGACTTGGTTATTATCAAAGTATCATTTATTGCATCTGGCATTTGATTAGCTATCATTTGTTAATGTAAGATCCTCTGAACTTCAAGTTCACATTATGGGATACACAGATCCATATGCGCCAAAGTTGGAACCTTCTAAGTTAATTCAAATTTCTCTTTTAGAGAATTTTTTCCTTTCCTAATAAATGGAAAATTAGTTTCATCAAAATGACAGTTAACAAATCTAGCTGTAAACAAATATCTTATCAATGGTTCCAAATATTTGATAATTGATGGGGAATCAAAACCTACATAAACTCCTAAACATCTTTGCGGCCCCATTTTTGTTCTTTGAGTTGGAGTAATGGGTACATATATAACACACTCAAACATCATCAAATGTGAGACGTTAGGAGGATTCCCAGATATCAATTATAATGGGGAATATTGGTTATAAGAAGTTGGTCGAATACGAATTAAAACTGCAGTATGCAATATAGTAGGTCCCCAAACTGAAACTGGTAATCTTGAGCATATTAACAATGTTCGTGCAATTAATAGGAGGCGCTTAATCAATGATTCAGCCAATCCATTTTGGGTATGAACATGCAAAACTGGATGTTCAATATCAATCCCAGATACTTAGTAGTATTCATCAAATGCTTTCGATATAAATTCACTAGCATTATCAAGTCTTATACTTTAAATAGGTTAATCTGGAAAATGAGCTCGTAATTGAGTAACTTGTGCTAGCAGTTTAGCAAAAGCAACATTACGAGTGGATAACAAGCATACATAGGACCATCTTGTGGATGTTTATCAAAACCATGAAGTAACGAAAGGGTCCACTGGGTGGATGAATAGATCCACATATATCTCTTTCAATTCTCTGTAAAAACAATGGATATTCAAAACCTACTTTCTTAAACAATGGTTTTGTTATCAATTTCCCTTGGGAACATAGGATACACAGGTCCCTATCATTCAATAGGATTTTATAATTTTTCAGTGTTATCAAAGGTCACACATATAGGTTTTGTTATCATCTTAATTCTCTATTATTCTTCGCATCGTTGTGGATCCCGGAAGCCCAAACCGATCATTCCAAAGTTGGAATATTTTGGGATCAGAGAACTTTTGGTTCTTAATATCATGAGTTTCATCTGTCTGGTGATTGTATAATACAATCCAGATGATGAAATGTGTAACTTTTCAACTACAAGCTTGTGGCTTGATTTCTTTAAAATAATACACAGGTATTCAACACCATTTTTATCAACTGTTTCAATGTGATAACCATTTATTCTTATATCTCTAAAACTGAGCAAATTCCTTCTGGATTTGTGAGAGTATAACGCATTTTTAATTTCTAATTCATTGTTATTTAGTGACACAATCGAAGCTCTTCCAGAGCCTTCTATTAGATCTATTGAACCTGATATGGTATTCACTTTCACTTGAATTGGAATCAACTCCAAAAAATATTTTGTATCTCTCAAAATCGTACGTTATAGCACTATCGACTAAACAAACATCCTTAGATATAGTCATTTCTTGGTTTAAATTCATACCTCTAATAAAATAAAAACAGAACATTAGTTGAATGGAAATGTAATATATTTATAAATATTTACAACCAAAAACCAAAACTACATTCCATTCTATTTACATAACAAAACCTAGTAGATACATTTACTTTTAATTAACATTCTCATCACCAATCAGGTGATCAATCTTCAAATCGGGGTTTTCGAAGAAATCAGCTACTTTCAGATTTGATATGTCTACAAGACTAATATCACCATCATCGAAAATATCGACCATACTTGGTTCATTATTCTTTTCTTTCTCTTATTTATGCTTCATCTTTTGATAAGCATCAACAACGTGCTTGGGATCACAATAAGTCCTCGAGAAAAAAGTGGGAGAACCACACCTATAACACAGACCACGGTTGAACTTCAGTTGCTCTGGAACCTCTAACCCTTTACTTAAACTCGTATTGTAAATATTCCACTTTTGGAGAACATTCGAATTATGATACGGGTGTCCATAATTTCAACTAGAATTATGACCACATCCCTGACCACTTCCATATCCTTGGTCATTTCCACGACCGTTCCCGCAACTAGTTCCAAAATCATTTCTATGTCCAGAACCACGACTATGCTTACGACCACAGTAACCACGACCACGTCCACAGTTCGGATTTTTAATATAATTTACGTTCACTTCTGAGAATGGTTGAGCACCAACATAGCGCTTTTCGCTATTTTTCAGCAGCAACTGGTTATGTCTCTTAGTAATACCAAAGATTGTAATCAAATCATCATATTTTTCGAATTTTCTTTCTCGATACTACTGTCGTAAAATAGTTTGGGAAGGATGGAAAGTAGTAAATGTTCTTTCCAACATGTCATGATCCGTTTTTGTATCCCCACACATTCTCTGATTGTTCACAATCATATACATAGCGAAATTGTACTCAATCACGCTTTTAAAATCTTGGAACCTTAGATTTTTCCATTCATCTCTTGTTTCAGGCAACATAATCTCAGCTTGTTGATTATATCTGGATTTTAAAGCTAGTCAAAGATCTGCATGATCTTCGACATTCATATACTGATTATCAAGATCTAGGTTTAAATGTGTTCGTATTATAACCATGGCTTTACTTTTCTACAGCTTAGTTGTTTCAATTCCTTATTTAGGGTCCCAAATAATTCTTTATCTTTCAATCTGAATTCGCAATCTTTACACCACTTTAAATAATTTATTCCAGAAACTTTCAATCATTGGAATTTTGGATTACTCATTTTCTACGAAATAAGAACACCCTTTTAATTTCCCAAATTCCAAATTCAATTTCTTAAAAATTATCAACATACGATTATTCAGTTCGGGTGAATAGTGTCATCACTTTCCAGATCCATCATTTCAACTCAGGTGAGTAATGGAATATTTTGAAATTTCCAGATCAACAATTCAGAAGAAGAAAATATTTATTACTAGACACTTTCTGATATGGATGATCAGACGGAGCGGCAACTAGAGAGCATACTCATGCTGATAACATATTATGAAAAATAAAAAAAATAGAAGGGGTAGAAGAATGTGCAATTTAATCTTCAATTGAAGAGACAAAGATAAGTAAAGATACTTAGTAATGTTGATGATCTTCTTCTTCATTTTAATAACGAGAGAACTTGCATGAAGAGAGAAAGAACAAGAAGAGTACAGAGGGAGAAAAGAGATTCTGTAAAATTAAAGAAAATGGTGAAGGTCTATTTTTTCATTCAATCTTGATTTATTTATATACAACATACATATTATAATAATGGGTAAGTGAGAAATGATGGGAGACACAAACTCATTTGCATTAATTATATTTCTATAAGTGGACATGGATTTACTATAATTAATTACAACAAAAGTTAAATACTATTTTAGTTTCTACCTACATATTATAGTATATTTTAGAAAGATTTCAATCGAAGTGCGAGTCATATCTACATTAAATCATCATAATATTAAACGATTATAGTTTTCAAGTATAATGGGGAAAAACTTAAAAGAGTCCATTGGATTTTTAGGCTATAAAAAGTTTACTATACAATTATAGGCCACTTTTGAAAAGTTTGCAAAACTAAACTTTGATTTTCACTCCATAAGCCAATCATAGCTGTGAGCGTAATTCACAGACTGTGAGCATAATTCACAGCATCTGTGAATTATAAAGTTTTAGGGATATTTTGGAAAACTTGGCCTATGGAGTGAAAACTAAACATTTAAAAGCCTGTTTTTGTATGTTTTTCAAAACATGCCTATAATTGTATTTTAAACTTTAAAAAGCCCATTTTTTAAAATTTTCACAACTTAAAATATGAGTTAAACAGTAAACTTTGCATTTCAAAAATAATTTTTTTAAAAGTTTTAATTTCATAAAATAATTTTTTATTACATTTACAAAATAAACTTTCATGTCACTTTTTGTATTATCATGGGTTGATAAGGTCAATCATGGACCTACAAAAGTTTTAAGATCCTTTACAATTATTAATATAGTAATAGTAAAATTATTTTTTTAAAATTATAAATTTTCCTAATTATAATTCCCTTAATGGTAGGTATAAGTGTAAATAAGTACAAGAATTTAGTCTTATTAATAACTATACATTACTCATTATTATGTGAATGGCACAAATGCAAATAGTAATAAAAACTTAGTCTTATTAATAAGTGTGAATGGAAGAATTTTAGATATGGCGGATTTTATAATTCTTTTATATAATATATAAATATGCACGTGATTTAATAGTTTAAGATTTTAATAATTAAAAATACTATAATGTATTAATATATCGGACTCACGCAAGTCTATTTTATTAAAACATCTCAAAAATGTTTCAACACATTTTTATAAATTTTAGCAACACATCCTCTGCTTTCTAGCAAATCAGATTTTTTTAAAAACATTTCAACATATATAATTAGATTTTAAACCATGTCTTCTCATGTGCAAACACTTCAAAAAAAAAAATCACACACCTTAAAAAAAAAATCACATACACTACATGTTTTTTTAAGACATTTTACACGGTTTATTTAATTTGAATTACTTTTTAGTAAAGAAAACCATACATTTAAACAATCAATTTTCAACCTGTAAAATAAACCTATATTCTCAGCAAATTAATTTTGAACTTGCTAATTAGCCAATTTCATTACTAAAGATACATAGGTTTCTTTGCACCGGAGAAAAGGCTCACTCTTTAGAATCATCCTTTGGGCCTATCTCAATCTGCAGCAGAATTAAGTATTGGCTCTTTGGGGTCGACTCTTGTTGCCTTGTTATGCGGCGAGTCGGGTTCTTCATGTTGCCGAGTTATATCATCTTGCCTAGCCTTGGACTTGGTTTGCGGCTGCGTTTAAAGGATCCCCTCTGCTGCAGCCGAATCTTGTAGTGTGCTCCAAGGTGCTCGGGCCTGCCTCTACATTTTAATTGTGCCCCAGGGTCTTTGCGGGTACATCCATTGAGATTACCCTGCTAGCATCTTCTGATCACTCCCAACAAGCGACCCGGATTTATCGGAACCTAACAAATTCTGTAGAGATCTGGAAGAATTAAATCTACTGTTCCCTATAAAAGGGTGGTGGTAAATCAATTGATTGTCTCCCATACAATTAGCCAAAAAGAAAATATAGGACCTCCCCTCAAGCTTCCTCTCATTAACTAAATATCATGACTAAACAAACTCTAATCCATATCAAGAAATCAATCTTGAAGAACATAGCAGATGAGGTGTCCCAAATTCATAGAGATTTATGGTCCTACACGAGATTTATCCCGACTTTTAAAAAACACATACAAAACCATCTATAAGATATAATATAAACAAACCCTAACCACCCATGTCAACAAATAATAATAATAATAATAATAATTATTATTATTATTATTATTATAATAAAATCTAAATCTAAACCAAAATGCTAAAAACTCTAAACCAATTATAAATTATAAATTCAAATGGTAATTAATATTAACCTCTATTGTTATACTATTATTTTTCTTCTGATTGTGCAACTCATCTAGTTTCTAAGAGAGTGCATGGTACCCGATTCTTACTCATAATTTTGGGTAATTGGTTTTATAGGGATGGACCTACATATAATATTCCCGGAATCATGAGCCTTCCCCCATTATGAAAACTCAAGTTCAGGAACCCTTCATTGCAGAGGATAACTGATTCTCTAAGGCCACCAAGCAGCAATTTCCAACGCTTAAATCTTAACAAAGAATACAAATAAGCCATCTCCAGTGGAATTCGGAGAAAAAACAATATTAATGTTCCCACCTCTCAAATTGAGTAATTATCATAAATAGTCAGAATTCTCATCAACTAAACTCTGATAAGATATAACATTTCAAACCAGGAAGTTTGAACCACAATGAACATTTCTAAATATCAAAACATCTTAGTTCGATCATCTCGAGCTTAACAGCATCAACAGCTAGGGCATCATTTGTTTACAGCCATACAAAACACAGCAATTAACAGCCCCTACATCATCCATCAACAGAAACATCAAATTAAACAAACTGTAAGACAGTCATAAGATTCAAAATATTTAACATCATGAAAAATTTAAACATCCCAGCACATCCCAACAGGAAAAAAGAAATACATCAGGATTTATTAAAGAGAACTAAATTCAGCAAAGCTCTATGCTGTCTTCACATAAGGCCAACAGTAACTAATGCAGCATTCATTTTTCCTCATAAAACACTATATCACTACCATAACATGCCAGTGATCACATCTAGCATTCTCATAACAGCATAAATTTACCTTGAAAGATGTCCACATATAAATCCAACATTCTGACATTCCCCATCACCAAGCATAATTTAAAACAAGTACTCTCCAAATAGAAGCAAACAAACTTCACCGCTTCAAATAAATTGCCATCACATAATCGCTTCATTCCTGCAAAGAAAGTTAACGATGCAGATTATTTTCACAAGCATTCATTTCAACATACACAATATAAACTTTCATATCAGTCACAACCCAGCTAATATACTCACATCAGCTGTGGATTTATGTGGAGATGGACTTCTGGAACCAGCTGGCTGAATGCGTGGGGAAGAACTTCCATCACGGTTATGGGTGCCAGGACTCTCACTCCTGTCAGGAATCTTGTGGGGTGATGCGCTCCTCTTAGAACGAGGACTTTTCCGGGCAGGGGAGGCACTTCAACACATCCATTTTGTCATCAATAAATTATTACTCATTTAAATCTTGAGAAAAGCACACAAGAAAATTTCAATACCTTCCATAAGATCGGCTCCGACTGCGACGCTCTTCATCATATTTATCTCTCCCACGGTACTTGTGACCATCAGGACTGGCACTTCGACTCATGCTTCGTCGACGATGATCTTTATGTCTCCCACGGTATTTGTCATGATCATGTCTATCCCTGCTTCTGCTGCGGCTTCTCCTCTTGTAATCCCTGTCCTTGTATTCATCCCGATATCTAAAGGTACACTGTCAGTGACTACAGATATGTTCTGAGTAGAGCAGTACAAAATTAACTTGGCAGAGGCAATAAATAAGCAAGAGAATCTATCCAACATATAAGTAGGTAATTCCAAACATGCAGGTAAAGAGACTTCAAACAACAACAAAAAAATGGGGAAAAGCCAATCCTCCCACTTAGGTAAAGAGCTACTTGTTTCATACCTTCCAGACACATCCATAAGAATGTAAAAAAAATCTTACATAAATATAAGCTGCTTGTGTTAGCATTGAACAAGGAAAATATCAACAGAAGGAGGGAATATGTAGTGGAAACAAATAAAAAGCTAAAGAAAAAGAAGACATAGGCATTCACATATAAGCAATGCCTAATTATTGCAGATGGAAAAATCCTCATTTCTGAAAAGGCTCATTTCATCACTTGCATTGTTTGTAGATTTTGAACAAGGAAAATATCAACAGGAGGAAGTATGTAGTGGAAACAAATAAAAAGCTAAAGTAAAAGAAAACAGAGGCATTGACACATAAGCAAATGCCTAATTATTGCACATGGGAAAGTCCTCATCTCTAAAAAGGCTCATTTCATCACTTGGACTGTTTGTTGATTAACTTCTAATTAGAATAACAATCCCGCAAAGCATGTCAACTTAATATATAAAATGTATGTTAATCCCCAACAGCAAAACTGACACTGGTTTATATATCGGTCCGTGATTTTGCAATCCAAGGCAACAGCTACCATCTAGTTCACTAATGTGAACAAACCCAGTCATTTTCTGTTCTCTAATTTTCTTTTTTCTTTTATTTTTCCCCTTCATTTCTGTAGAAATAAGATGTCAAAAAGAAGTGCAGATAAATGCAGTTGGACCTTGGAGAATGTCCAACTCTAGTCCCCACGTCTATTTAATATCTATTTATCACCACCAAAACATCAAGTTTATTTATCACCAAAACAGGAGAGAATCATGATGAGTGAGGACAGCTAGTACATACTCAATTATTTGTCAACATTAACAAAAGGTTATAAACTTCTAAGACTTGAATAAATAAAACAAAAGGTCACTATTATAGCAAGTGAAGCTGAAGCCTTATTAGCAATTTCATGAGAGAAAAAATGAAACCTTCAGAAAAACTAAGATCTAAAGATGCCAGCCACACCATTTAAAAAAAGCTTTTGGTTGGAAGAGTAGATTTCACTACTCAACCAAAGACATTACATATACAGAAGATGCCAATATCTACAAAAATTACAACTTAAGCTTGTCAAACACAATGTAAGTTATCAACTTCAGAACTAAATTCTAAAATTAAAGGGAAAAAAATGGAAAATGGAATACCAAGATAGTAACAAAATAGAAACATCAGGGTTTGAAAATCAATCCTTACCTTGGACGAGGGCTGCGACTCCTTGACCTGCCTCTAGTCTTAGAAGTAGTTTCCGATACCCTTCCCTTGTGTCTGAAAGCATCAAACAGCAAAACTCAAATAAACAAAAACCTGTACCGCATTAAACATCAAGCAAATGAATAATAAAACAAAGGAGAAAATTGTCTGATTGTCTGACTATTTATACGAAAAGAAAAGCAATGCTCACATTCGCTCAGCATTTGGGCCGTACTTGGCAAATTGAACCATGATTTCTCGTCCATCTACAACTCTTCCTAAAAACAAGCCAAATCGAACCTATAAAAACAACAAGCCATATAATCTGATTTCAATCCAAGAAAAAACGAAGTAAAACTGCACCATCAAGCTTATCGACAGCCTTCTGCGCCTCGTCAGAGTACTTGTAGCGAACAAAAGCAAAGCCTCTAGATTCACCAGTCCTCCGGTTACGCGGTATGAAGACATCGACGACCTTGCCGTACTTGTCGAAGAGAGGGAATAGATCATCTGCGGTGGTGCCTACATTAACATCAGCGAACACAGTAGTTATCAGTAGTATTAACAAACGGGGATATAAATTAATTAAAAAGAAAGAAAGGATAGAGAAGATACGGAAAGTGATGTTGAGGACAAGGAGAGAGTAGGTATCTCTGATGTCCGGAGGACCTGATTTCCCAAAATGCGACATTTCCTCCGCCACTCACCGAGACAGAAAGGGTCTAGGGTTTGGGGTTTTGTTAAGAGACCAATATGCCCTTCGCCTTCGCGTTTTATCAAACCAAATTTTGTTTTTGTTTTTCCCGCCGGTTTGCTTATAGCTGTTACAGGAATTTAGTAATCTCCAAATTAAACCGGGTTGGGGAGGGTGGGTAGGTATAGTATAAAACCCAATGGAATCGGACGGGTCAATACCGGATTCTATATATCGATTTAAATTTAATTCGGGTAAATTTTAATTTCGATTTAATTTAAATTTTTAGTAAATTTTTAAAAAAAATTATTTAATTTAATTGTAATAATAAATAAATTAAATAAAATCAAACTCGATTATAATTTTACTATAATAATTTTTATAAATTAATCATTAGTTTTTATACCAAAATATTATTTTAATCAATATTATTATAAAAAAATTATAAAAACAAATAGTTCAACAATGATATGAAAAAAAATATTATAATAATTATTAATATTATTATTTTAAAATATAAAATTTTAAATTAATAGATGATTTTAAAATATTTGATAAATATATAAATAATAAATTAATGATATTATTTTTATTTTTATAGTTTTTCAATATAATTTTAATTCCACCTAAATTCAAATATAAAAAATGTAATGATGGCATTTACATATAGCAAGGAACCTACTGTCACGCGTTGGCGATTATTGTAAACATGTGTAATGTGTGTACGTTTTTTTAGTGTAGGTATCTTTCTGTAAATTCATCATGTGGAAGGAAAAGTTGTGTTTGTTGTTCATAGAAGTACACCTAATTTGTTAAAAATTAATGTAAAAACTAAAGTCCGTAAATATTAAATTAGAAAGATAGAAATATTTACTACATAGCTGAGAAGACATTGTTATTGCGTTTTTTATTACTTGGTTAAATCTATATGTTTATATATAAAGCAAAACAGGGAGTGGTTAATCTCTCATAAACGCATCGAATTCGCAACAACCTTCTTCCATTACAAAATTTATATATACAGTAACAATCTTCTTCACACGACATGCTGCTTCATAGGTTGCGGTCAAAATAGTTACATCGTGTTGCATCAGGTTCGGTCATGGTACTGCATAAAGAAATGCAGGGAGTTAATATATGTTAGGATTTTGACGTAAATTCGGGAATATTCAGTATTCATAATTGGTTGGTAATTTGGAAAAGACTTGAAGGCTGTTTTGGAAGTATCATATTTGATTAGGAATGGTATTTCCTAGGGTGGATTCTAATTAGGAAATAGATCTTGGAGAATTCTAAATAGGAAAAGGAAGTAATCTAATGCTATAAATATGGTGCTTGTATCTATTATTAGATATCCTGAGAGAACAATGTAGATCTAATTGGTTAGGTTTGGGAGGTGCCCCATGGGGGCCTGGGAACCATGGAGATCTTGAGTTTTAGGATAGAGTCCTGTTATCCTATGAGAGCCATATAAGGAGAGCTTGTATGTGAGACTGTAACCAATGTAATTGGATTTGGGAGTGAGAGAGTGATATTCTGGTTGTAACTGTTGCTTTTATTGTTACATAGTGAATTAGTCTCTTGTCGTCCTGACGGCCGTGGTTTTTTCCCGTTTTGGGTTTCCACGTAAAAATATTGTGTCTTATTTTCTCTCTTTATTTATTGCCTTATGTATGTTGTTTTACTTTGTGGTTACCAATACTCGTCTCCGCTGCAATGGATCACTGATTTGTTCAACAAGTGGTATCAGAGCTAGCCATGTTTTCCCAACAATATGGAGGCAGTAACATCATCATGAAACCTCCATACTATACTATATAGTAATGATTATAATAGAATGTTGACTACTCTGATATGTACCTTATTGTTGTTCTTGTTACAAACTACACTATCTAAAGTGTTTAGGTGATAATGCTTGCAACATCTACCACTAAGTTATCACTTTCATCAGTGCAGTGAAAGGAATGCCTTTTAAAACTTTTTTCTCCATTTTCACTGTACTGGTAATGTAACAATACAGTGAAGCCAAATTGTAATCTGCATTGCTTGCATGTTAGCATTATATGCACATCTAATTTAAAGGAAGATGTAAGTGTTTGTTGCGAAAAAAATTATATGCCCATGTTAATTATGCACTGTATTAAGCTATAGACGGATTCAATATATAGGCAAGATTTCTAAATTATGAATACGTATAACACAGTTTCAGCTTTGGGTAACCTGTATATGTCATGTATTAATGACATCATCTAACTTCCACATTAACTATTAGTGAATATAGATAGTGTGCCATGAAATCCAAATAGGAAAAAATACGTGGCAGCAACCTTTGTTTAGCACAATAAGGAACCAGAGATGGTTCAACCAGCCTCTGTGACTACAAATGGTATGAAACAACAATTATTTAAAAGGCAAACACAAAAGTTAACATGTTGTATGCCGTATGTAAAAGACACATGTTCGAAAATATATGCAAGGCGACAGCATAAAAAAGACATGAGTTGTGTTGACAAAAAACATAATCGAAGCACAGAGAAAACAAATCTTCCAGTCACTTACTTCAACCTCGCAAAATGTTAATTTTACTAAGTAATAAAATCCAATAAAAATAAACATAAATGAACATATGTATTTCAATATGTTTTCTATTTTGTATATGTTGCCTATGTCAATGCAATTAATTTGTATTAAAAATGACATTGCTTATACACTCAATGGACTTCACGTATATCAAACGGAGAACATAAAAGTAAATGAATTTTCAAAAACCCAAACAGCATGTCCAAAAATAACATATTATTTGAGTTTTCCACTTTATACTCAGTCAGCATATTTTTGTTTAGCAAAACAGGCAGAAGATAGTTCAAGCAGCCTCTGTCGCTGCAAATGGTATGAAATATCAATTGTTTAGAGGGTGGGATTTAAAAAAAAAATTAAAAAAAAAAATTGAAAATGAAGATAAACACATAAGTTGACATGCTCAGTGTGTCATATATAAAAGTAAGTACACATGCAAGACAACAACTGAGAAAGTCATGAATTCTTTTAAAAAAAAAACCACAAAAAAAAAAATTCTTTCAATCACTCACCTCACACCCGTAAAATATTAATTTTATTAAGCAGTAAATTTCAATAAAAATAAAAAATAAACAACCATATGTGTTTTAATATATTTTTGCGTTGTATATGTTACCTATATCCATGCGGTTAATTTTTATTCAAAGTAGCGTCAAATAGATGCAGATACACTTAATTTTCTTCACCGGAGAAGATAAAAACTTAATGAGATTTTAGAAGTCAAAATACTAGGCGTTTAAATGAATTTTCATAAGCCAAAACAGTATGTGTATAAATGAATTTTGAAAAGTCAAAACATTCGGGTGTATCACGTAAATTTCATCTTGTATCATTACAATAAATACGAAGAAGTGTAATTCACTTAATGGTGTTAACTAAATTGCTCAAATTTATTTTTTCTCCTCATGAATTGAATATGAGCAACAAAATACTGAATAAATTTTCTTACAAAAATAATGCAAATTATCTGTTGTTATCTTAAAATAATATCAAATTACTTTTTGTAGATAGCTTATTACCAAGCAAATAGACATAATTAACCCTAACACAAAACAAAAAAATAGGGAATCATCACCATCAAAATCACCAAAACCCCAAATCAACGAACATGAAAAAAGAACCCAAATCGTGGGAGGAATGACTGAGCATAGAGAAAGCACAAATTCACAAGTAGACATTGGTCATGGACTAATGAAATAGAATAGAAGATTGAGCACACCTAAGTTGGATAGACCAACGAAAGCAATGAAGCATGTGTTTGTGGAATCCATTGTAGTTGTAGAGAAAGCGAAGCAACGACAATCAATTAGGAGAATGAAGATCCAACAAATGAATAAAAATAATGGAAGTAAAAGATTGAATAATGTCGCAAAAGCGAAAGTCAAAAATTGGAATACCCAAATATCACAGGAAAAAAAGGCAAGGAATGAAGAAAAATGAGAGAAAGCAACAAAGAGCAATAGAAAGAAATTCAGTCTGAAAACTGCATAGTCAGAATCATCATTTAGCGACACGTAGGAGAAGAAGTTGAAGCATCAGCAACAAAATTATACTCTGAAACTTTTCTTGTAAACAATGCAAAAATGCATCAAATAATATATAGTTATAATATTTGCTATGTACAACCCATGTAGAGTCATACTTCATCATTAATTTAACTTTTCTTTTTAGATATATATTCTCTTACTATATTTTTTCTTTCCATCTCTTCGAATATTATTATTCGTGGGGTGTATTGTTTTTACTAAATCATTTTCTTATAAATATATTTTACTATTATATTATTAGTAATATCACACCATTTCATTCACCACGTATTAATTATATTGCATATTTATAACACATTATCAACACACGAGAATATTCTATGGTTGTCACTTAGTTGAATTTTCCATGTTAGAAAGTGATTATTTATATATTTGTATTTTACATTATTATTATTATTATTTTAAACTTAACTAAATTATATTAAGGGAACTTTTTAAATTTTGAGCAAAAATAAGCGTACTTCGGAAAATTTTGCAAAACGAATTACTATAAAAGTTTGTTTGCACTCCATAGGTTGTGTTGATATTTTTATCATTCGTTGAAAATTTTTCAAAAATCAAACATTTTAGAATTTGTGATGCGCAATCAGAATTTATAATGAAAAATTATTTGAAAATTTTATTTCTGACGTGAGATTAAAGACGATTCAGAATTTATGAAGACGATTCAAAATTTGTGAAGATATATCAGAAAAATTCAAAATGGTAGTTCTGAAATTAAAGTTTTAAGTTGAGAGTATGTCAACACGCCTATGGAATGCAAACAAACTTTTTGAATGATTGCTTTTGGAAGAATTTGAAAATTGCCTAATTTTTAAAAATCAAACTTTTAATGGCCCATTTCATGCAATATAGCATTATAATTAATATCGGGCACTGTTGACTATATTAAGTATACTAGCATTATTATTATTATTATTATTATTATTATTATTATAGTTATGTCACCATCTAACTCTAATGACGAACTTGTTACACTATAATTAATATATATATAAAAGCGGAACTCTCAACGGAGTCCACGAATTGACATAGCGCATTGAGAGTTCTTCTTTGGATTGGAAAACAAAAAAATAGCTATTTTTGAATTGTGTTCGTATTTTGCAAATCAAATTGTTATATGTTACTATCATTTATTATCTCCCCATCTCATTATTTTTATTATACCAACTCATCATCATTTCCTCTTCTATGTCTCTATTTTCTTTTTTCCTCCAATCTCATTATTTTTAACTTTTTATTTTCTCTTCTATGTCTCTCTTCTTTATTTTCTCTAGCAGAAGATCATTACAATTATGAAAGAATATTAAAATTTAAAATTCGAAATAGGAAAAAAAAAATCAACTAATGAATAGAGGCTTCGTCGATGGCCTCGCCTGGACCATTGTTGATATCTCCATTCATAAAGCTTTCAATGTGTACGACGAAATCATTAAATTGAAGGTCCATCCACGACGGAAATTGTATCCATATCTGACCCAACACAGATAATTTCCTATTTGATATGTGATATATAACATCATTGTTAATGTGCTCTATGTCACTTTCTTTTAGTACTTTCCTTCAAAATTATTAGTCTGTCTGCATTTTTATTTTTCTAATTTTGTTTCATAATTCATTTTATAACACAGAGAGTTTAAGTGGAGTCAAATATGTGGTGATATAGATATGGATTATGATTCAAGTACCGATTCTAACTTCTTCGTAAACCAAGTCGGATCTCCGTATTCCTGACTAGCATGAATGTTCGATTAAGCTGTCGTCTCTGCCAATCAAGTGAAAGGAAGCTGAATGACGACATTTGTATGAAGAAAATGACTAAAATTCCTTTAATGAGCTTAGAAAATACCTATCTCGAAGCTTGGAAGTGTCACTCGGATGTCTCACAGTCAGATCAGGTCGATGAGTATAAACGAGTCTAAAATTTTTCTTTTAATTTCATTTTCATTTAGCTTTTTAATTGATGAGAAAATAATACCATTTGATTGATTTATTTTTTCTCTCTATAAAATAGGTTTTTGGTTTGATTTTGGTGGTTTAATTTCGAGTTTCTTGATATTTTTGTTTGTCTGTTGATGAGTCTCAGTTGTTGATGGATCTTTGATTGTTTCAGGAGAGGAAGATTAATAGAATTAAGTCTATACGAGGTATGAGAAGAATAGTAGGAGATAAGTTGTTGATTGCTGTCATTAAATGAATAGAAGAGTCTGCTTTAATTGAATTGAATTGAATATAGATTACTAATATATAGAAATCTGAGCTAGTTTGGTTTAAGGTAGGAATAGAGCTTGTAAAATTATCGGAATTAAAGTTTCTATTTGAATGGATAAAATTTTGTTTATATATACGGTGAGAGTTCAGTTGTGGATGTTAATGGTAGTGGCATGACACATCAGAGTCATGACTAGGTAATGACATGAAATTAAGATAAAAATTATAGTTTTATTTGTGATATGGCGATGTTACTAGTATTTTTGACTGTTCTAAGTCTAAGGTTTGAGTTAGACTTTTTTCTATGTTTATGTTACATGTTACGTTTCAGAATTTCAGATAAAAATGAATTGTAATGTTTATGATGATTGGTTTGGTGGTTGCTTGATTGAGTTTAGTGTATGCAATTGTTTGTTTGACCGGTCATTTAAGATGGATAAACTCCACTTGGGATGATGATTTTTTTATGAAGTGGTTAGATTTATTTTAGAAAATCATCTTTTTAATTTAATTTTGTCAATTCCAGTGTGTTGATGATGACATTTATTTTCTATTGTTATTTTGATGTTTCAAGGTCTATTGTTATTTCTAATGGTGATTGTTTGATTGTGTTATTTATAATTGAAGTGAGTTTCTTGATAAATAATTTATTGTATGTTTTGGTCATTTTTTTTTGGATCGATGTTTATTTGTGGAGTAGTCAATCTATCAGGATTTCCCTAATAATTGAAAAATGGTGTAAGAAGGAGGAATGATTAACCAATTGACTAAGTGATTCTATGGATTTTAATCTATTATTTGTATACATCACCAGAAAGTGTGAGTTGTCTTTTATTCACATTTATTTGTAGATGGTAATATATTGTAAACGATGTTGAATACTTAATACCACATATACATACCCAAAATTGTTTAGTCAAATCATTTATTATGTGACTCCAACTAATTGCTTGAACATTCTTGTTACTTGAACATTCTTGTTACGAACACAATTAAACATATATTTAGGGTTATGTAATATTACATGCTGCTAACTTAGTTCATCTCTTACCAACACACATATCATCAGAATTTAGTATTCCCCATTTCATCTTGTCCTTGACCACCAACCGGATAGATCTCATATAGGAACATTTGGGTGTCTTGCATATGTTACTATTTCACCCCTCCACCCAGAAAGAACTATAAAGGGACCAACGAATATTGGGAATTTATATGAGTTTTAATCACCATCAATTATCAAATATCTTGAACCCATGATGAAGGATCTTTTTACTGTACATTTCACAGACTATCATTTCGATAAAGATTCCAACGACTTGAGGGGAGGAAAATCCCACTACTAATATCAACTCATGTGGAAAAATGACATTTTATCTTATTTAGATCCTCATGCTTGTAACGTCTAGTTTTTGAGTGTAGAATTTTTCATTATTTTGGTTTAATTTTGAATTTTGTCAAAAAATTAAAATTTCGAAAATTCATATAAGAATAAATCAAAAATTTATCTTTGAGCGCAAAATGGTAAATAGAGACTATACAACAAAAGCATAGAGTCAAATGAATTTGATTAAAGTAATTTTAAAATAATTTGTGCAAAAATATGTTTTATTTCATAAATCGATTTTTTTGAAAACAAATGGATTTTACGGTCAAAATGGATTTCCGAGTGTGGATAAATTATGTTTAACCCAAACAATGTTTTTGAGATTAATGGTGAGTGGAATAGAGAGGCAAAATGTTGATGAGCCAATTCGTAGGCTAACCTAATATCACAATCACAAATTCCATTCTATGCACCCTACTCACTAATTCGAGAAACTCCATTTATTAATTTCAAGGGTGAACTAAAGCTCTCTATCCATTTTCATTGATTTGGTAAGAAACCTCAAACCTCTCTATTGGTGTTTTCAATTTCTTCGTTGCTTGATTTCAATTAGAACATGTTATTAGGGCTATAGAGATACATTCACACTTCTGAATCAATAGTCTTGATTAACAAGGGTCTCTAACTATCGTTTGAACAAGCCCTAAAGTGTAGAGAATTTGAAACTAGAGTCTTGTGATAATTGGCAGTTACAGTTGGCTTCTGCAGACAATTTAGGTGTTGGTGAACACCAAACCGAAAAATCTTAGCTTTAAAATTATACAAAGGAAGATTAGCATATTCGTCTTAAACTCTATATGATTGCTTGTTGTTTGTTTGGTGCTTATTGCATTGATTTGGTAATAAGGCACCCATTATGCCACGATTTGAATAAAAGTGATAATAAAATTGATTATTACTTTGTAGATATGAAATATAATGAGTTGATTCTTTGGTTGCTTTAGCTCTAGTGTCGCTAGATATAGTGCATTATGGTGAAAGGGTGAGTTTTAGTTATAAGGATATATATAGAATGCTTATAGTTTTTAAGATATGTATATATGGCATTAAACTATTTATATATATAAAGAGGAACTTTATGACCATATGACCACAAAATCTTGACATATAAACAAATACTTCTAAAAGGTCAAGAGTGTTAATGAAAATATTGGAATATGCTAATATTGTTTGTGACACAAAAAGAATATTTTTCCCTTGGTATAATTTATATAGAGAATGTAAAGGTATGGACAAGCAAGATATCTCAACATATGTTTCATATGTGTAAAACTAGTATCTCAACATATGTTTCATATATGTAAACTAGGCTAAGTGACCTACTTTAAAGAATTAGGGTGACGATTCTCATAGGACGCAATGACATCACCGACCTTTGGATCCATATGTATGAGGGATCTAACAAGGTGGTTATATGACCCATAAGGGGTTCAACCAATTTCCATTGATTTGGTCTTCGGACTTATAGTAAGATTTCACTCTTATTGTTGGCTTCACTTTATAGTCTTATTTTCACTATATAAGTTAGAATTAAAAGAAAGCACTTGAAACCAAAAATGTATTGAGTTGTGACTTTTGATTGTAAAAATGTTTTAGGTGTAGTTGGCCTAATTTTGTGAATTTGATATTGCATTGAATTGTAACGAACTTAATTAGCTAAAAGATGACTAAATGTGATTGGTTGACGCTGAAATATGCTCTGGATAGTTTGAACTTAACTTATTAATCAAATATACCAAATGAATAACTTGTGGGTTGGTTTTTGAAATTATTGACAAATTTCCCCTATTTTTATGTATTGGGTGTTTTGGTCGGTGTGATCAAGGCAGGAACTAAGGCGCCAATGACCCTCAGTATGTTTCTAAGCACTTTGGTTGGCGGCTTGGTCATTAAACAAATATGCAGACCATGATTCCATAAACTCTCAATACCATTTTGAGGGCTAGGGTTAGGGCTTAATCCAAGTGACCAAGATACAGACTAAGACCAAGATGTTAGGAAGTCTCGATACTATTCTGGGCATCTTGGTCATAGTCCTGACGGCCTGGTCAAGGCTATCAGGGCATGGACCAAGAAGTTGGGTACCGTGCTGAGTCTCCAAACTCTGATTTCTTGATTCAAAATGCTTGTCGATGTTTGTATATTCAGCCATGGATGATTTGAATCACATTTTATGTGCTCATAAGTAGTAAATAACAAATAAGTATTTTGTTTGTGTATGTTTGAGTATAAAAATATTAATCAAACGTCGATAACCTGACCCTCATACGTTGTTGTTTTTTCTTTTCCTTTTGTATTCGAAATTTGAATAGATGATTGAGAGAGTTAATAAACCCAGGACATATCCCATTCATGAAATTAGCTTAGAGATCATCTAAAATCTTTGTTTTTAATGAACTTCATATATTTAAATTTGAAATAAATGTAAATTCATAGTACTTGGCTACTTATGTATTTTTTATTTGCAATCTATTTAAGACTAATCGTTATATTTTTACATACTTTGAACTATTGTTGAAAGATGGATGATTGGATATTTAATATAAAAAGTTATAAATGAATATTCCAATAAATGAATTTATTATATGTTATTAAAGTATAAATATGCATATGTCCTTTTAGCGTACCAACTTCTACATCTCACGTCCTCTAAACACATGACTCGATGCTGGAAGTTGAGATTGCTTCTTACTTGTACTTGTTGCACTATAGTATATGCTTGTCCATTGTTTTACCTCAAGACATCTCAATATATTTATAAACTCAAAATAGTATGATTAGCCAAATGCATATGATTAGGCAGCCGTATAAGTGATGCCGACCATGAAGGTAACTAGGTAAACGTCCCTATTTTGACTGTTTCCGTGAAGAACAAGACAAATTAACGTTCAATAATTGATTTCACCAGTATGTTAATGCATCCCAATCAACAGTAAGTTGATTAATATTCAATGTCAACGTTGTTTGTTAGTTTGTCATCTCAGTTTGTGGACAACAAATATTTCTTAGCAATTCTCTTGATTCATTCAAACTATTTTTAAAAACATTTTCATTAAAGTTGATGATTTCAAACTTATTAAAAAATAGAACCATATGATTATTTTGGTTAAAAACAATATAAGATATTGACGGGTAGGTCATGCCAAATCCAAAAGTTAGGTAGGGAAATTAGTCGAGTGGAAAATCTTCTTATGTATATATAGTTTTAATTGGTACACTCTTCTTTTATATTTCTCCATACATCAACACTATTTTTGTCTCCATTTGTCCACTTCTTCAAAACCTTGCTTTCTTTTTAATCAGTGGCTGTGATTTCAGCCGTACATTCAAAATGGCCGGAGGAGGTTTCGCCGTTAACGAACCCGTCAACGTCCTTTACGGGAAGATAACGATGTCAGTGGTGATCACGTGCATCGTCGCTGCCTCCAGTGGACTCATTTTCGGCTACGACATCGGAATTTCAGGTTCTTTTTCTTTTCTTCTTAACGATAATTAAATTACAGAGATTAGTTACTTATGGTGATGTCTGTGTTAGTGAAAGAAGTGGTAAATAGTCAACTCAAGAGTCAAATGTTTAGGTGATTAATTGTAATTGATTATTATCTGGTTAATTAACATTGGCAATATTAATTGAATATACCTTACCTTTTGGCCGATTTAAATGCTATAAGGCCAAGAAGAAATGATGAAAGCAGAGCTCCATCGTTTTCAAATAATTGTTGTCTGTTAAATTTGTGTTTGTATGTACTTCTGTCTAGTTTTGTTTGTCCTTGTTCTTGGATCTAGAACCGGCCAAGTCAAGACTCAGTGAGTAAAGTATATTAATATAATTAATTAATTAAACTCGATAATTCGTTGACCAAGGAGCTGAGACAGTACAACGAGGTATCAGATCCATTCACACGTTAACGAGCAAGAAGATATGGATATGAATATACTTTTTTGACTTACTTCTTGGTATTCGTTAGCCCAATGTATTAGTTTATTCATTTTTTTGAATCTGACCATAAAAATTTAATACAGTAATATTAATATTACGTATATATAATTTTAAAATTATGTATTTATAGTTTAATATTATAATAAATTTAATTTTAATTATTTATTTTAATAAAATAAATATATAATTTTCAATTAGGATGGAATCAAAGTATTTTTTTACAATTCTAAAATATAATTTATAAATCTATAATATATATTTCAAATTTATTAATTATACGAAAATATAAATTATATAACAAATTCTAAATAAAAAATAGAGTAGATTTTATATTTTTTTAATTACTTTTTATTTAATCTATTATTAAAATTTTAATACATTATTATATTTGATAATTTTATTAAATCCAAAATATTATAATAAAAAATATTTAAGCTATTTAAATATACTATTAGAAAAACTATAGTTTAAAACATACCACAATTATAATAGTACTAAACAAAAGGATATATATATATATATATATATATATATTTATATATTTATATATATATAACAACAACAACATCTTACCTACTTATGTTCCATATTTTGTAATTAAATGTAAACATAGAATTGAAAAAATAAATAATAAAAAATTGAAAACTGTTATTATATTTTATAATTAAATGTAAACGTCTTATCTACGGTTATTGATCAGCTTTCTTCCATTTAGATTACTGTAATTACAAAATATTAGATTTTATTTTTATATATTTTAAAATCAAAATTGTATATTAATTTTGAATGTAAAATATTTTATGCCGAATTTTAAATACACTTAGAAATTTATTTAAAAATAAATTACTCTCCATTCTTAAAGGTATTATAAAAAATTTCCTCCATATGAAGTAGTTAGCATCCAGCATTGTTGGTTGAACTATCATTTTAAAATTTTTATTATTGTTCTTAATATTATCCGAAACTATTCTAATTACCCAAATTTTATTGAATTAGATAATCGGTTTACATTTTTTAGTGAACTATAGAATTTGACACTGAAATTTTAAAACTTTTTGAGTAATGACATATAATAATTTTATATGGGCAGTGATAAGTTCAATTCTAACTAACATTGTTAACAAGCATGGATTGAATCCTCTGGTTGATTCATGTCACCCGGAGTCATATTCATTTTATGGTTCTTGAAAACTAACAGAAATGTGTATCACTACAGGAGGAGTAACTACAATGGTACCATTCCTGCACAAATTTTTCCCATCAGTATTGAGAAAAGCAGCAGAGGTCAAGACGAACATATATTGCATGTACGACAGCCAAGTATTAACAGCATTTACATCTTCCCTCTACCTAGCAGGCTTAGCTTCATCACTAGTAGCTAGTCGCCTCACTGCAGCTATTGGCCGTAGAAACATAATTTTGCTCGGTGGCTGCACCTTCCTGGCAGGTGCTGCCATCAATGGTGGTGCGGAAAATATCGCTATGCTCATTATAGGCCGTATCTTGCTTGGTTTTGGAGTTGGTTTCACTAATCAGGTAACTACTAGTTAGCCCTTAAATACCTGTCCACCATGTAATTACTAATCACTTAAGTTTCTTGTAAGTGAAGGCAACTCCAGTGTATTTATCGGAGGTAGCACCTCCAAAATGGCGTGGCGCATTCAACACAGGTTTCCAATTCTTTATAGGCATAGGCGTTGTTGTAGCTAATTGCATCAATTTCGGCACGGCCAAGCATAGCTGGGGCTGGCGTGTATCGCTAGGCCTTGCTACTGTACCTGCAGCGTTCATGACAATAGGTGCACTTCTCATATCCGACACACCATCTAGCTTGGTCGAACGAGGAAAAATCGACCAAGCTAGGAAATCTTTGAAGAAAGTTAGAGGCAAAGACTCTGATGTTGAGACAGAATTGAATGAACTCATCAAGTCAAGTGAAAAATCCCGGGCTGCAAATCAAGAGCCTTTTGTGACAATATTTGAGAGGCAGTATAGACCTCATCTAGTAATGGCTATTGCCATACCCTTTTTTCAACAGCTCACTGGGATCAACATTGTTGCATTCTATGCTCCAGTGCTATTTCAATCAGTTGGGTTTGGAAATGATTCAGCTTTGATAGCAGCTATTATTCTGGGGGTGGTTAATCTCGGTTCTATTCTTGTTTCAACTGTAGTCGTTGATCGTCATGGTCGCAAATTTCTGTTCCTCTTTGGTGGAATTCTAATGTTTGCTTGTCAGGTAAGTAAAATCAGCAACTAATCAGAACAAAATGTTGTACTTTGTTAGAGAATCTTTCTGATTATCTACTTGTAACTTTTTGAAGGTCGCTGTTGCTATAGTGCTGGCAATAGCAAACGGCATATCTGGGACAAAGCAAAGCTCCAGAGGGGATACAATACTAGTACTGGTATTAATGTGCATCTATGCAGCTGGCTTCGGTTGGTCTTGGGGTCCTCTAAGCTGGTTGATACCAAGTGAAATATTCCCAATGAAGATTAGAGCCACAGGTCAAAGTATATCAGTTGCTGTTAACTTTGGAACAACTTTTATTCTAGCACAGACTTTCTTGACAATGCTTTGCCACTTCAAATTCGCTACATTTTTGTTCTATGCTGGTTGGATTGCTGCAATGACTGTTTTCGTCGCGTTTTTCTTACCTGAAACCAAAGGGATCCCGTTGGACGCCATGTATGCTGTCTGGCAAAAGCATTGGTTCTGGCGTCGCTATGTTACTGTTTGACATCTGGGCTTATATAATGTTGTGTTAATAGCAGCCATATGATTATGATTGTTTAATTTGTGCTTAATTTGTGTTGAAGGCCAGATACAGTTGCTCGATCCTACCGAAAATTTTAAGCTCTGATGTTATTATCAGTAAATTTTCAGCCTCGAAATTTGTTTAGATCCATAAATATTACAGAAAGGTTAAAGCCGGTGACCTCATGTTAAATTTGAACATATATTCTCCTAATATAGTTATTAAACAGGTCCAATATTCCATCTAAAATTACAGAGCAGGACACCTCATAATTGAAAGATGTTTAAAATTAACCATATATTATGATAACAAATTTTCTTCTTTTACTTCATAAATCCAAAATGAAATAGAACAGCGTCATTCCTATTACATTTCCCAGAATCATGTATAGACTATAGAGTCGTGTTGATATGACATGCCCTCCTCTTCCATCAAAATGCAGAAAACTGGCTACTATCTGCAACTTCAAGGTAAAGCCTAACTTACATGCTCTACGGCTACCGAGACAGTGAATCCAAATGACTGAATGAGCTTTCTCTATTAACCGAACCTTCAACGTCCTTTCCGGCGAGGTAACAGTTTCGGTAGTCATCACGGCTTTCTTGCTACCTCCAGTGGCCCATTTTCCGCTTTGATATGGGAATTTTAGGTATTTTCTCTGGTACCTCGGCATGTTTCTTCCGTGGGATTAAATAAGTTAAAATTTTAGTTCAAAGTTTGGTGATCCTAGTTCGGGAGACTAAATAATTTCAGTATATAAATTTAATTTTATTAATTAAAAGTTATTTAATTTTTGAGATTTTTTAAAAAAATTTAATTATTTACATATTTTATAAAATTACTTAAATAATTAAAAAATAAATAATTATATTAAAATAATTATTAAATAAAAAATAGTTTAAACTATATCAGTTTTATAAAATATTTATTATATATTTTTTAAAAATAATTTAAATATATAATTGATTAAAAATATAATTCATAAATTACACCCCAAACCTAAAATCACTTAAAGCATCTCCAATGGAACGTGGGCGTACCTAAAATCACTGAGAGCATCTCCAATGGAACGTGGGCGTTAGGTGATGTGGCCGTGAAAAATAGGAGTCGTGAATGATGATATTACAAAATTTTTATTCATAAACAGTATAGTTTAAAAATAGTCATACAGTGGTCACCGTCTACCACTCTTTCTTTTTAATTTTAATAAAAGTTTAATTAAAATTAAACTCTTTTATTATAATAAAAGAATTTGAAACACATTGAAAATCTAATTAAATAATATAAAAAAAGCTGAGTCAGCATGTCTATTTGACCGTCTAAAATAGACGGCTGATCAACAATGTCTATTTTAAATTTTGACACGTCAGCTGGACATTTAAAATAGACGGTACCATTGGAGCTCTATTTTTTAAAATATTGTCCACGTTGCTGACCGTGGAGAAATTGTAAATAGACATACAACTTGAGATGCTCTAATAATCCAGCTCAATTCTCTTTAATGCAGCAAACGTACCCAGCCTCAAAATTAATTTAGTCATAAAATTATAGAAACACTCCAGTACAGTATGGGTTAAGTTTGTTCAGGAATATCATGTTCAATCTGCAAATATAGTTTGACATTATTGCTGTTAAAACAGGTCCAATAGTGTAAGTATCTATCAGGCAGGAAGATTATAGACTAGCAAGTAAAGAAGAATGAAATGGTAGAGCGTAAAATCAAATAAAATTCCAGAAAAGCATGTACAAGCCGTGTTAATCACTAACAAGCAAGCAGGCGCAAATTGTGTGACTAAGAAATTTAATTGTGTGTGACGAAGAAAGTTAGTTTTGAAGATTTCATTCCGTGCAATCAATTGGTGTTCAATGGCTAGGTTTCGGAGAAGATGTAATATATAAGCATAATTCATGCAAACAGAAATGAATTTACGCACAGGAAACCTGAATTCAGCCATGGTTACTCTTTAAAGCTTTTCATCAAACACCTTAGATACATTCTTCCTAACCTGTAATTAATATTTGGCTGGTTAACGGAATCCCTTTGGTTTCAGGTAAGAAAAGCATAGAACAATGCTTTTCTTGCCTCAAACAAAGGAATTCTGTTGGACGCCGTATCGGTTTAGTTCTGGCATTAGTAGGTTACCTTGT
This sequence comes from Cardiospermum halicacabum, assembly GCA_031304145.1. Classification (NCBI taxonomy): domain Eukaryota; kingdom Viridiplantae; phylum Streptophyta; class Magnoliopsida; order Sapindales; family Sapindaceae; genus Cardiospermum; species Cardiospermum halicacabum. The sequence goes on from CM062394.1 coordinate 4,477,225, forward strand.
GACATCTTGGGCCAAACCACTTGTTTATGACTAGTGTCGTCTTCTTCCATTCAAAATGTGGCTAAAATCTCGGACCGGAAGGTGAAGCCCAATCATTAACACACAGACTTAATTTTTATTGTGAAAGATTTGATCATGATGTGTAGTTACAGAAGCCTACCGATCTTCTTCAATGGGTTGACTTGTTCACTAAAACCTTAGCTGGTTCTCACTTTTATTCGTCAAGTTAAAGGGTGTAGGAGTAATTATCTTAGTTTGCTGACAATTAGTTAGTTGCCGTAATAAGCTAGCAATTGGTTAGATTTTCTTAGTAGTAGTTTTGAAGCGTGTATCTGTGACTCTGAAGAACAAGTTTCACTCAAAGTTCATTTCTTAGATTTCACAGACCGATTTCACAAGTGCAAGTGAAATTAGTCACACGGGTGAGTTGAACGAATTTTTTTTTTTGTAGCTGCTTGTTGTCTAATTCCTTTTTATATTTTACATGCAGATAAAACATCATATAGTTGAATCAAATCAAAATGGCTGGAGATGCTTTTGCCATTAACGGACCCGAAAACGTCCTTTATGGCAACATAACGATGTCAGTGGTCATCACCTGCATCGTTGCTGCTTCCAGTGGCCTCATTTTCGGCTATGACATTGGAATTTCAGGTTCTTTCTTCTCTTCCTCTTCGTATTTGTTAGAGAAATAAGTGGTAGCCGTTGGAAATAGTCAACTTTACACTCAATCAACAAACACATAACCATATACTCTATAGTTGATTAAAACGCTCTTATTACTACTTCTTACAGAAAATTGTGTCAGTGGTATGTATATGGGTTGTTCTCTAAAATCAGAGAGTTATGCATTTTAATCTAGCTACATTACTCTGCTAATTAACTGACTTGATTATTATGTGACCATTTTACAGGAGGTGTATCTACAATGGTACCATTCTTGCAAAAATTTTTCCCATCAGTATTGAGAAAAGCAGCAGAGACCAAGACAAACATTACTGTATGTACGACAGTCAAGTATTGACAGCATTTACATCTTCCCTCTACCTGGCAGGCTTGGCTTCATCTCTAGTAGCTAGTCGCCTCACCGCAGCAATAGGCCGTAGAAACATAATGGTGCTCGGTGGCTGCACCTTCCTGGCAGGGGCTGCCATCAACAGTGGTGCTGAAAATATAGCTATGCTCATCACTGGCCGTATCTTGCTTGGATTTGGTGTTGGTTTCACTAATCAGGTAACTTCTAGTTCAATTGATTTCATTATCACTCACTTCATTTTTAACTTTGAAAATTTCTTGTGAATGAAGGCAACTCCAGTGTACTTATCAGAGGTAGCACCTCCAAAATGGCGTGGCGCATTCAACACAGGTTACCAATTCTTCATAGGCATAGGTGTTTTGGCAGCCAATTGCATAAATTTCGGCACAGCCAAGCACAACTGGGGATGGCGTGTCTCTCTTGGCCTTGCTACCGTACCTGCAGCAATCATGACAGCAGGTGCACTCTTCATATCCGACACACCATCTAGCTTGGTCGAACGTGGACAAATCGACCAAGCTAGGAAATCTTTGAACAAAGTTAGAGGCAGAAACTCTGATGTAGAGGCAGAATTGGCTGAACTCATCAAGTCAAGTGAAAAATCTCATGCTGCAAATCAAGAGCCTTTTGTAACAATATTGGAGAGGCAATATAGACCTCAACTAGTTATGGCTCTGGCCATACCATTTTTTCAACAACTTACTGGGATCAACGTTGTCTCATTTTATGCTCCAGTGTTGTTTCAATCGGTTGGTTATGGAAGAGATTCAGCTTTGCTTGCAGCTATCATTCTGGGGTTGGTTAATATTGTTTCTATTCTAATCTCCACAGTGGTTGTTGATAGCAATGGTCGCAGGTTTCTATTCCTATCTGGTGGGACTCTAATGTTTGCTTGTCAGGTAAGTCAAAACAGCAACTATTAGTAGTACTAGTATACAAATGTTTCCACCTGACTCTGTGTTGTATTTTTCATTTTATTAGGTTGGCGTGTCAATGGTGCTGGCGATAACAACAGGCGTCTCAGGCACAAAGCAAAGCACGAGAGGGGATACATTATTAGTACTAATTCTAATGTGTATATATGCAGCTGGTTTTGGTGTGTCTTGGGGTTCTTTAACTTGGTTGATACCAAGTGAAATATCTCCAGTGAAGATAAGAGCCACAGGTCAAAGCATAACAGTTGCTGTCAACTTTGGAACAACTTTTGTTCTATCTCAGATATCCTTAACCATCCTTTGCCACTTAAAATTTGCTACATTTTTGTTCTATGCTGGTTGGATCGCTGCAATGACTGTTTTCATCGGATTTTTCTTACCTGAAACTAAAGGGATTCCTTTGGACGCCATGTATGCTGTCTGGCAGCGCCATTGGTTCTGGCGTCGGCACGTTACAGTCTAACATCTTGACTTTTTTTTTTTTTTTTAGTGTTGTACTAATAGCAGTCACTTGATTATGGTTTTTTAACTTCTTCTCAATGATAATTAAGAATCAAAGGTGATATTGCTAGTCCTCTTAGTTCGTATTGGAAGCCATATACACTTGTTCAATCTTATAGTATACTTTAAGCTTTGATTTTATTATCTGTAGACTGTTCCTCTGCAAGTCTCAAAACTAGTTTAGTTTCATACAAGTACTCTTTGTGAAAAGTCTGTCCATGTTGAATTTGAACATACGGTCTGATACTTCTCAAGCATGAAACATGTTTTAAGCATCTTCTTCATGACTAACTAGACTATTTGAACTAGTTTAGTTTTGAATCATTCGACAAGCATGAGTTTGATGATTAGCAGCTATGAGTTTGTGAGTTTATGTAATTGGGCCGGTTAGGTTGTATGTTTTCGGATTTTGAGATTGCTTCTCCTCTTAGTTCCTATTGAAGGTCATATTGTCAGCACCTCTGCAGCCTCAAAATTAGTTTAGTTCAATTAAAGAATCATAAACTACTGTATATTAAAAACGGTCCAATATTCTACGTATCTATCTACTGCAAGAAGACCATACACCACAGCAGGACACTTATTACAGTAGTTGAGAGACGTATAAGGAAATAATTGGAAGATTTTTCAAAATTAACAATAAATTAAGATGGCAAAATTTCTTCCATTACTTCATGTAAACAGTACATAGTCAATCCTATTAAATTTCCCAGAAAACCATATAGAGAGCCGTGTTCAGAATGTCTTCCTGTTCAATTCAAAATGTGGAAAACAGACTAATATCTCCAACTGGTACACCTAACAAGCGAGTGTTGCTTTCATATTCATATATTTCTGGAATTCAACCACCATCTCACATCTATCTTGTTCCCTCAACTGGTACATGTCATCATTATTAATGTGAAAAATGAGATTATGATACGATACATAAGAAGATTCAAATTTAAAAATGGAAATTCAAGTGTGTAATGATTTATATACTTACCCCTCAAGCAATAGTTGAAGGATATCATTCATTTATGTGTTGAATAAATTCAACATATGGGACTGGTGGCGATCATTACTGAGTGACAATGACAATAAACTTGAAGGAAATAAATGATACTAGTTCTGACTTTGACCCGAAATCGTGTGTATTGTAAGATTTGACACAAACTTGTATGCTTTGTGGGCTTGACAGCAATGCATCATGCTTGTCTATATGTACATATACTGTATTTGCACCTTCTTCTACTATCTGATATAGCTATATTTATGTTATCTGTTATCTGATAGCAGATTGTTATTGAAAAAAATAACACTGTGGAATTACATCAATACTATCTTAAAAAAATCACATAGGTGGTCAAATGAAATTGGTAATGCTAGTACTGATGATGAGTTAAATTGGTTTAAGATTGGTGATGTGCATAAATGGTTGACGTTTACGTTTGACCAATCACTACGGCTATTCATTATGACCTTATTTAATGTATCTGTATGGATTTCCTAACTCATTCTTAGGAGGATCTGTAATGTAATGTCAAAGCATCTTGTCTAATTTATTAGGAAATTTCACAAACTTTGTTTAAAGTATGATTTTGTTTTCTCTCAATCAAAGTTGGTGAAGTTGTTGCAGGATATATTTGACAAAATTGGTTAAGTTTGAAAGAAAATAAATTATAATGAGAAAGATATTTTATGGAATATTAATGTAATCTGGTCAAATTTTAAATTTTGAAGTTTTATTTTATTTTTTTAAAAAATTATTTATTTAATTATATATTTTTATTTAAAAATAATATTTAAGTATTGATAAATGAGTCTATTTATTATTTAGTTAAATATAAAATAAATACAGTTGAAGAATATTATAAATAAACATTATTTTTAAATATAATAAATTAATTGTATTGGGGGTTGTTATTTCCCACAGCCTAATTACTAAAAATAACATTTTTTTTTTCAAATATAACATTATAATGTTTTTTAATATATAATCAAATTTAATTCTACAAAATAAATTAATTTATTTTATAATTTTTTTAATACCATTTATATCCTTGAAAATATCATTTTATTTATGATGTTTTGTAGTTTGATGGGATTGATATTTTTTCAGGATGATATTATAAACCTTAAACCCTTATAAAATATAATAATTCTACTAGACATAAATATATGGTCCGATGCGGAGTCATCTTTAATGTTCTTCATAAACCTAACAAGATCTTAGTTTTCATTAAAATCATATTAACGAGGAAGAGAATGAGACTTATAATCATTCACTCTCATATCTGTACTCAAACAACATAAAACAATTAGTAAATTAACTGTATATTAATCATTTATTTTTTAGTTACATAAATTGTTTTTGATTTGTAATGTATTTGTTCAAATATGAATCAATTGAAGAGTTTTAATTTGTAATGTAGTGACAGTAGTTTAGTAAAAATTATGAATCAATTGAGGAGTTTTAACTTAACTAAACAATTTTATAAAAAAATAATTTATATTAATTATTAAATTAAGGGTAATTAAGTAATTTTAATATTATTTAAATAATTTATAATTTTATTATGTTAAAATAGAAAAATAAATTAAAAAGATATTTAAAGTAATTATTTAAATATGTCATGGATATTTTAGTAATGTTGATGTTGAGTGTAATAATTTGAGTGTGGGAAATAGCAATCATGATTGTATTTTATAAAATTTGAATTTTATTTTAAAAATATAATTAATACAATCAAACCTATAAAAGTTTTTAGTACATTTCTATAAAAAAAAAAAATTATAATTTAAAATTACTAGAGAAATAGAAGAGTTTTGTAATCAATGATGAGTAGGGGTGGGAATATGCCCGGCCAGGCTTTTGGTTAAATAGGCCCGGCCTGTATTCTAACAGTCTGGCCTGAGCCTGGCCTACAAGCCTATTACAGACTTATATTATAGGCCTAGCCTGACCTATTTAAAGGCCTGGAAGCCTATTTAAAAGCCTGTTAACGGTTGTCTGTATTAATAAAAAAAATAATGGGCTTTATATTTATAAACAACCTATTGAGCCTTAAATTTATAAATAAACTTACTAATAAATTTAATAAATAAAAGTGTATATTAATAATATATGGGCCGACCTGTTTAATTTTGAAGGCTTTTACCAAAACCTAAGCCTAGCCTATTTAATTAAATAGACTTTAGAAAAAGTTCGAATTCAGCCTATTTATTAAATAGGCTAGGCCCTATGTAGGCTAGGCCATAGGCCCCTGAAAGGCCGCCTGGCCTATTCCCATCCCTAATGATGAGTAATGATTAATCCGCAACTAATTAAAAAAAAAAATGAAAAACTATTTTTAGTCATAAATTTTCAATTTATTTATTTTTTTTCAAAAAGCAAATTCTAAAATACTAATATTTTAAAATTTAATAAAATGGAAAATTACATAAGATGGACTAAACAATGTTTAAAAATTCAAAACTAAACCAATAAAACTTTATTTTTATTTTTTAGCCATCCAAACTTTGATTTTAAAAAATAAATCTTCACATCTTCCTAAATCCTCTTCACAGACCGTCTTCACATCTTCACAAATCCGTATAAAAAGTCTTCACAAAATGATAAAATTGTCGATTTAGTTCATTTTTTAAAAGTGAAAATTGGAAAGATTATTTTTGTAAATTTTTTAAAGTTGGGCTATGTAATTTAAATAAAAGTTATAAAATAACAAAAATGAAAACAACCCATTTAAAATTTATTTTAACAAAAATTTTAAAAATTTTAAACGTAATTTATACAATTTTGTTAAACAAATTTATAGAGTATTTTTATATATGTAATCCAAATATTAAATATTATACCATTTTAGTATAGAAAAGTATTCATTTAAGATTTGAAAACAAAATTTAAAAAAATGCACCTTAATTTTACTATATTTTAATTTTTTAATTACTATGAAATAATCTCATATATTAAATTTTTAGATTATAGTAGAGTCAATAATCTTTTAAAAAAAGTTTTAAAAAAATAAATTTTAAGAAAAATAGCATCAAAAACTGGTTTTGTATATTGTGATGAATAAGAAATTAGTTGTAAATGCTTAAAAAAAAAAAAAAAAAAGTATTCAGTAATATATATGGTTTAAATCAATGAGAAGGTAATTGAATGGCCTACTAGGTAGGGATGACAATTCGGGTAAACGAGCGGCACCCGCCCAAATCCTCTTTACAAAAATCTCTATTTATATCCTATCCATACCCGCGAAGATTAAACGGGTACGGATACGAATAATACCCAACGGGTATGGGTATACATGTGGATATCCATTTATAATAATGGATAAATAAGACGATAATATTAATAGATATGGGTACACCCATGAATATTTTTACCCAAAAATATTTTAAATAATTCATTATACATAAACATATATATATATTAAAAAATATCTTCAAAATTATTAAATACATATTCTTAGTAGAGTCCTACTTTTAAATTAATTGGACAATTTATTTTAACTTTTTATAAATACTTATATATATATAAAATAATAAAACAAAATAAATCAATAAGTAGATAATTTCACTTATACATTTAAAAAATTGATTTAAAAAAATCAAATAAATTCACATTAAATCATTTTACAGACCAAATTCATCTCCATCTTTAGAACCATGGCTGGTTTGGCCCGCTCATCGTTTTTTTTATAGCATTTAGTTTTTTTTTTTTTTTTTTTTTAGCATTTAGAGTTTTTTTTTAGAGTGTTTAGCATTTTAAATAGAAGTTAGTGTTTAGCATTTTAATAAATGTTTTTAATAAATACTATTTGGTACATTAGCATTTTAATTATTTAATAATGTCCAAATGATGTAAAAGGACATGATATAAATAAATAAATAATTTTAAATTTAAAATATGACTTTAGAATAAATTTATTATTTTTTCAATAAATAACAATAAATAATATATTTATAAAAATCAATTTTTTATGTATTTATAAAAATAATATTTAATTTATTGAAATCAAAATTAAAATAATTAGTTGAAAAAATATTTATTATAAAATAATTTAATAAAAAGAAAAGAAAAAATGATAAAAAAGAGTATAGATAAGGATAATATAGGGAAAATAATAATAAACTCTTTGACTAAAACTGTAAACGTTGCTTTCACCCGCGTTTCACAAACTGTGTAAAAAAACTGTAACAGTCAGTTTATAAGTGGAACATCAGATATATTAAATGTTGTTAGAGTTTTGACCCAGTTAAAACTCAAAACTCTAAACTCCGTATAAAACACTTACACCAAACATAACCATGTTTATCATATGTGCTCTATGCACTATTTGTATAATAAACATAAAAATTGTATTTGTTATGTAACAATATAAAACATTATGTCGGTAAAATATATGTATCAGATAGTTGATATTTAAGTAAAAATAAAATAAAATAAAATAAAATAAAATAAAATAAAAATATTTTAGTTAAAAGTTTAAAAAATATAATATCTAAATCAATAAAATATATTCAATATATATATATATATATGAATTTTTCTGCATAATATTCTATCTATTAAAATTAACTATTTTATTTTGATTTAAATATTATTTATTTATTATTTAATTTTAAACGGGTAACCCGCGGGTATACCCATACCCTACTCGATTAATAAATGGGTATTATCAATAAAAGGGTAACGGGTATTTAGGTAAAATTTCATACTCATACCCGATTAAAGCGGGCGGATATCCACGGGTAAATGGGTATTCGGGTAAAACTGGCATCCCTACTACTTAACGAGGAATAGACTTTGTTGGAGCTCTATATCATATCATGAGTATATTCGAAATTAAAAGATAGATTTTAAGCTTAAAGCTCTTGGGTCTCTTAAAGCATCCAATTTTTTATTTTAAAAATATTTTAATTTATTTTAAATTAATTTTGATTCAGGAATGAAAGTAATGAAAAAGACGGTTTAGACTTAGTTACGAGTTTTTGTTTGTCAATTTCATTTGACTGGGACGTTGATAAACCCTTATTTAAGGGAATGATAGAGCCAAATTTCAAGTTGAGAGAAAGTTATGATATTATTGATTGATTAGGGTAAGAATAACATATATGTATTTATAGTGCGCAAAAGAAACCTAAAAAAAAATAGAAATCTAAAACTGGCAAAAATAACAAAAGTCAAATTTGACCCTAAAACAATTGAATTTGGGTCCAATAATTAAGCAACAAGACCCTCGACATCTTGTTGAAATTTGAAAAATATCCGTCTCGAAGTCTCCTTTTCAGAAAATTATTGCAGGTCTCAAATGGACTCCAAACGAATATTTTAGGTCATTCTCAGGTTGCCTTTAAACAATCTAGACCGTCCATGTAGTCCAATGATATCTGATCCCCAACAAACTTTTTAAATAATTCAAATCAAACCGATACATTTGTAGGAAAAGTCGTATGGGTTGAGTTTCACGATTCACGTAAAGAGTCATGAATGGATTAAACATCATCACGGTTGAGATTATATAAATAAAAGATTATTAATATGTTTGTTGAGTACCATTTTTATTTTTAAAAAACTGATTTTTGAAATATATATTTTTAAAAACGTGTTTGGTAGATTTTTCGTCTTCCATCTTAATAAAATAAGAAAACTAATTTTTTTAAAACATATAATTAATAATTCACATAGTGAGATTTAAACCCACTTTGCAAATCCATTTTTTTTTTTCAAATTTAGTCATTTTTATTTTTATTTTTATTTTCACTGAAATTTTTATAATTCCAAAAAAAAAATAAAAATAAAAATGATCCTTCCCAAACACACCCTAAGTTTCCTCCTTCTCTCAAATCAAATTTACTCTCAACATAATTTTCTACTTCGTTATTGTAATGATTTTTATTGTTACAGCCTTGTAAGCAATCAAAGAAGGGGAAAAATTGTTGGACCCTTGGGAGCCGCTCCCCAACTCCCACATTAATATGATATTATCCGCTTTGGCTTTGTTTGGATGGCTGGCACTAATGTTTCGTACAGTATAGTTTAGTTCGGTATTGTTTCGTATAGTACTAAAATCTTGTTTGGATGGATGGTGTAGTTCTGTACAGTAAAGTCAACTTTTTTATTTGGATGGATGGTATGGTATGGGTTAAAAGGATGTAAATTGACCACAATACCCTTGTGTATAGTATTCACACCAATTATTATTTTTAGATGATTTAATTAATTTTTTTTAATTTTACCACATTATGGTTTTATTTATTTGACTAATTTGATAAAGTAAAAAACTAATGCATCTTTTATTTTTTTCTTTTTAATATTTTAATCTATTTTAATGTAATTTTGAGATTCTTTTTAAATTTCATTTAAAATGTTAAAAGATTTTTTTTTTTTTTAAATCCACTTATTCGCAATTTAAATACTACTCAATGTATTTCCATATTAATCCAATTTTACAAATAAAATTGAAAAAAAAATCTTAAAATTGATTTTTTTTTAAAAAAAATTCTTTTTAATTAAATATTAAGTAATTAATAAAATTATTTCAGCCAATATTGTGACTCTTAAATTTATAAATTAGATTTTTTTAAAAAAATATTAAGTGGATTGTTCAAATATTATTTTTTTATTAAAGAGTAAAATAGTAATAGAAATGTATTATATTATATAAATAAAATATAAACAAAAAAATAAATCAAATCACTTATTTACTTAAAAAAGAATTAATATTTAAAATTTGCAAATTAAATATAGTAAAACATTAGTAAAAAAAAGGACCTAACTAAATATTAATATTTTAATTAATTTAATATATTTTAATATTTTATTGAGAACCATATAAATAGATTTAAAAATATATTAAATTAATAAAATAAAACTAAACCATATTTGAAGATTGCCTACAACTATCTCAATTGACCAAATAAAATATGTTTAAAAAAAATTTTAAATCAAATAAACAATCAAAACTCTATCTCTAATAACCAAATTAAATATATTAAGTAAATATATAAATTAATTAAATAAAATTAAACACTCTATGCATCATGATATTTTTGTAATATTCTTTATATTAGAAGGACAATTTTGGAAAGTAAAAAATATAACCTATGCCAACACCCCAAAATGGTGGGTTGGAAATTCCACTCCAATCAACCTATGTATGACTAAACAAAACTAACCTATGCCAACTCAACCCATCATCCAAACATGGTATAGGTTATTAATAACATCCAAACATGGTATAGGTTATTAATAACCTAAACCATACCATATAAAACCATCATCCAAACATAGCCTTTGGGTCAGGGCCGAGTCCGCACGGATTTGTTCTTGGGTACCACCACCAAAAGGCCTCATACTAATGAAGTTCTCTGGATGCTTTATATACAAGTCACTATCCTATTGTATTATCGATGTGGTATTGGGTTTGACACCCCAACAATCATCCACTTCAAACCAAGGGTCACATCGCCTTCCCTCGAGTTAGTCCACTGATCCTCCAAACCAAGGATCATACGTCAGCCTCTTCTCAAGATAATTCACCGGCACCGGCCTCCCATTGAGATAATCCACCGATCCGTTAAACCATCTTGTACCGTCGTTACTACCCAACGAGACCCGCTGCCTGACCACCATATTTTCAGGAAGACTTTCGACACAAGGTACATTACGGATCTGATCACGGGCTCCATCTATGAACCAATGCTCTGATACCACTTGTTGGACCCTCTGGAGCCGCTCCCCAACTCTCACGTTAGTATGATATTGTCCGCTTTAGGCCAGGGCCGAACCAGTACTGATTTGTTCTTGGGTACCACCACCCAAAAGCCTCATACTAACGGAGTTCTCTGGATGCTTTATATACAAGTCACTATCCTATTGTATTATCGATGTGCTATTGGATTTGACACCCTAACAAAAATCTGATTAATTTGACCCCTCAACTTTCAAATTTAGAGCCAATTAAGTCATTTTACTAAGAATAATGATACGTAGACTACTCTTGTAACTTACTTTTACTTTTATTGTCTATTCATATGTGGCGATTCATCCCATCATGGATTATCACTTATAAATAAGCACCAAAAGTTAATTATAAAAATAAGTTGGGTAGCATTACTCTTTTACTAATGTGAAGGTTGAGCTTATAGTAAAAAAATAAAAATAAATTAAACTATATGTAAAACAATAAATATATATATAATTGACCGAAAATTTAAAATTTTAAAAATTAAATTGATCGTTAATAAAATTGAAAGACGATTTTGAAAAATGTAATTAAATTTAGAGTTATATCAATTAAAAAATATATATATATATATAATTTATTAATTAATGTGGTAATCTGTAGCAGAAAACAAAGAAACAGGTGATGTGAAACTTTGATATATATTTTCATGACACCAAGGAAGGAAATAAATTGATAGCGAACCATAAATATTTATAAGGCAGCAACAACCAACTGTGTGTCTGGTCTGCTCAGGTACCCTGTAATTTTAATTATAATTTTTTTAAATAAAAAAAAAAAAAAAATTGTTGTTAGATCTCTCTCGCTCTCACTTATAATAACTTCTTTGCTTCCTCAACTATTTAATGCTTCTTATCCTATCCACAAATATCCTCAAGAATATCATCTTCTCCTCCTCCTTTGCATACAATTTATCTCTTACTCTATAATAATATGCATTAGAAACTATATAGTTTTAATCTAATAATAAGGTAACTATATATCTGTCACCTTATGGGTTGATATCTATAAACATCACAATCATGATTATAATACTGCTGCTGCGTAACTATATTGATGTTCACTTCTTTTGTATGCGAACAACTTGTGTCTTCGCACGTTCGTTTCATATCATAACTCATTTATAATACTATTTGACACATACCCAACAAATATTTATGAGGACACATTTTAGGTCACATCCATACCAACATTTCTTTAATTTCCTTCATATATCTTTGTACTTGTAGTTTTTTATTCTATAAATAATCTATTTACTTTCAAAATTCAATCCAAACTGAGGTTTCGTGTTAAGCATTTTGGATGGCATTTTCGATAATCTCATTTTATGTATGAAAAGTTTTAAAGTGAGTGGGGAAAAGAGAAATGGGAATCTTTTGCCTCTCCAGAAAATGGTGAAATAATAAGGAAGGATATTATTGTATTATTGTATCTCTATTTTATATTTATTTTTAAGAGACGGTGTAAATAAATTAATAGAAAATTTCTACCACTATGAAGGATTTCTCTACCAAGAGGATTTTTCAATGAATATTGTTGATTTGTAATGACTGACTGATAAATTTCGAAATAATATCACAATAATTAATGACCAGCAAGTCAACATATATATATATATATATGTTTTGAGTTTCCATTTGAATAAGGATATATGGTAGATAAGATGAAAATTAATTATTTTTTTTAAATTTTTTATATAATACTTTCTCTACTCAGTTAAATGTAAATTAATTAAGTTGTAAATTAATTACTCATTGTTACTCCAATTCTTAATATCTAAAAATACGTAAATTGAATAAAATAAAACGAAGCGAGAAATACGAGTTAATGTTAAATAACAGAAGAAAAAAATTTCAGGTGATATATATATATATATAAAAATTAAAAAATATTAGTGTAATTAAATTAGATAATATTTAATTTAAAATAAAATATTTATCGGAAATGAAATTTATAAAAAAAAGTAATGATAGTAGATATACAGGTGTAATTAATTAATTTTTTCTAAATTATATCATATTTATTTGTACATTATTAGTTTTAAATATTTTTATATGAAAAGTTTTACTTTTAATTATTTTAAATTTTAAATTAAGTTAATAAATTAAATAAATTTTGTATTTTAAAAATAAACATTTTAAAATTTAATTTTACAAAAATTAGCTTTTATGATTTTTATTTTTATTTTTTTTGTCATCGAGGATTAATAAGTACAGCCGTCTGCGAATGATCTCAACAACGAATCATGAAGAATTTTTATGAAGAGCGGAGTTGAAGTATAGTGTCGG